>LR738712.1:447151302-447203218 GCA_902687465.1 Secale cereale
CCCCAATCGTGCCTCGGTCGGGAGGTGCAAAATCAAATGCTGCATTGGATTAAAGAAGCTAGGTGGAAAGATCTTCTCCAACTTGCAGATCAACTATGGCGCCAACTCTTCCATTTCTTCTAGCAAGCCAGGCGATAATTCTTTCGCACATAGAACACGGAAGAAATAGCCCAGCTCTGCCAGTACTAGCCATTCATCCTCAGGGATAAAGCCACGCAACATCACCGGCATTACCCGGTCAAGCCATATGTGCCAATCATGACACTTGAGACCAAATATTTTCATTTTTTCAAGGCTCGCTCCCCTCTTTAGATTCGATGCATACCCATCGGGGAACATTAACTACTTTTTCACCCACAGGAGTATTTCCCTCATAACTGACCTTCCAAGATTGAACCATGCCTTTGGCTTCGCCCATTTCTTCTTTCCTTTTGGTTGTTTCATGTTTTGTAGTGGTCTATCACATAGAGCCTCCTGATCGACTCTAGCCTTAGGATTATCCTTCGTTTTCCCCTCTATGCCGAACAATGTACCAAAGAGGGCCTCGCCGACATTCTTTTTAGTGTGCATCACATCGATGTTGTGTGGGCAAAGGAGGTCTTTGAAGTACGGCCGCTTCCACAAGCATATCTTGTGGGTCCAGGCGTTTTCCGTATTATACCCCTTGAAATACCTTGGACGCTCTGGATCTGGCTCGTGAGCGTTTAACTGATCCAGGGTCTGTTGGCCTGTCAACGCAGGTGGTGCAGAGTTTTTAACATCTCTACCTTTGATGAAGTTATTCTTGTCTTTCCTGAACTTATGGAGAGGATCCAGGAACTGTCTATGCATGTCGAAGCAAGAAAACTTGCGACCCGCCTGCAGCCGATGAAACTCAAAAGCTGCCTTGCATGTGGGGCACGGGAACCTTCCATGCACACACCATCCAATGAATAGCGCATACGCCGGCAAGTCATGCATCTAGTATATGTACCACACACACATTAGAAAGTTTTTTGTAGCGGTGTCGTATGTCTTGATCCCATTATCCCAAGCTTCTTGCAGTTCATCCTTAAGCGGCCGCATGTACACATTCATATTCTTCCCTGGATAGTTGGGGCCCGGAATTATCAACGTCAAGAAAATGTTCTTTCTTTGCATAATCTATCCGTGGGGGAGATTGAGTGGAATGACAAATACATGCCAACAACTGTATTGGGCTGCCATCATACCAAACACATTGAACCCATCCGTGCTGATGGCTACTCGAGGATTCCTTGGATCTACCGCTTTTTCATCATGCAATGCATCGAAGTGTTTCCATGCAGCACCATCGATGTGTGTACCATCATCAGATTCCCATCTGCATCCCGTTCGGTTCTTTTGCCCAATTTGTGCCATGTCATCTGTCTGGCCGTCTCTTCGACCATGAATAGACGTTGAAGTCTTGGTATGATTGGCATATACCGAAGAACGTTAATGGGGATTTTGGTCTGACTCTTCTCACCCATACCGTTGTCTACCTCAACATACCTGGAAGACATGCAAATAGGACAATAGTTCAATTCCACATATTGGAGCCTAAATAAGGCACATCCATTCTGACAGGCATCTATCTTCTCATAGTGCATCTTAAGTACACGGAGGATTTTGTCCGACTGGTACTGGTTTGCATGCATTATATGGCCTTTGGGTAGAAAGCGTCCAAATGGTATCATCATCGCGTCATAGCATTCTCTGCCCAAGTTTAATTGAGCCTTCAGAGCCATTACTTGTGCGATGGCATCCAGCTGACAAAGCTCGGTGTCCTCGTGGAGAGGATGCTTCAAAGACTCCAACATATCATTGAAGGTCTTTGCAGATTCCTCCATCTCATCATCCTAATCCCGAGCATCATCAAAGTCTTGCACCAAGTGTTCCATCCCGGTACCATGCTCGTCCGTGCGACGACGGCCCTCCTCAGCTCTGGAACGTTGGGCAGACTCACCATGAAATGTCCACATCGTATAACCGGGCGTAAAACCCCACCTCTGCAGGTGTTTGATCATTTCAAACTCTGACATCTTACGATAGTTGTCGCACACGACACAGGGGCACCAGATTGTTTCCTGTCCATTTGCAAATGCGGCTTTGATAAACCCCTTGGTTTTTGTCATCCATTCAGGGGTCATGTCTTTCTGACTAGGGTGACCGGTGTACATCCACGCACAATCACTCATTTTGCCTAGCTACTGGACACACAACAAATATATACATAATTCAGCAAACCATATTAATCAGTTAATAGAGTTTCTCAGTTTTATTACGTCCATGCAACCTAGACGCTAATAGGTAAAGATAGGTCCTAATCACACCCGAGTATGTGTAGATTGGGTTCATTTTCCCATGCTCTGCTCCGGATCCGACACAAAATTTCGGCAGGACCTCCCCATTGTTCTCCTGATACATGTCTCGGCAATAAGTAGAGAGGATGTGTACCCGGAGAACAACAAAGAGGCACTGACTAAATTCTGCATCGGATCCGGAGCAGAGCATATGGGAAAACGAAGCCAATCTACACATACTCGGGCTATCCATGGATAATGTTGGACAATTTGAAAGAATTACGGTTATAAATATACAAATGAATGCATATATATAGATGTCACCCTTTCGAACAGGAGACACATAGTGGTCACACATACTGATGATTGAATACACCTATAGCTAGCAAGTTTCATCGGCACGAAGACCGGAACAGAGCAAATGAAGTGGAAGAGGAGGAGATGTCATTTCTGCTCACCCACGAACGTAGGGGCGGAGCTCGTCGAACACACGGGGAGGTCGTTAAACACCAGACCCTCATAGTAATGAAACAACAGCACATTTAAATCCACCCGATCAACGCAAATATATATGATGTTTTTCCGTAACATTGGCCGCGCAAAGTCCTCATAAACATAAGCAACACCATTGAAGCAAGGGTAGACTAGCCAGCAGTTGAAGAACAGTTTCCCATAGGGCCAGAAGGAAAGCCTTCAAATAAGAATGTTAAGAAGGTAAGAGGAATATTTCATCCTAGTATATTAAGACGCTCCAGCTTGCAGAGGTAAGAGGAATATTTAACAACAGCCGTCCAGTGATCAAGGGTAATTCTGGTTACAGTAAAAAGTTACTTATGGTGAGTTATTTCGGATGCGTTGAAAACGAAATGTTTTGTCTTATAATGTAAAAATGCACCTATGTTTCTTTTGATCATACCATACGAATGGATTACGAACTATACACACAATGATCACTATAGCAAAATTTATGTTTCAAGTTGTTAATATTTGTTGGCCATGACATTCTTATTCTTCTATGCCATATATGTAGACCATGAATTGAATCAAAGATATAAAGTAGCACTAGCATGTGCAACATCCATCCAGGTTGTATTTTGAACATGAAGCATAGCACATCTAGCCCATCATATCGACAATGCATATTATTATTTGCTTATTTAAACCCACAGATGTATACTACCTACCTAGTACCTATGTACTCTCAAAATTTCATAAGTATCAAATGGTTGTGTTACTGATGCCATGTAAACTATATTGTAAATAGTATGCACTGGATATACTAGCAAGGAAACCAAAACTAATATAGAATTAATATCACAAATTACCTCGTTATTATTTATTTCCTTATTAATCATGGTGCTTTAGTTATGTATCATTTCCTTCCAGATTCATACGGAATGTGAAGTCTACGACAACATTATGCGGGCATTAATGGACTTTTACCTACTATTATGAGGTAATGGCAGATATGAACCATAAGGTTACATAAGACTAACGACTCATATTAGTTTGATTAGAGTCTTATAATTTCTTTCTCAGGAAAGCATATCTGAACATCTTTTCACGTTGTAACAAGATTAATGGCTCATATTAGTTTTATTGCAGTAAAGGGCAGCACGGTGCACATAGCCCCCGCATGCGCAGGGTCCAAGGAAGGGTCCGACCACTTTGGATCTTTCATACGCAGTCTTTCCCTACATTTCTGCAAGAGCTGCTTCCAGGAATCGAACATGTGACGTCATGAGCCGATACGCCAAGCCCCCCCCCCTCCATTAGTTCGATTGCAGGCTTGGAAAAAAATGATGCTATTGCGGTCCTATAATTTTTCTCTTAAGAAAGGATATCTGATCATCCATCCGCCTCTTGGTGTATCAAAATTAAAACTGGAACTAAAACCACTTAAGTATAGCATTTAGAATCCCTAAAAAAATGTATAGTATTTAGAAAAATATCCTAGTCTTGAAGCTAAAGGTATCACAGACATAGAGCCAGCTCTATCTCTCGGAGAATGCATGATAAGATGGCATTATCACTTTCAAGGTGAAATATATTTGTTCTTAACAGTTAACCCCATTCTCCGTACTGCCACGGCAACAATGGAGATAAGCTACTGCACCAACAAAAAGTATTTAGCCCCGCAAGATTGTAGCAGCACATGACAGCAGATCCACTAGTTAAAATGACCAGAGTATGTAGAACACTAAATTCAGGTTATATCCTGAACGCCAATAGCTCTCTTCAAATACACCCGCAGTATGGCTTCCTCCTCTCGACACGACAACATTTGCACTGGGCATATAAATGTGTCCCAGACCAGTGGTGGAGCTAAAAAAAAGACTGGGCGGGTCAACCTAAAAAACACGAAATAAATCAACCTAAGGAAAGGATGATGAGCTGCTGCTTAAAAGTCTTCATGAACTTAATATGTAATGTACATCTCTTTTTTCACTTGAAAACCAAATCGATTTTTTGTTGATTAGCCTTGCTATCTAGTGCCCATGGCAATTATCTACTATCCAAATTAGGATGTGTATTATCAATTCACTGAATTTCAGAGTGCTATAGCCTACATTTCATAGGAAAATTAGACTGCCTGGGAGATGAGAGTTTGCGGGTCGTGCATGTGCGTGTGCTAGTGGAGCAGCGCTCGTCGCCTAGGTCTGCACTTGCCGTCACCCGGCTGGGCGCAGCCGCTGGTAGTTGCCGCCTGGGGCATGGCCAAGCCACCCCGGCATGGGTCGCCCTGGAGCATCCGCAGTCCGCATCGCTCTACGTTGCTACTTGCTATCAGCAGTCAGCACCACGTGGTTGGCAATCTCCGTGGAAGCATCAACCATACAACTAGTCCAAGATGCAAACATAAAACAACTGCACACCAGACCTTCACGGATGGATGGGTACCTGACGGCGACGGCGAGTGGAGAGGTCGGGACGGTGAGTGGCCGAGGACGGCAACGGCTAGTGGAGAGGTCTCCGCGGGGGACCGCACACACACTCCCTCCCCGACGGACGGCGAGTGGCCGAGGACGACGAACGGCGAGTGGCCGAGGACGGCTACCAAGCCGCTAGGGAAAGGGGGGGCCTCCGCGGGCGGCTGGGTGGTGGGATGGTGCTGCGGCGGTGGGGTGGTTGGGCGGCGGCGGGGTGGTGTGGTGGCGGCTGGTGAGAGGAGGGGAGAGAGGGAGAGGAAGGGAGAGAGGGAAGGGATAATCCCATAGTTTTTTTTATCTGAAAAAAATAACCCCATCTCTTTGCCATCTGCCAGCAGATGGCAAAGAATCTTTGCCGTCCGCTGGCAGATGGCAAAGACGTGGGGCTGGTACGCCGTTACACTCTTGATGGCCAGAGGATTTGCCAACCTCTTTGCCATCTGCAAAGATTATTTGCCATATGCTGGCACATGTCAAAGAATTGGCTGATGGCAACCATGTTCTTTGCCATCTGTCAGTTCTTTGCCATCTGTTTTTTATAAGCAGATGGCAAAGACGTTCTTTGCCAACAACTGGCAGATGGAAAAGAGCTGGCTGATGGCAAATTCCCATATTCCAGTAGTGCATAGGGAATACGAGATATCCCTAGGGAGAGAGAGAGTGTGTGTGTGTGAGCGGCATATAGGGGAATAGTGGAAATAAATGAGACCTTGGGAGACTGGGTTTGTGTTCGAGTGCGAGAGATGAATATTTAAGAGGGGGAGTCATAGTTATTGAGACTTAGGGAGCACAGGAAATGTCTAGAGTGAGAGGGTGTGTGTGAGTGGCATATAGGGGAATATCACAGAGAAATGAGACCCCCGGAGATGAAGTTTTTGTTTGCGTGAGAGAAAGAGATTTAAAATGGAGAATTATAGTTAGAGAGGCATAATAGGGAGAGATATAGTGAATGTCGAGGGAGAGACTACTGCCAGAGTGTTACGAACAAGAAAATACTGCTATCAACATACAACTAGCACATGACGTATACCTGTCGGAGATATTGACCATGGGTACCCTCGGCGAGCACCCTTGGTATTTCAAGACAAATCACAGCTGCCAGCTCCACCCCGGCCATCTGCTCATCGGGCCGCCTCCTAGGGTAGCCTGCCCTAGGAGCCGGCTGCCAGCAGGTGGCAGGGACCCAACACACGGCGACACCAACACCAACAGCTAGCATACGGTTCCATATCCCTCCCTCGGGACCCGTGCTGGGGGACCCCACGTAGCAGAGGCGTGGCTACAGGTGAACATGTCCTTAGAGGATCCATAAGGGCGTGTCTACAGTGAACGCGTACCTTATGAATATCTCCTAAGCGGCGGGTCACTGTAGCTACGTTGCTCATGACCAAGCATCGGTCAGAGGAGGCCACGATCCCACTACTCGCAGCTGGCTGGCCCCATTGGCCAGCGAGTAGCTCACGAACAAGCCGCCCCTGGCAGACAGCCAGGGGAGACGGCCGCCTAGTAGCAGGCGGCAAGTCTCGCCTTGGAAGTCCGAACCTCATCAAGATGACAAGACAGGGCTTGGCGGCAGTGTACGGCAGGAGGCGGCAGCACTGTAGCCACTTCCCTCCCGACGAGGCTATCGTCAGCAGAGGCGCGTCTATAGTGAAAGACAATCACGAGGGCCCGCAAGCGGTGGGCCACAGCAGGCAAGCGGCAAGGTCGGCGCCGCAAGGCACTAATGGCTGGGAGCCACGCTGTCGAGGTTACCATTGTACCCCTGGGGGTAGGCCTATATAAACCGCCCGGGGTCCTCCATGAGGAGGGGTTAGAAGGTTACGAGATAGAACCCTAGAAAAGAGATAGGAGGTGAGCTAGCCTTGTTCATCTTCTTCCTCTAGACCACACAGCTCAAGGAGCAACCTTGTAGCTACCATAGTGACATCAGTCATGACGCGGAGCCCCCGCAGAGCAGGACTAGGGGTGTTATCTCCTCGGAGAGCCCTGAACCTGGGTAAGATCCGTAGGCGTCCTAAGTTTCGCCTCATCCCGCTTCCCGAGCCCAGCGACGGTATTTTGACCCCATGCATGATAAGCCATCCGTTGGCTTATGTCGTTCCAAAACCTCGACATTTGGCGCCCACCGTGGGGCTAGGTGCACCGTGGTCCGGAGACATGTTCTGGACGGGAACTTTGTTCCTTCCTGGCGAGAGTAGCCAGCCCAGCATGCCTACTAGCATGGAAACCGGGATACTTCGCGGCGCTGGGGCCGCATGCGCCGTGAGCGGGCTCGCCAATCTTCTCGGTGGCGTCCGCATCCGTTATGAGCCCTCTCCGGTGGCCGAGCCAGTACCGCCGGAGAGCTGCCTCGTCGAGCTCCTCGACAAGCTCCATATCATCGACGAGCGCACCTCTGATGTGGAGTTAGTAGGCTCTTCTGACCCATCAGTAGACATGATCGTCGACCTCGGCGCCGGGCCCGTCGACTCCTTCCTCGAGCACGTGGTGATCATCAACGACCCCCTCCCAGCTTTCCGACCAGCTGCACCATCAGCACCGTCATGGAGATTCTCGTCACCGACAACGGCGAACCATCCAGCAGGGCGGGCCCAGACCCGCTGGAGGCCGCTCTGCAGCACCTCGCCGCTCCTGTCGCGGAGGGGGCACACGGCGATGCGTTAGAGGCGCTCCACGTTTCGCTCCTCGATAGTGCCAACAAACTGGGGGCCTCCAGACGCCTCACCGAAGCTTACCGCTGCGAGATGGACCGTGCCATCTGTGGCACGCCGGCTGTTGGCAAGCCTCGCCGAGCCGACGCCTTCCGCGATCGCAGCAGGCTGCTAGCAGACATGCTAGGGGCCCCGCGGCCTGTGTACCTCACTCCATCGGAGAACCTAAGGGCTGCCCAGGCGGCAGTCAGTGAGATGGGCCACTTGGAGGGAGACGAGCTTCGTTGCATGACTCAGCGCGCCCGCCAGCTCCTCGACGTTGCTGCCACGCAGTAGGAGGCCTGTCGACGGGTAACAGAGGCCGGCGCGCACGCAGACAACCGTCCTTTTCGGCGGGAGCAAGGAGCCACGTCTCGCTCTCCAATAGTCGGCGCTACCAACCGGCGAGACTCAGAGCCTGCTGCCAGCCGCAGCCGGCAGACTCGCGTCACCATCGAGCACGACGAAGACGGCCGCCCAAGGGCCGCAGAACGGCGAGGGGAACATCCGCCTCCCCCCAAGCGAGAGAGGCGCGTATCTCCTCCGTCTGTTGACCACCCCTCTCTGGCGGGCCGTTTGGGCCGCCGCGAGGGGGTTGGGGAGAACGATGCCCGCCACCGCCTGCACCGTCTGGCTCGGTCCCAGGCGGTCGAAGAAGAAGGTGACCTAGGTCTGGCTTGCTTCGGCCCTTGCATCTGCAATGAGCCTTTTCCCAAGGGCTTCTCGCTCCCCAGAGACACCCCCAAGTACAACGGATTAGTGAAACCAGAGGACTGGCTGGTGGACTACTCCACGGCCGTCAGCATAGCTACCGGGAACAGATGTGTTGCGGTGAAGTACGTGCCCCTCATGCTCCAAGGCACGGCATGGACCTGGCTGAACAGCCTTAAACCCAATAGCATCAACGGCTGGCTGGACTTCACCGACGCCTTCACTTGCAACTTCACCAGCACCTACAAGCGTCCTCCCAAGCCGCGTCAGCTCTCCCTGTGTGTCCAAGGCCCAGATGAGTCGGCCCGCGATTATCTGACGCGCTGGGCAGAGCTGCGAAACTCTTGTGAAGGGGTGCATGAGGTACAAGCCATCAAGTATTTCACGGCCGGGTGCAGAGAGGGCACCTTACTCAAGCACATGCTCCGTTGTGATGAGCCAGCCACGTTGGATGAACTGCTGAGCATAGCAGACAAGTATGCCACTGCTGACTCCTCCATGAAGACCGAGCTGCAAGTGGATGCTTCTGGCAAGATGACTCCTCCAACCTCCAAGACGCCGGCGGGAGAGTCCAGCCGGCGCCATCAGACAAGCGACCAGAAGGGCAAAACCCATGCGCCGGCTACCAACAGCCGGCTGGTGGCAGCAGTCGACGGCCAGCAGCCAAAAGCTCAAGCAGGACCCAAGCGCCAGAAGGGCGGCAAACCAGTCGGGCAGCCGGCTTTCTCCTTTGACCAAGCTCTGGACACCCCCTGAAAGTTCCACAGTGGTGCGAAGCCTTCCAACCACACAACGCAAAAGTGTCATTGGCTCACAAGAATTGCGAGGGGAGAAGCTCTGCCACCGCCGCCTGCTGGGCAGCCGACCCCGCCTCCTAATCCGTTAGCTGCGCGCCCTAGCGGCCACATCCAGGATGAGTTCCCAGAAGAAAATGGAGCCTATGTTGTCTTCACCAGCCAGACGGACGATAGGCACAGCGCGGAGAAGTCAACACTTTTGCCGTCAAGGATTCGGAATTCATGCATTGGTCTGAGAGGCCTGTCAGCTGGAGCTGAGAGGATCACCCTGCTGTCATGCCGTCACCGGGGGCCTATGCCTTGGTCCTGGATGCCACTCTCTCCACTGACAGGCGGGCATGTCATTTCTCCCATGTGCTGGTAGACGGCGGCAGCAGCATCAACATCATGTACTGTGACACCATGGAGAAGTTGGGCATCAAAGAAAAGCAACTCCAGCCTACCAGGACCGTATTCCATGGAATTGTGCCAGACCTCTCTTGTTTACCAATCGGTAAGGCCAGGGTCGATGTCCTGTTTGGTGACAAGATGCATTTCCGGAGGGAGCCGGTCTGGTTTGAAGTGGTGAACCTGGAAAGTCCCTATCATGTGATCTTGGGCCGGTCAGCTCTTGCAAAGTTCATGGCAGTACCCCATTATGCCTACCTCAAGATGAAGATGCCGGGCCCCAAGAGAATAATCACCATAGTCAGGGACTACGAGAAGTCCATTGCATGCGCAACGGCCAGTAGCCGCCTGGCAGACTCCCTTGTCATAGCTGAGGAAAAGCGCCTTCTGGAACGGCTGGGGGCAATGGCTGGCGAGCGTCCGGCCATACTAGCCGATCCCAGGGAGGCGGAGCCGCAAGGCTCGTTCCAGCCAACCAAGGAAACAAAGAAGATTGCCTTGGACCCATCTCACCCGGAGTGATTTGCTGTCATAGGGTCAAACCTAGATAGCAAATAGGAAAGCGAGCTCGTCGATTTCCTCCGTGAGAATCGGGACATCTTTGCATGGTCCCCCAAAGACATGCCGGGTGTCCCGACGGATTTCGCCGAGCACAAACTACACGTGAGAGAAGATACAAAGCCTGTCAGACAGCCGCTGCGCCGCCTTTCAGAAGAAAAGACAAGAGTCGTTGGGGAAGAAGTTGCCCACTTGCTAGCAGCCGGCTTCATCATGGATGTCTTTTACCCCGAGTGGCTTGCTAATCCAGTCCTAATGCTGAAGAAGAACAACAAATGGCGCATGTGCATTGATTACACCAGCCTCAACAAAGCTTTCCCTAAAGATTCGTTTGCTCTGCCGCGAATAGATCAAGTGATCGACTCCACAGCCGGATGTGAGCTGTTGTCTTTACTTGATGCTTATTCTGGGTGCCACCAAATCAAGCTTGATCCAGCTGACCGCCTGAAGACCGCCTTCCTCACGCCATTTGGGGCCTTCTGCTACCTGACCATGAGGTTCGGCTTGAGAAATGCAGGCGCCATCTTTCTGCGTTGCATGCAGAAGTGCCTCCTCAAGTAGCTTGACAGAAACGCCCACGTTTATGTGGATGATATCATGGTGAAGACGGAGAAGAGAGGAACCCTTTTGGAGGATCTCCAAGAGACATTTGAGAACCTGCGCCGCTTTCTGATTAAGCTAAACCCCGATAAATGCGTCTTCGGGGTACCAGCCGGCCAACTCCTTGGTTTCCTGGTATCCGAACGCGGCATCGAGTGCAACCCTGCGAAGATCAAGGCCATTCAGAGAATGGAGCGGCCGACCCGTGTGCGGGACGTCCAGAGATTCACGGGGTGCCTGTCATCACTCAGCCGTTTCATCAGCCGGCTGGGAGAAAAGGCACTCCCCCTGTACCAACTGATGAAGAAGACCACGTGCTTCGACTGGAACGACCAGGAAGATGAATCTTTCCGGCAGCTCAAGAGACTGCTATCCACCCCGCCTGTCCTGGCGGCGCCAGCAGACAAGGAACCCATGTTCCTTTACATAGCTGCCAGCAGCCGGGTAGTCAGCACTGTCATTGTGGTCGAGCGCCCAGAGGACGGCAGAGCCTTGCCCGTCTAGAGGCCCGTCTACTACTTGAGCGAAGTGCTGTCAGCATCCAAGCAGAACTATCCTCATTACCAGAAGATGTGCTACGGCGAATACTTCACCGCCAAGAAACTCAAGCAGTACTTCCAAGAGCATTCTATCACGGTCGTTTGCACGGCCCCGCTTGCTGAAATCATGGGCAACAGAGATGCCTCAGGAAGAGTGGCCAAGTGGGCCATTGAGCTGGCCCCCTTCACCATCTTCTACCAGCCACGCACCACCATCAAGTCACAGGCATTGGCAGACTTCCTCGTCGACTGGGCCGAAACCCAGTACCTGCCACCTGTTCCAGAGTCGACCCATTGGCGGATGCACTTTGACGGGTCAAAAATGTGCACCGGCCTAGGAGCCGGCGTCGTCCTGACATCCCCCAAAGGCGACAAGCTCAAGTATACCCTCCAGATCCACTTTGCCGCCTCCAACAACGTGGCCGAGTGCGAGGCACTTATCCACGGGCTCCGGATGGCCAAGGAGATTGGCATCCACTGAGTGCTATGCTATGGTGACTCAGACTTGGTTGTCCAGCCGTCGTCTGGGGACTGGGATGCCAAGGACGCAAACATGGCAAGCTATCGCTTCCTTGTTCAAGAGATCAGTGGACACTTTGATGGCTGCTAGTTCCTCCACGTACCACGAGCCGACAACATGCAAGCCAACACCTTGGCACGAATCGGCTCCACCCGCCAAGCAATACGAGCCGGCGTATCTCTTCAATGCATGTGCAAGCCGTCTATCAAGCCATCACAAGAGTCAGAGTCAATCTTCATACCAGCCGACCCTGGAGCAGGCGGCCTCGCAGCTTCAGCAGCCGGCCCAGAGACTGCTCCAGCAGGCGGCCTTGACAGTCCAAAACCAATAGACAGACCACCTGTAGCCGCGCCGATTTCTTGCCCGGGGACTGCTCCAGCAGGCGCCCAAGAGGCACCGGCTCTAGCAGACGGCTTGGGGACTTTGGATGCACAGCAGACGGCTCAGCCCAGCTCTCCGCCTCCCAGCCCAACCACTCTGGTCTCTCTGGCCGAAGCAACATGAGACTTAGCACCGTCTTGAGCACAGCCAATCCTCACATTCCTGCTCAAAGGAGAGCTGCCAACAGAAGAAACTTTGGCACAGTAAGTTCAACGCCGGGCTTCAACATACACCATAGTCTACAAAGAGCTTGTCAGAAGAAGCGCAACGGGCGTCTTCCAGCGCTGTGTAGAAGCAGCAAAGGGGATGGCCATCCTGAAGGACATTCACCAAGGGGAATGTGGCCACCACGTGGCCTCAAGGTCCCTCGTCGCCAAAGCTTTCCGCCACGGTTTCTTCTGGCCGACTGCTTTGGACGATGCCAAAGATTTGGTGAGAATGTGCAACGGCTGCCAGCACTTCAGTTCCAAGCAACACTTGCCGGCTTTTGCACTCAACACTATTCCGATCACTTGGCCATTTGCCGTCTGGGGCCTGGACATGGTAGGCCCTTTCAAGACTGCCAGAGGAGGCTTAACACATTTACTCGTGGCAATAGATAAATTCACCAAGTGGATCGAAGCCAAACCCATCGAGAAACTCAATGGCCCAATTGATGTGACATTTATCGCAGACATCCCAGTCCGGTATGGTATACCGCATAGCATCATCACCGACAATGGCACAAATTTTGCCAAAGGCGCACTTGCCCGTTTCTGTGCAACACAAGGCATCCGACTGGACCTAGCGTCCGTTGCCCACCCAGAGTTAAACGACCAAGACGAGCGCGCCAATGGCCTTATCCTGTCCGGCATCAAGCCCCGGCTGGTCGAACCTTTGGAGCGATCAGCTGGCTGCTGGATCGAAGAATTGTCGTCTGTCCTTTGGAGCCTCGGAACCACCCCGAACAAATCCACCGGCTTCACTCATTTCTTCCTCATGTATGGGGCCGAGGCCGTCATCCCAACGGACGTTGAGTGTGACTCACCTCGAGTCACCATGTATACGGAAGCTGAAGCCAAAAAAGCACGCAAAGACGGCGCGGACCTGCTGGAGGAGGCCCGGCTGGTAGCACTCAGCCGCTCCACCATCTACCAGCAGGGTCTCTGCCGCTATCACAGCCGGCGAGTCAAGCCATGCTCCTTCCGCGTGGGGGACCTTGTGCTCCGGCTGATCCAGCGAACAGCCGGCCAGCACAAGCTCTCGGCTCCTTGGGAAGGACCGTTCATCGTCAGCAAGGTACTAGCCAATGATGCCTACTACCTCATTGATGCCCAGAAGCCAAGAGCACGCAAGAGATACGACTCAGGCAAGGAGTCGGAGCGCCCATGGAACGCAAACCTACTTCGCCGCTTTTATAGCTGAAAGACAGTATGTGTCGCGCTATCTAAAGTTATTTTGAGAACCAATGGGACCCCCAAGGAGTTCTCAAGGACTGCCCAACCCTTTATCCGTATGATAAGAATTTTGCCTGTGAGTGATTGTTGTTCACTCCTTTGTCCGGCACCGGAGCCTAGCAGACGGCCCAGGGACTGGCCGCCTAGCCCTATGTCTAGGAATTCTCCTTAAACAGTCAGACAAGTAATGTGATGGCATCCAAGCCCTCTCCCGCATTAAGTCAAAAACTAACAGAACGCGGCTATCCGACTGGAAGGAGCCAAAGGCAAGAGACGGGGCCCACATGAAAAATGGCTAAGGAAAGAAGACATAGGGCAAGCCGGCTCCTCGCACGAGCAGCCAGCTCCAAACAGCCTGCCAGCCAGTTCTAGGATTAGCCGCGCCGCCTTCCAGAGGGCGGAATACTTGCCTACCCTGAAAACGGCCAAGTTCCCGACCCAGCCACAGAACCACGAAGTGGCTGTATGGCTGGCAGGACGGCAGTCAAAGGAGAAGGCAAAAGGTAAATCGCCATAAGGAATCTAGGGCGAGGCTAATCCTAGGACTCGGCACAACTGCATGAAAACCGTGCAGAATTAAAAGAATATTTACATCCAAAAGGCCTCAAGGGCTGCCTTGCAGTAACAACTTACTGATACACCCAGCGGGTGGAATTGTTCGGATTAACGCTAGAAAGTCTTACGGAGAAATAGGAAACAGAAGATACAAAAGAAAAAGTTTAAGGCGCTGCAGGCTGGGCAGGCGGCACGACGGAGCCGGCTTCCGAGGGGGCTGCCTGGTGGGTCTCGGTCTGGCCGCCTCCTACGGCAGGCGGAGCCACCACACCTGGTCCGCTTGTCGAGGACTGGTCAGGCTGGCGGCTGGCAAACGGATCCGCCTCCTGGGAGCTGGTCTCCTCGTCGCTTCCTTCCTCCTCCTCGTCCCCTTCACTGGAGGCGATCTCCTCGTCCAGCTCCTCCGACGCCGCCAGGTCCAGCTAGAAGTTGCCAGGCGGCACCACATGGCCCCTGTCATCCAACACTGGGATGAAGACGGAGGTATCGGCGTACTCGGCAAGGGCGGCGGCGCGTTGGACGAGCTCCTTCTGCACCACGGTCAGCTCAGGCTGGGCCACCGCACGGAAGGTCTCCAGCAGCTCAAGGCTCAGTCCCGGATATCAGCTCTTGACGAATTCCAGGGCGGTCCGCGTGCCAGCCCTCGCTGCGGAGCCCTTCCAAGCCTCGAAGCGTTGGCCGGCCGCCTCCAGCCAGTCGGCAGTCCGACTGGGAGTGCGGAGCGCTGGCACACCTGGCCAGAGGGCGGCCAGGACCTGGGCGCCAGCACGCTGCAGACGGCGAAGCAGACGGCGGACCAACAGGAGACGCACCCGAATGGCAAGAAGCTCCTCGGCCGTGGTCCTGGGCCCATTGGGTGTGATCGCCCGGCCCACCAAGCGCTTCGCGGCACGCTCGGCCTCGATGGCCTGGGTGGCGGCCACAGAGTAGCCCGGGAAGAACTCTGCCAAAACTAGAAGAAGGATCGGAAGAAAAGAAAGACGGCTATTACAGACGACGAATACAAGATGAAAGGGTAGACATCTCACCGTCAACCATGTCTCCAATGGCTACGTAGCCGTCTTGGAGAGCCGCCTCCTTCTCAGCCCAATTCGAGCGCTCGGTCT
The DNA here is from genome assembly GCA_902687465.1 of Secale cereale. Lineage (NCBI taxonomy): Eukaryota > Viridiplantae > Streptophyta > Magnoliopsida > Poales > Poaceae > Secale > Secale cereale. Next base: position 447,166,819 of record LR738712.1, read on the forward strand.
CGAATTCGGCCTGTAGAAGCATCTCGGCGTCCGACATCTTCCCAAGCTTGAACTTGTGGGCCGCCGCCTGGTCCTCTAGCTCCTTGGCCAGGCGGTCGCGGTCTTGAGTGTCAGGACCGGATTTCGCGGTATTAATTTCCCCAGAAATGGCCCTTGTGCTCATCAGCCCCAGGATTACTGTTAGCTGATGAGTCACCACTTGATACAGAAAATCCAAGCAAAAATACAAAATATGTAGTACAAGACCATTCTGGTCTTTAAGTACAACACAAGGTTTCTAGTGGCTGATGGAGGAAGCGGTATGTGACACGTCGGCGTCTGTGGGACTCCATTTCCCACGGGAACAGCTGACCAGGTTAACTCCTATCTTTGCGAGGCTGCTATCACAGTTGCATAGGTTCCGGGTAGTCATCGCAACGCTCCTCTCCATGAAAGGAATCTGGCCAAGACAATAGCCAGGGACAAGCCAGTGAGTACTTTGAATGTACTCACAAACATTTTGAACACGGATGAAATATAATCATGCTCGAGAAAAATTGATGATCACAATGTTAATTATGAAATGACAGTCCATATTGCAAACATGTCGTTTGTATGAAAATGCATATGTAATCAGGGAGTGATAATGAAATAGATAGCGATCATGCCATAGTCGGGCGTCTGAGCGACACCACATAAAGGGCTTATAAGGAAAAATAAATGACAGGTATGCCACAGTCGGGCGTCTGAGCGACACCACATAAAGCGCTTATAAGGAAAAATAAATAACAGTGAATATCCAGGAGGTAGAACCATCCTAGGGATACTCAATAACATAAAAGGGTTAGTTCAAAAATAATAATGGCAATAGTAACAAGTCCGGATCCATGTTCTGTTTAGTAGTTCCTCCGAAGTCCGACACTAAGACCGACACGTGACCCATCCCAGACTGTAGTCCTAACCTAGGGACACGGCTATTCGAATAGATTTAATCTCTACAAAGTGTGTACTCTTTACCCACGAATAACGGATTCCTTCAGTCCAACTGGACTAATTCCGTCTACGGTCTTTTAATTCGAAGATACACCTGACCGCACACACTAGGCTAACTTCCCGGTGCCTGGAATCACCCACGAAAACTATTAAGCCAAACTCTAAGTGGGGAGGCTACAACCTCGACTAGCGTGGAATCACAAAATTTATAACGCGCGCAAACTGGGGAAGCTATCCCCTTCGGCTCCAACCGAAACACCCATGCCCCCGGACCAGGTGGCCTGCCTACCGGATGCAGCCGGTATCTTCCACCTTGGCCTCTCTGTACGGTGTGTGTTAGAACAGGGGTCGACAATTTACTGAATTGTACCCTACCTGTGGCAGGGACAAGTGGTAGTACGAAACGAGTATGGGGGTTACTGGTACAAGACCCGATCTACGGTCGACTTAGGAGGTTTCAAGCATCACTTGGTATGATTAGCATAACCGATCTATTCCATAACAACAGTCAGAATCACCACCCGTCATGCCTCACCAAGCCATACCGGACTCCACCATCCCGACGAGGAGCTAGTGACAAGCTCGTGTCTACACATGACAATGACTTTCACGGCTTTCTTCCGTTAGGCATGGAAGGCATACGAGGGGGGATCACCGTCATGCATATTAATTATTCACAGCAAGGGGTCTACCTCATGCACCCATGGGTATGATCATATCATCACATAAGAAAGAAAAAGAATGCATCCATATTGAGGTGACATTGTAATCGTATCAACAAACACCCACAAGTATTAGACCAGGGTTCAAAAGTGCTTGCCTTCAAGTAGTGGGGAGGTAAAGTGCATTCCAAAACTTCTGGAAGTTTACTCCCTCTTCAAAATCCTATTCGAAGGAATATGAAATCAATACATAGATTCAAAAAAACACAAAAATAGTTGCCTAGATAATTTTCAAATAAATATGAAAATAAACTAGATCAAATTTGAGGATCAACAGAAAAAGAATCAAGTCATTTGGACTTATATATAAAAAGTTATAGCCAGTCAAAGTTTCAGTCAAACTCTGTTTTTTAAATAAAACAGAAAAATAAAACGTTTCGAATAAGAATACACTTTCGGGGCAGGGGAGGCGTACTTCTGAGGTTTACGCCTTCACTTAAAACACGTGGAGGCGGGGCTGTGTCACTAACAGTGGGTCCACGGGGCCCACTGGTCAGGTTTGACTAGTCGCCTCTCCCTCCTCTTCCTCTGCCCGAGCGGAGGCGGGACTCCGGCGATCGTCGCTGGCGAACGAGGCTCCTCGAGGGCATCCGAGGGCAGGGATGGACCCGCCAGACCAGGGCGGTCCTCCAGGCGGTCGTTGGGTCGTCGGGGGTGGAGGGAGTCGCCGGCGGTGAGCTCCGCGGTGGAGAAGGCTTCGGTGGATTTAGGGGCTCGGTCTGTGGTGGTTCCTAGCTGCGTTAGAGAGGCTGGGCAATTCTTCACGATCACGTGGAGTCGAACAGCGGAGTCGGGAGGGCAGGGGAGGCGTTGGATGCGTCGGAACGGACCGGAGCGAGGCCACGTTCGAGCTGACCGTAGATGGAGAAGACGGCCATCCACTGGCGATTGCGGGCTAGGGGAGCTCCATGGGGGTGGCCTGAGGCTGCCTGCGGGCTAAACAAGCTTGGGGGCTCCTACTTATAGCGCAGCCATGTCAGTTCGCGGCAACCGTGGATAAGATCGCCGGCGACCGCCATTCTATAGCAGCAGGGGAATGTGGCGGCGACGAGCGCTTGCGGACAAGCATGTGGATGTGTTCGGACTGCTCCAGAGGGAAGCTGGCGCACGCGTGTGGCTCGGGCGGCGTTGTCCGGGGCAGGAGCTCACTGTGGCCGGCTGCTAGCCACCGTGGCCGACCTGACGCGTGTCAAATCCCTAGTTAGCATTTGCATTAGGACTAGCTAGAGTGTGCATCATGTTTACTTATCAAAGAAACTTGAAATGGGAATGACAGAAACCCCAGCACCCCTCTTCTAACAACTAGGGTTTGATAAAATCTTTTCCAATGTACCCAAAATGCCCTTCAAAAATGTTCATCATTTTTGCCTTGGTCTTAAACCTCTGCCAAAAATGGTGCACAATTTTCTAGGACATCCAAGGTCTCTAGATTATATCATATGGTATTTGCATTTGGGCATTTAAATGCTATAAAATATTTTAAATGCTCAAATAATCATAAACTATAATGTTCCATGCTGTTCATATTATATACAGTGGGCATGACAAGTTTCATGAGTTATAAAAATGTTCTGGCATTTTTATTAATTAAACAAAGTTGCAAAAGAAATGAAACAAAAAAAGAAATAGGAAAAAGGAGAGAGAAAGGAGTTACATGGCGCCCCACCCAGCCCACCTGCCGGCCCAGCCTAGCTGCCGCTCCAGCGAGCTGCTTGGCTCGGCCAGGCAGGCAGGCAGGTGCTCGACGGCGGCCGCAGCGCGCGCCACGCAGCTGCCCGCCGCCCTGCTTCCTCCCCTCGCCTTCCTGGAGGGCTGGATCGATCGTAAACGTCGCCCCCGACCTCGCAGAGACCCCCCTCTCCCCAGCTCATCTCTTTCGCCCTCCCCGCACCGTCGTAGTAGCTGCGCCCACCGTCGTCCCTGAGCCCCGTCGCCGTGTCCGTCGTCTCCGCCGCCCTCGACTACTTCGAACAGGCCGAGGCCCGAGCGCTCGCCCGCCCTGGAGACGCCCCCGACCCCTTCTTCCCCAACTCCGGCCGCGAAGATCCCCCTCGCCGTCCCGCTCAGCTCCGACCACCCCAGGCTCGCTCCAGCGTCTGCTGCAACCCCTGTGAGCCCAGCTTCGTCCTCCCCCTCTCCGTTGGCTCTCTACAACCCTGGAACGCACCGCACGAAGCTCACCTGCACGCACCGCCGCGGAGCTCGTCGCCGACGAGGCTCCGGCCATCCAATGGTCCGGCCACCGTGCCTATCAGCTTCACCGTCATGCTGTAGGACCACTTCACGCTCCTCTACGAGCACCGCACCGTCGTTTTCGACTTCGCCGAACTCCGGCAGCCGCTGGACTCGTCGCCAGCGTCATCTCCGGCGACCCCGAGGCCACCCACCACCTCCACTCGATGCGGTTTGCCTCCAGCTACCCGTAGGTGTGCTCCGCCGTCGTTTTGGCAGCCGGAGCACGAAACCCGCACCTCACCGCCGTGTTTGGCCTCGCCGGCGGCTAAACGCCGGCGAGTTGGACCTATTTGACCACGGGTTTGACCCCCCTGGGTCACTGACATCTGGGCCCTGCCTGCAAGTCAAACCTAGTTTAGGTGTTAATTTAATTCTAATTAGTTAATTAGTTAACTGTGACACTGACCAGTGGGTCCCACTGGTCAGGTTTGACCTGGGCCGCCCTGTTGACTGACTGACGTCAGCATGATGTCATGCTGACGCAGTAAAGGAATTTCTGGGATTTTTAGATTTAAAAATAATTCAGGAAATTCCAGAAAATGCCTAAACATCAAAAAATCATATAAATTCAACAGTAGCTCAGATGGAAAAGATTTATATATGAAAAATGATCAGAAAAATCAAATCTTTCCAATGGCACTGGTTTCATGCATGTTTGAGCAAGTTAAACTTGTTGTATACATTAAAATATGATAATGCACTTATTTAAATAATAGCTAAAGTGCCAATTTGAATCTTTGATTCAAATAGGCTCAAACCCTTCTGGTTATAGTTGCATTAGCCCAACACACATGCATCTTGCCATGTCATGAGCATGCATCATATTGTTGCATTTGGTTGTTTAATGATTGTATCGCCGGTATTCTCTATGTTAGGTCCTGCTCCCGAGGATACTGCTGCGTATCCAGTTGAAGAGCAGTACCCGACAACCACTTTGTCAGGCAAGCAATCATTGATCATTCCGATACAAACCCAATCTTCTCGCTCCTGCTCTCTTTTACTGCATTAAGGCAAAAGCGTGTGAACTGCTACTTGCTGCGGTAGTTGAACCCTATTCCCTTGCATGACCTGTCATTGCCACAGTAAATAGTTGAAACCCACTAGCATGTGTAGGAGTTGATTGAGCCATGTGATGTGTGATCCACCATGCTATTTGTTTATGTTGCATGCTATGCTTAGAGTTGTGTCTGGTCTGGTTCATCTGGGTGATGGATCAGAGTGAAATGATCATACCGATAAAGAGAAGGAAGTGTGGAATACGCTTGGTAAAGGTATCGATGAAAGGCCATGTAGGAGTACGTGGTGGGTTGTTTCATTGGAACCGTCCATAGGACCCGAGATCTGTATGTGTGGTTCAAGTTCCAGTTACTACCATGCATTGGGCCCGAAACCAATGGACCCTCTCGGCTTATTAATTACCCTCGATCTCTGTCCAGGAGTTGCAACTAGTTTCTGGTGTTTATAGTTTACTGGAGGTCGTGCACAGCGCTGACCCTCGGGGTGGGTTGTGATGCGACAGGTACGTGGCATGGTGTACCGGTTGCCCGTTTGGTGACTCGGGAACCCTGTACACATCGTTTGGGGCCGTGAGCGACACCCCGGCTAGATCTCCTCACGAATGGAACCCAAATAGGCGATAAACCTGGACGAGAGACTTGAGTAGTTAGTCAGGTCGTGGCCGACACCCTCGCTGGGCTTCTGCTTGAAGGTTGCCGAGTACATGTCGAGTAAACGGCGATAAGTGGTGGAAGCGTGTGTGAAGAGGTACACCCGTGCAGGGTTATCAATCTATTCGAATAGCCGTTGTTCGCGGTACGGACTACTTGGTTACTCTTACAGTTCATAGACAAGTTGATGGATACTACTAAAAGCCTCAAGATAAGTGTGAGTACCATGGATGGCCCTTTCGTATGATGACGGAAGAGGATCCTCGGTAGTGTATTATTGTTGTGAGTAGAGGACTCGTGTTCGTAATAACATCTTGCAATCTGTTGAGAGTTGTAGTATAGGTTAGCCAAGAGTCAAAGCTGGCTTTCTGGTATGAACTCCACTACCCCCTTTAATAATGTTGCATGTATGATAGGTTCTGTGGTAAGACTTGCTGAGTACCTTTGTACTCATGTTTGCTTAATAACTGTTGTAGAGGAGAACCCTGCCCCTGCTGATGGGTTCTACATAGACGTTGACGTCGACGAGTAGCTTGACACCCAGACGGAGATCTAGAGCTTGTGAAGGGCCTTGTAGATAGTCAAGGTACACCAAGCATGTTTTATTTTCTAAGTTGTCTGTACTCAGACATGTAGCTTCCGCTTGTGGTTGTATGACTGTATGACTTGAGTGTTGGGTCATGTGACCCCTACCTGTATGGATATGTTATGTATGGTTCTTGGAGCCTCTTAAATAAAGTCCTTTGAGTCATAGAGTTCTGTTGTGATGCAATGTTGTATTTGTACATATTGAGCATATTGTGTGTATGGTTGAAATGGTTGGTATGTGTGGGATCCGACACCTAGTTGTTTTCCTTTGGTAGCCTACCTTACAGGGAAATGCCTCCTAGTGATTCCAATGAGCCTTGGTAGCTTGCTACTGCTCAGAACACGTAGGCTGGCCGGCATGTGTCCTTCTTCGTTCCTGTGTCTGTCCCTTAGGGGAAATGTCACGCGTTGTTCCTTTAAGTCCATGTAGCTTGCTACGACTTGGGTTCATACGTTGATGACCGACACGTTCGTTGCTGGGTCATGGATGCCTGTCTCTGTAATCTAGTGCCACTTTGGTTTATAACTAGCCATGTCGGCCCGGGTTCTCTGTCATATGGATGCTAGCGACACTGTCATATACGTGTGCCAAAATGCGCAAACGGTCCCGGGCCAGGTAAGGTGGCACCCGTGGGGTTACCGTGCGTGAGGCCGCAAAGTGATATGACGTGTTACAGCTAGATCGGTGTGACTTAGGATCGGGGTCCTGACAGCGTTGGCATCAGAGCTGGACTGCCTGTAGGTTTCTCAAGCCAAACTGGTCGATGTTGAGTCTAGAAAAATTCTTAGTTATATGTAGGGGAATTGATTGTGGAAGGGAACGTAAGGCTCTTTTTACTCCTTTACCTTATGCCCTTCTGATCTGAGTCAGTCTATTCTTTCTACGGGGATTTAGGACTAGGCCTCTTATCCTTACTATGTTCACGTGTTACTAATCCGTAGACTCTTAGGATTGTTGGTTTCAAGCCTCAGTTCAGTTTCTATCCCTTTAGTATGATGATTGTTGGACCCGGAACCTTGATATGGAATTGTTGAGTGGCTATGCTATCATTTGTATGATGTCTCAAATCTTTGTTTGAGCATTTACAGTTGTTATGCTGCCCGATTTCTTCCAGAAACACTAATGCCTTTGCATTACTTCGTGTTTCAGATGTCTGGCCGCACCCCTCACCAAGTGGTTCGTTTGACTCGGTGCATTAATGTGCCCGGTCACACAGCCATGCTAGTCCGTGTGCTGACTTAGACCGGTTATCGCTGGTATGCTGAGTACACCGTGGAGGAACAGTATCGGGATTTCAATCAGAGTCAGTATTTCTGCACAGTCCGGATATACCCCTCATATCCTGGAGCTAACGACCCCATCCATTGGTCTTATGGACTCGGGGTTACCATCGAGATGGCAGTGCACGATGCCGCCTATTCGATGATGACCATTCTCCGGGCTAGGCATGCCCTGTTGCTGAACACTGAGTTCTGTTACATGCCAGCCTCACTTCCCCGAGAGGAAGGCTACTACACTGGTTTGTATACTGATGCTGCTCATGAAGAGCCAGTGCATCAGACTACTGTTCAGATGCTGGAGGATAGGGACCGTGAGGTCCGTGCCCTCCGAATGGAGCTGTATAACACTCGAGCCGCCCACTGGACTACTTTGACACGGCTTGCACCTGCTGTGCACGCCGGATATCTGGACATGCAGGATTTGTACCCCGTGCAGACTCATCTGCCTGATCGCATGGATTGGCGTGACGTTGGGGGTATTACACCTCCACGTGGGCGTCGGTTACCACCAGCATCGGGATCGAGGCCACATACATGTCCCTATGGTCCACAGCCTTCGAGCGCTCGCGAGTTTCAAGATCCGTCTGTTCCACTTCCAAGCTAAGGTGGTAATCTTTACGAAGATTACTACAGGAATGTCTGAGATAGACCGTGGCAGTAGTAGTACTGTAGTAGTTGTATTCCCACAGCCCTGCGCGTCTTGTGGAATATGACTTAGTGTGTACTGAGTTCCGGAGGTGTAGTTAAATAATGTATAGGAGCTTGGAATGCCTCTGATGGGATGTATCGTCTTTCACCGCAGTTGTACTTTAGCCTTGGCGTGTACTAAACTATGTATGGCGTGTATGACCACTGGTGTATATATAGCAGTTTCTATATTACCATGTCGTACGGATGAACATCTCTGCATTCTGTGTCATCCATTACATTCTGCACTTCTATGTCAAATTTTTGCCATCCTTGTCTAAATCGTTGTTTTGTTTTCCTAGGATGGTCAACACTCGCAACACTCCTGCTGCTCAGGAGCAGGGTGAGGCTAGTGGGGCTAGAGATGGGAATCTGCCCCAGCCACCCTCCTTGGCGGAAGTTATGCTCGAGGCAGAACGGAACAAGAGAGAGACCAACCGTCTGCTGGAACGTATAGAGCAAAACACTGGGTTCCGTCAGAGCAATGACGTGGTGTCAATCAATGACTTTATCAAGATGTGCCCATCGAAGTTCCATCACTCCACTGAACCTGTGGATGCGGATGACTGGCTACGTAGTATCACCCATAAGCTACACTCTGCCCGTTTGGCCGAAGCTGACAAGGTTACCTACGCCGCCTACCATCTTGAGGGCCCTGCCAGTCTTTAGTGGGAAAACTTTGAAGCTATGCGTCCTGCTGGCCAAATCACTACTTGGGTTGAGTTCAGTGAGGCATTCCGTGAACATCACATTCCGGAAGGTCTCATGGATCGCAAGCGGGAGGAATTCTGCAACTTCACCCAGGGCCGGTTAACTGTGGATGGCTATAGTCGCGAGTTTGGCAACTTGGCACGCTATGCACCTGAGGAAGTATCCACCGATGCCAAGAAGCAGGCAAGGTTCCGCAAGGGACTCAGCCCTGAACTCTGCCGAGATCTACGTGTGCACGAGTGCACTTCCTTCCAGAAGTTGGTAAACAAGGCTATCAGTGCTGAAACGGGCCAGACCGACTTCGAGGCCACATGCAAGCATACTCGAGACTTTGGTTCCTCCTCCGGCTCTGGCTCTCACAAGCGCCGTGTGTGGGTTCCTAACACTGCTCTGCCACCCAAGTACACACCGAGGCCATCCTATGAGGCGCCTCGCCCAACTCAACAGTATGCACCTGCTAAGACCTATGGAGGACCACCTTCCAACTTTGCTCCACGCACTAACACTGTGACCTGCTTCAAGTGTGGAGAACCAGGGCACTACATGCGTGAGTGTCCTCAGAATCAACCAGGAAAACCCGTTGGTCGTGGTAAGCCAACCGGCAAGGTGAATTATGTCAAGCCAATCCCCACTGCACGTGGTCATGTCAACTATGTCTCTGTCGAGGAAGCTTATGAGGATCCTAACGTCGTACTTGGTACGCTTCTCGTTAACTGCCATCCGGCATCTGTTCTTTTCGATACTGGAGCATCCCATTCATTCATATCTGAGAGCTATGCTCGAATGCAAAACATGACTTTTTGTGACATGCCTACTTCCATGGTTATTCAAACTCCTGGTTCAAAGTGGCAAACCTCTAGGGTAAGCCATGGAAATGAAATCCTTGTCGATAGACTTGTTTTCCTAGCATCTCTAATCGCTCTCAAGTCCTCGGACATAAACATCATTTTGGGTATGGATTGGATGACAACTCATTACGCCAAGATTGATTGCTATACTAGGACCGTTCAACTAACACACCCATCCGGCAAGATAGTCAATGTCTTGACCCGAATGGCTGAGCGTCAGCTCTACTCTCTTAATGCCAGCCCTTTACCCGAACTCGAAGATATCCCGGTAGTCCGTGACTTTCCGGATGTTTTTCCAGAAGAATTGCCAGGAATTCCACCTGACAGAGATGTCGAGTTCGTGATAGATCTTATCCCTGGAACTGTCCCAATTTCTAAGAGACCCTATAAGATGGCACCACTAGAATTAGCTAAGCTAAAGAAACAACTCGATGAATCCTTGCAAAAAGGTTTCATCCGTCCTAGTTCTTCTCCTTGGGCTTGCCCCATCCTCTTTGTCAAGAAGAAGGATGGAACGGAGCGGATGGTTGTAGATTACCGACCTATCAATCTGGTCACCATAAAGAACAAGTATCCGCTCCCCAGGATCAACGACATGTATGATCAGCTCGCTGGATCCTCAGTCTTCTCTAAGATGGATTTGAGGTTGGGTTACCATCAAATCAACATCAAGAACGGGGACATTCCTAAAACGGCTTTTGTTACTCGTTATGGCCAATATGAGTACACCGTCATGTCCATCGGATTAACCAATGCCCCAGCTACCTTTTCTCAGTTAATGAATTCTATATTCATGGAGTACTTGGTTAAATTCGTCGTAGTATACCTCGATGATATACTCATTTACTCCAAGAACAAGGAAGATCTTGCCGAGCATTTAAGGCTGGTATTGACGAAACTTCGAGAGCACCGCCTTTATGCCAAATTCTCTAAATGTGAATTTTGGTTGCCGGAAGTAACCTATCTAGGTCATGTGATCTCTGGCAAGGGTATTGCTGTCAATCCCGAGCGAGTTCAAGCCGTCCTTGATTGGACTCCCCCTGAATCGGTCAAGCAAGTTAGGAGTTTTCTTGGCTTAGCGAGCTATTGCCGACGTTTCGTCGAAAATTTCTCCAAGGTTGCTAAACCTCTAACTGAACTCCTCAAGAAAGATAAAAAGTTTGAGTGGACCCCACAGTGCGAGTCCAGTTTTCAGGAACTGAAAAGACGCCTGACATCTGCACCTGTACTGGTACCACCAGACTTTTCCAACGATTTTATAATCTATTGCGACGCCTCACGACAAGGACTAGGTTGCATACTCATGCAAGTTCATGAAGTGATTGCATACGCATCTCGACAGTTGCGTCCACATGAGGATAACTATCCTACTCATGATCTAGAGCTTGCAGCGGTAGTCCATGCACTCAAAACCTGGCGACATTACCTCCTTGGTAATCGCTGTGAAATCTTCACTGATCATCAAAGTTTGAAGTATATCTTCACCCAACCGGATCTAAATCTCAGGCAAAGACGTTGGGTCGAGTTGCTCACAGACTACGACTTAGGAATCACTTACACCCATGGGAAGGCCAATGTCATGGCTGATGCGCTAAGTCGTAATTCTTATTGTAACAACTTGATGTTACAACAAGGACAACCACTTCTCCACGAGGAATTTCGTAAGCTTAACCTTCACATTGTTCCTCGAGGATTCCTTTCCACCTTGGTGGCAGAACCTACCCTTACGGATCAGGTCATCAAAGCACAGATGGTTGACCCGGGAATTTCCTGTATTAAGAGGAACATCAAGAAAGGAGTTGCGGGATGTTTCTCAATTGATGATCAAGTAATTGTATTCTTTAGCAACAGTTTAGTGGTTCCTAAAGTACGAAACCTGAGACGTTTGATCCTTAAGTAGGCTCATGAATCTCCTCTCACAATTCATCCCGGTAGTACCAAAATGTATCAGGACCTACGTCAGAGATTCTGGTGGACTAGGATGAAGAGAAAAATCGCTCAATTCATTGCTAACTGCGACGTTTGTCGTCGAGTCAAAGCAGAGCATCAACGGCCTGCTGGCACCCTTCAACCTTTAGCTATTCCTGAATGGAAATGGGACAAAGTCGGTATGGACTTCATTACCGGGTTTCCCAGGACCAGGAAAGGTAATAATGCTATCTTCGTCGTTATCGACCGCCTCTCTAAAGTTGCTCATTTCTTGCCTGTTCGAGAGAGTATTACCGCTAGCCAGCTAGCAGACTTGTATGTCTCTCGGATAGTATCACTTCATGGTGTGCCGTTGGAGATTAACTCAGACCGTGGAAGTCTTTTCACTTCACGATTTTGGGAAAGTTTCCAGAATGCTATGGGAACTCATCTCTCTTTTAATACCGCCTTCCACCCCCAGTCAAGTGGTCAAGTGGAACGAGTCAATCAAATTCTGGAAGACATGCTTCGAGCCTCTGTCATCTCTTTCGGTATGGAATGGGAAAAGTGTCTTCCATTTGCCGAATTCGCTTATAACAATAGTTATCAAGCCAGCCTGGGTAAAGCCCCCTTCGAAGTTCTATATGGACGAAGGTGTCGAACACCTCTTAACTGGTCAGAAACCGGCGAAAGACAATTCTTTGGCCCGGATATGATCCAGGAAGCAGAAGAGCAAGTTCGCATCGTTCGTGAGAGATTGAAAACAGCCCAGTCTCGCCAGAAGAGCCAATATGATAGTCATCATAAGGCTGTGACTTTTGAAGTCGGCGATAAGGCTTACCTTCGGGTTACTCCTCTTAAGGGAACCCATCGCTTCGGTATCAAAGGCAAATTGGCCCCTCGTTACATCGGTCCTTTTCGCATTCTTGCCAACCGAGGAGAAGTTGCCTACCAATTGGAACTACCTCCGCACCTATCCAGAGTTCATGACGTGTTCCACATTTCTCAACTCAGGCGTTGCTTCTCGGATCCTATCCGCGGAGTGGACCATGAAACGCTTGATCTCCAGGACAATCTCACATATCGAGAATACCCCGTTCGTATTCTAGATCAAACCGAGCGCACCACTCGACGCCACAATATCAAGTTCCTCAAGGTACAATGGTCACATCATTCCGAGAGTGAAGCTACTTGGGAAAGGGAGGATCGTCTTCGACTTGAGTACCCCACCCTCTTTCCAGAGGAACCCGAATCTCGGGACGCGATTCTTTTAAGTGGGGGTGAGTTGTCACATCCCTAGTTAGCATTTGCATTAGGACTAGCTAGAGTGTGCATCATGTTTACTTATCAAAGAAACTTGAAATGGGAATGACAGAAACCCCAGCACCCCTCTTCTAACAACTAGGGTTTGATAAAATCTTTTCCAATGTACCCAAAATGCCCTTAAAAAATGTTCATCATTTCTGCCTTGGTCTTAAACCTCTGCCAAAAATGGTGCACAATTTTCTAGGACATCCAAGATCTCAGGATTAAATCATATGGTATTTGCATTTGGGCATTTAAATGCTATAAAATATTTTAAATGCTGAAATAATCATAAACTATAATGTTCCATGCTGTTCATATTATATACAGTGGGCATGACAAGTTTCATGAGTTATAAAAATGTTCTGGCATTTTTATTAATTAAACAAAGTTGCAAAAGAAATGAAAATAAAAAGAAATAGGAAAAAGGAGAGAGAAAGGAGTTACCTGGCGCCCCACTCGGCCCACCTGCCGGCCCAGCCCAGCTGCCGCTCTAGCGAGCTGCTTGGCTCGGCCAGGCAGGCAGGCAGGTGCTCGACGGTGGCTGCAGCGCGCGCCACGCAGCTGCCCGCCGCCCTGCTTCCTCCCCTCGCCGTCCTGGAGGGCTGGATCGGTCGTACACGTCGCCCCCGACCTCGCAGACACCCCCCTCTCCCCAGCTCCTCTCTTTCGCCCTCCCCGCACCATGGCCGACGCCGCCGTGCTCGCACCGTCGTAGTAGCCGCGCCCACCGTCGTCCCTGAGCCCCGTCGCCGTGTCCGTCGTCTCCACCGCCCTCGACTACTTCGAACAGGCCGAGCCCCGAGCGCTCGCCCGCCCTGGAGACGCCCCCGACCCCTTCTTCCCCAACTTCGGCCGCGGAGATCCCCCTCGCCGTCCCGCTCAGCTCCGACCACCCTAGGCTCGCTCCGGCGTCTGCTGCAACCCCTGTGAGCCCAGCTTCGTCCTCCCCCTCTCCGTTGGCTCTCTACTACCCTGGACCGCACGAAGCTCACCTGCACGCACCGCCGTGGAGCTCGCCGCCGACGAGGCTCCGGCCATCCAATGGTCCGGCCACCGTGCCTATCAGCTTCACCGTCACGCGTACGTGCTGTAGGACCACTTCACGCTCCTCTACGAGCACCGCACCGTCGTTTTCGACTTCGCCGAACTCCGGCAGCCGCTGGACTCATCGCCGGCGTCATCTCCGGCGACCCCGAGGCCAGCCACCACCTCCACTCGATGCGGTTTGCCTCCAGCTACCCGTAGGTGTGCTCCGCCGTCGTTTTGGCAGCTGGAGCACGAAACCCGCACCTCACCGCCGTGTTTGGCCTCGCCGGCGGCTAAACGCCGGCGAGTTGGACCTGTTTGACCACGGGTTTGACCCCCCTGGGTCACTGACATGTGGGCCCTGCCTGCAAGTCAAACCTAGTTTAGGTGTTAATTTAATTCTAATTAGTTAATTAGTTAACTGTGACACTGACCAGTGGGTCCCACTGGTCAGGTTTGACCTGGGCCGCCCTGTTGACTGACTGACGTCAGGATGATGTCATGCTGATGCAGTAAATGATTTTCTAGGATTTTTAGATTTAAAAATAATTCAGGAAATTCCAGAAAATGCCTAAACTTCAAAAATCATATAAATTCAACAGTAGCTCAGATGGAAAAGATTTATATATGAAAAATGATCAGAAAATCCAATCTTTCCTATGGCACTGGTTTCATGCATGTTTGAGCAAGTTAACCTTGTTGTATACATTAAAACATGATAATGCACTTATTTAAATAATGCACTTATTCAAACCCTTCTGGTTATAGTTGCATTAGCCCAACACACATGCATCTTGCCATGTCATGAGCATGCATCATATTGTTGCATTTGGTTGTTTAATGATTGTATCGCCGGTATTCTCTGTGTTAGGTCCTGCTCCCGAGGATACTGCTGCGTATCCAGTTGAAGAGCAGTACCCGACAACCACTTTGTCAGGCAAGCAATCATTGATCATTCCGATACAAACCCAATCTTCTCGCTCCTGCTCTCTTTTACTGCATTAAGGCAACAACGTGTGAACTGCTACTTGCTGCGGTAGTTGAACCCTATTCCCTTGCATGACCTGTCATTGCCACAGTAAATAGTTGAAACCCACTAGCATGTGTAGGAGTTGATTGAGCCATGTGATGTGTGATCCACCATGCTATTTGTTTATGTTGCCTGCTATGCTTAGAGTTGTGTCTGGTCTGGTTCATCTGGGTGATGGATCAGAGTGAAATGATCATACCGATAAAGAGAAGGAAGGGTGGAATACGCTTGGTAAAGGTATCGATGAAAGGCCATGTAGGAGTACGTGGTGGGTTGTTTCATTGGAACCGTCCATAGGACCCGAGATCTGTATGTGTGGTTCAAGTTCCAGTTACTACCATGCATTGGGCCCGAAACCAATGGACCCTCTCGGCTTATTAATTACCCTCGATCTCTGTCCAGGAGTTGCAACTAGTTTCTGGTGTTTATAGTTTACTGGAGGTCGTGCACAGCGCTGACCCTCGGGGTGGGTTGTGATGCGACAGGTACGTGGCACGGTGTACCGGTTGCCCGTTTGGTGACTCGGGAACCCTGTACACATCGTTTGGGGCCGTGAGCGACACCCCGGCCGGATCTCCCCACGGATGGAACCCAAATAGGCGATAAACCTGGACGAGAGACTTGAGTAGTTAGTCAGGTCGTGGCCGACACCCTCGCTGGGCTTCCGCTTGAAGGTTGCCGAGTACATGTCGAGTAAACGGCGATAAGTGGTGGAATCGAGTGTGAAGAGGTGCACCCCTGCAGGGTTATCAATCTATTCAAATAGTCGTTGTTCGCGGTACGGACTACTTGGTCACTCTTACAGTTCATAGACAAGTTGATGGATACTACTAAAAGCCTCAAGATAAGTGTGAGTACCGTGGATGGCCCTTTCGTAGGATGACGGAAGAGGATCCTCGGTAGTGTATTGTTGTGGTGAGTAGAGGACTCGTGTTCGTAATAACATCTTGCAATCTGTTGAGAGTTGTAGTATAGGTTAGCCAAGAGTCAAAGCTGGCTTTCTGCTATGAACTCCACTACCCCCTTTGATAATGTTGCATGTATGATAGGTTCTGTGGTAAGACTTGCTGAGTACCTTTGTACTCATGTTTGCTTAATAACTGTTGCAGAGGAGAACCCTGCCCCTGCTGATGGGTTCTACATAGACATTGACGTCGACAAGTAGCTTGACACCCAGACGGAGATCTGGAGCTTGTGAAGGGCCTTGTAGATAGTCAGGCTACACCAAGCCTGTTTTATTTTCTAAGTTGTCTGTACTCAGACATGTAGCTTCCGCTTGTGCTTGTATGACTGTATGACTTGAGTGTTGGGTCATGTGACCCCTACCTGTATGGATATGTTATGTATGGCTCTTGGAGCCTCTTAAATAAAGTGCTTTGAGTCATAGAGTTCTGTTGTGATGCAATGTTGTATTTGCACATATTGAGCATATTGTGTGTATGGTTGAAATGCTTGGTATGTGTGGGATCCGACACCTAGTTGTTTTCCTTTGGTATCCTACTTTACAGGGAAATGCCTCCTAGTGATTCCAATGAGCCTTGGTAGCTTGCTACTGCTCGGAACACGTAGGCTGGCCGGCATGTGTCCTTCTTCGTTCCTGTGTCTGTCCCATAGGGGAAATGTCACGCGTTGTTCCTTTAAGTCCATGTAGCTTGCTACAACTTGGGTTCATACGTAGATGACCGACACATTCGTTGCTGGGTCATGGATGCCTGTCTCTGTAATCTAGTGCCACTTTTGGTTTATAACTAGCCATGTCGGCCCGGGTTCTCTGTCATATGGATGCTAGCGACACTGTCATATACGTGTGCCAAAATGCGCAAACGGTCCCGGGCCAGGTAAGGTGGCACCCGTGGGGTTACCGTGCGTGAGGCCGCAAAGTGATATGACGTGTTACAGCTAGATCGGTGTGACTTAGGATCGGGATCCTGACACGGCGGCACTGTGGAGCTCCAGGGGCAGCTTGGAGTGTTCTGGTGAGTGGATGAGGCCGGGGTGTGGCTCTGTAGGCAAGCTAGGGCCAGGGGTGTGACACGACGGCTCGGGCGCACGCACGTGCAAAACGCACGCTCTGGGCGCGCCCAGTGCACGCACACCATGTGCTCGATGAAATGCCAGCGTGTGCTAGAGGGCATAGGAGAGGCTGGGGAATAGCAGGCCTGGATTAGGGTTAGCTAGGAACTTAGTGGACATAATGGTTAGGCAAAGCAAGCTGGCCCAAAGCACAAACCAGAAACCATGTCAAAACTGACCATGCACGCAAGGTGTTTGACATAATGCCAGGAGCCTCTAGGCATCTCTTGGGGTGGCCAAAAACACCAGGTTGGGGTCTCTTTGGATGATGAAGAGGGTGGTAAGGTCAGTTGGCCAATTTTAGAAACTTGTTAGTGCAAGTTTTGCAAAACTCCAGTTCTGGATAGAAGGAAAAGGGCATAATTGCATGGACCAAAAATGATCCAAATGCTCCAATCTCCTGGACTTAAGGGTTTGGTAGGAAGGGCTACAAGCAGGAGAAAATTCATGGTTAAAAGAGCAAGCTAGAGTAGGGTTGTAGTAGAAAGTGATAGTCTGGACCAGAGAGCACAAGAGGATGTTTAACTCAACTTTTCCAAAGAACACCCAAGTGTTTTTGCATAAAAGTGATGTAGGGGCTTCACATGACATCCCTAATTTTTGGTGGAATTTTTGAACAAATCCATCAAAGGGTTGTAGTGCAAATGGGGCTTTAAAGGAGAAGAAAAAAATCACTTTAATTAATAAAGCTTAGGGAGAAAATAATAATGCAAATGAACCTACTGACAGAGAGATTGCTTTTCTTGGTTAGGGCAATTAAGTCCCAAACAACATACTAAAAAATTTCACTAGGGCAAAAAACTCCATAAAATCAAAAGAAAGGAGGTTCTGAAAATTCAAAGAAAACCCAGAAAAAAGAGAGGTTGAAACTCCTGGTCAAATTTTTATTACTAAACCAGGGTCAAATTTTTGGGGTGTTACAACACTACCCCCCTTAAGAAAAATCTCGTCCTCGAGATTTGCTAAAAGTTGTTATAAAAAGAACTTCTACTGTCACAAAATGATTTCATCAAAGATGACCGTCCTGCTTATGCAATAAAAATGCTGCTAAAGTGCATGGGCAATAAGTGGTGTAAACTGTAGTGTGAAATACTGGCGCTGCGTGGAAAAATCTATGGTCGGGGAAAACGAGATATTTCTAATCCGGGCTATAGTAAATTTAGAAAAAAATATTTTTCTAAATTTCTAGAATACGCTGGTCGCACCCGAGAGCACAGTGCTCTCTCCGGCTGACTCGTGGGCCCGGGGCCCACTGTCAGTCTCTTCTTCTACCTCCGGCTCTCTCTTCTCCCTCTCTCTCGCGCGCTTTCCCGCGCTTTCTCCACCGGCGACGTCTAGCTTGTAGAGCATCTAGGCCGTACTGCGGTAGTGCACGGTGTGTTAGCTACCGGTGCAGCGTGCACTCACCTCACGGGCCAGCGTGCTGTTGGCACTACTCGCGCATTCGCCTCCGAACACCGGCGGTCGAGCGACGGACGGTGCTGGTGGACTCCGCCCAGCGTACACCGATCTCGAGCTATAAAACGACCGAGGTGCTCCTTCTTCTTCCTCACACCTGGCCTCGTTTCTTCTTCTTCCCTCTCCTCCATTTGTGTTTGCAGGAGCTCGGGACGAGGCTCTAACGGCGGATGTGATGCCGGACTGGTGCATGATCCTAGTGTGCGGAGGGTTGGCGGCATTGCTGGGGCTATCCGTGCTCTTGTGTGCAATGATCCTCTACGATCGTCGTGACACTGCCGCTTGAGGGCTAGCTCTTCGCGGCGGCTATCACGAGGATTAGGCGCGGGTGTCGGGTGCTAACGGCTGTTAGTGCGTGGAAGGCAACTTGTGCGTGAATAAACTCCCACGAGTTTCCCCTTAAGAGACTGTGGTGCGCTAGAGAGGTGATCAATTGGATGCAACCGGTGTACGTGGATTAGCAACTTAGTGTACTGTGTGGAGTAGCCGGAGTTGTAAGTCTGTTGTTGCGGTGCTGTGTGAGAAAAATATCTATGCTATGAAGAGAGGTATGTTGTAACAACTCAGGGAGGAAAAAGAAATGAAATCTCACTCCAAGTTTTTGCATAATTTAATTAGATCAAGAATTATTAGCAGTGAAACTACTCCATAAATTGAAATTAATTATTACATGATACGACACACAACTCTAGGATGACACGTACAAAAGGCAGCTCCTAAATGCTGGGACACTAACATAGCAGTGACATCTAAAATAAAAACGGTAAATCGACAGGGTCGTGGGAAAAAGTCTCTGGTGCTAGGGGACACTCTTCTTCTATCGGCGGGAGCGCGTTGACTAGACGGTGAATGTGCTTCTCCTGCCCGGGCCTCAGTGGCCTACCGATGGTGATCCGAGGATTTAAATCGGCGAGGCTCTTAAGATAGCCCATTATCCGCTGGGTCAAACGCTCTTGCGCAATGACATACTGCGTAAGGTTGGCCAGCACTGGGTTTCTCTCAATTCGCCCACCAAGAAAAGCTGCTGCTTCTCCAGGCGCTACACGGCTCGGAAAGTAATAATACCCCCGTTCGCTGGCATAGGGCACCGCGAATCGAAGGCGAGCAAGTGTTTCATACGCGGCAGCTTCTATGGCCATCTGCGGAGTCGGCATAGATTTCCCCATGAAAGAAACTTATGTTGGGTCTTGATTTGGGTTTGCGGGAGGGATGTGTACTACTGCCCAATATTTCGAGGTGGATGGTGTGATCCTCGATTTGAGCAGCTCATACTGGGGTGGACGGGTAGCGCTCATAGTACTGCAGGTAAAATCCCACAATATCTTGACGAAGCTACCTGGGGAGGCATCTGGGGTTCTCAGATAAATACTAGGAATTGGCATGGCGAAGAAAATGGCTGTGAGGGTAGTGCACCAGGTGAGGAATGCTTGGCAAGGTCACGAGGTGGCCTTTATATAGCCACTGGGGTGGTTAAAAGAAAAACACGGTGAGAGGCAGCTATGTTCTCGGTTCCGCTTTACGGGGTCGGGGTCAATGCTACAGACACACACGTCTCGTAAAGTGACGTGTTTACTGTAGGAGTTGTCGGTGTGGTGCTTTGGAAGTTACACCCGGAATAAAAAAATGCATTCGTACACTGACATATCCATGCATGGCTGCTATAAGGACAAGGGCGCACAAGAAAACAGTATATACATATGGAAATACAGGTCATACTACAATAGGGCGTGGACCAGATAAGGCTTGGTAATACTCGGGTGATTTAATCAACCTCGTTTATATCCAAGCGGCCTTGCCTTGTGGACACCGAAGCTTCTCCAAGGGCTTCACTGTCGGTGTTGGCTGGAGGTGGCTGAGGGGTTGCAGGGTCGGGGCAGTGATGATGACCCTCGCGGGGATTGTTGACCATAATCCCGTTGGAGCGCGCGCCAAACAGGCGAAGCATCACCTCTGGAGACACCAAGGCATTTTGGTCAATGACCGGGGCAGACCTCAAGGACTCGATTGGTTGTCCGAATGGCATGACTGGGTTGTCCGTGCTGGACTCATCTCCTCCTCTTGCTGGGGCTTGGCGAACCAGTTCTCCACGAGCTGCGATCAGATCAAGAGTGATTTGATCAAACACTTCCTCTAGCGCACTTACATAGCACACCAGATGCAATAATCCAGGATCTGTCTCGTGGTATCCGCTGGCAAGTCGGGGTGGCCTACCATACCCATCACGGCCGGGGTAGTAGTAGAATGAGCGACAGTTAACTTTGGGCGACAAGTGTCGGAGTTGAACTATAGCCACTCGAGCAGCTAGTTGGATAGCTTGCGGCTCAAAGGAAGTTGTCCTTCCGATGAACCTATAGGGGCGTTCTGGCGATAGACCCCTACCGTAGATGTGAACAGTGGCCCAAAATTGACGACTTTCACCGCTCATGGATCCTTGGTACACAACATATTCTGGGGGCTCCTCTAACGCAAAGGCACGGCGGGTGAGGTTTGCGAGCACGGTCACAAAACCTCCAAGGTTGGTTGTTGTGGTTTCATTGTGAACAATGGTGCCCGGCATTTTAGCTCGGTCTGGGGGTAGAGGCTGTTCTGTGCTGGTTGAGTCTAGCATGCCCTATTTATAGGAAAGGGGACGGAGTCTTCCTTCGCACGCTTGCAGAGGAAACTGTTTAGGTGTCGGTCACTGGCGCGTGATCGACAGGCTAGGTTGATAGGTTGGGCACCGATTGCCAAAGGTGTCGGTTCACTGTGTAGGTATCTTACGCGAGAAGCTTGGCCGGGGTTTGGAAAAGGTTTGGTGGGGTGGTTATCCTAGGTTTTTGACCTGGCTAAGATAGGATTAGGCAATGGTCAGCCTGTCTCTGATACCAAGGTTGTCAGGACCGGACTTCTGGGTATTAACTTCCCCAGAAATGGCCCTTGTGCTCATCAGCCCCAGGATTACTGTTAGCTGATGAGTCACCACTTGATACAGAAAATCCAAGCAAAAATAAAAAAATATGTAGTACAAGACCATTCTGGTCTTTAAGTACAACACAAGGTTTCTAGTGGCTGATGGCGGAAGCGGTATGTGACACGTTGGCATCTGTGGGACTCCATTTCCCACGGGAACAACTGACCAAGTTAACTCGTATCTTCGCGAGCTGCTATCACAGTTGCATAGGTTCCGGGTAGTCGTCGCAACGCTCCTCTCCATGAAAGGAATCTGGCCAAGACAATAGCCAGGGACAAGCCAATGAGTACTTTGAATGCACTCGCAAACATTTTGAACACGGGTGAAATATAATCATGCTGGAGAAAAATTGATGATCACTATGTTAATTATGAAATGACAGTCCATATTGCAAATAGGTCATTTGTATGAAAAATGCATATGTAATCAGGGAGTGATAATAAAATATATAGCGATCATGCCACTGTCGGGCGTCTGAGCGACACCACATAAAGGGCTTATAAGGAAAAATAAATGACAGGTATGCCACAGTCGGGCATCTGAGCGACACCACATAAAGGGCTTATAAGGAAAAATAAATAACCGTGAATATCCACGAGGTAGAACCATCCCAGGGATACTCAATAACATAAAAGGGTTAGTTCAAATATAATAATGGCAATAGTAACAAGTTCGGATCCATGTTCTCTTTAGTAGTTCCTCCTCCGAAGACCGACACTTGACCCATCCCGGACTGTAGTCCGAACCCAGGGACACGGCTATTCGAATAGATTTAATCTCTGGAGAGTGTGTACTCTTTACCCACGAATAACGGATTCCTTCAGTCCATCTGGACTAATTCCGTCTACGATCTTTTAATTTGAAGACACACCTGACCTGTCGGGACCCCGATCCTAAGTCACACCGATCTAGCATGTAACACACCATATCACTTTGCGGCCTCACGCACGGTATCCCCACGGGTGCCACCTTACCTGGCCCGGGACCGTTTGCGCATTTTGGCTCACGTATATGATAGTGTCGCTAGCATCCATATGACAGAGAACCCGGGCCGACATGACCAGTTATAAACCAAAAGTGGCACTAAATTACAGAGACAGGCATTCATGACCCAGCAACGAACGTGTCGGTCATCAACGTATGAACCCAAGTCGTAGCAAGCTACAAGGACTTAAAGGAACAACGCGTGACATTTCCCCTAAGAGACAGACACAGGAACGAAGAAGGACACATGCCGGTCAGCATAAGTGTTCCGGAGAAGTAGCAGGCTACCAAGGCTCAGTGGAAACACTAGGAGACATTTCCCTGTAAGATAGGCTACCAAGGGTAAACAACTAGGTGTCGGATCCCACACATACCAAGCATTTCAATAACATACACACAATATGCTCAATATGTGCAAATACAACATGGCATCACAACAAGACTCTGATAGACAAAGTATTTATTCATTAGGCTCCGAGGAGCCAAATATTACAAACATGGGTCTCACGACCCAGCATTCAGAGCATACAAGCAACAAGCGGAAGCACAACATGTCTGAGTACATACATCTACAAATGAAAAAGGCTGAAGAGCCTGACTATCTACAACACTCGTCCAAGAACGTAGCTGAGGTACAAGCTACTTGTCGAAGTCCAAGCGGAACTACTAGTGAGACATCAATCTCATCTGCAAAACATAAATTAAGCAAACATGAGTACAAAGGTACTCATCAAGACTTACATCAGATCCTATCATACATGCACTTGTATCAAGATGGCAAAGTGGGGTTTAGTTGCAGCAAGCCAGCTTTGACTCAGTGGCTATCCTGTACTACGATTGCTGGTAACTCTTTTGAGGTGGCGCACACGAGTCCACTAAGCACCACACAATACACCACTATGGATTCATCCCCGTTTCCCTACGAGAAGGCCATCCATAGCACTCACACTTGTCTTGAGTATTTTAAAGTATCCACTTCAAGTTGTCTATGTACCACGTAAGCATCCAAGAAGTCCATAACCGTGGACCCGGCTATTCGAATAGATCATGTTAACCCTGCAGGGGTGTACTGCTTCACACACGCTCTCGCCACTTACCGCAATGTACATCTCGTGTATCTCGGCAACCTTCAAGTGGAAGCCTGGCGAGGGTGTCGGTCACGACCTGACTAACCACACAAGACTCTAGTCCAGGTTTATCGCCTATTCGGGTTCCATCCGTCAGGAGATCCGGCCGGGGTGTCGCTCACGGCCCCAAATGATGTGCGCAGGGTTCCCTAGCCCACCTCGCCGAGTGGATCTACGCTTGGTACACCATGCCACGGTGCCTAGTCTGTCCCAAGCCCACTGGCCGAGTGCCACTTGGTAGACTACTAACACTACCTACAAACACCAGAAACTAGTTGCAACTCCTGGACATAGATCATGTTGATTAATAAGTCGAGAGGGGTCGAGTTACAAGAACCCAATGTGTGGTAGTAGCTAGTCATTGGACAACATACACAGAACTCAGTTCTTAGGGACGGTTCCAGTGAGACAACCCACCATGTACTCCTACATGGCCTCTCACCACTACCTTTACCAAATCGTGTTCACACACTTAACCCTCAGCATCAGAACATATCATTGTACTCCAATTCATTCCCGATGAATCGGACCTGACACACTCTAAGCAATAGCAAGCAAGGCATGGTAAGATCACAACATGGCTTCAATCAACTCCTACACATGCTAGTGGGTTTCAACTATTAACTGTGGAATGACAGGTCATGCAGAGGAATGGGTTCAACTACCGCAGCATAAAGTAGCAGTTGAAGTCATTGTTGTTCTAATGCAATAACAGGGACCAGGAGCGAGAGAGGGGTTGTTTCGGAATGAACAAGGGGGTTTGCTTGCCTGGTAAAACAACGTGCAGAGCACTGCTCCTCTGACAGGTACACTGGATCGGTCTCCGGAGCTGGACCTATCGAGAAGAACGGTGCCGACAATCAAACACAAGCATATGCAACAATAGGATGCATGAATATGGCATGAAGATATGATGTTATTTGAGTTAATGCAACTAGCATTCTATTTGAAAGAGTCCATTTGAACCAAGGGTTCAAATGCAATTCCAAAATTAACATTTAAAAGTGCCATTTATATGTTTTCACCTATACAGCAAGTATAAGTTGGTTAGACATGCATGAAAATTCCATAAACAGATTCCTTATATTTTTCTGATCATTTTTCATATATAAATTATTTCATTCTAAGCTACGGTTGAATTTCTATGATTTTTTGAAGTTTAAACAATTTTCTGGATTTTCTTAAACAGAAACAATTCCAGAAAATATTTATTGCGTCAGCACTGCGTCATGCTTGCATCAGCAAGTCAACAGCGCTGGCTCAGGTCAAACCTGACGTGTGGGGTCCACACGTCAGTGGCTCAGCAAACTAACTAAATTAGTTAGCCCTAACTAACTGGGCAGGGCCCACTAGTCAGTGACTGTAGGACTAACCTAATTAGTTAATTAACACTAACTGGATTAATTAGCCGGGCGGGGCCCGCAAGTCAGTGAGAGAGGGGGAGGTCAACTGGGCAGTGCGGGGGTCAAAGCACGCCGGTCAGCGGTCAAACCCACCGGCGGCTCGACGCCGGCGAGGTCCAACACGGCGGCGATCTGCGGGATTCGCCTACGGGGCACCTCTTGGCGCGCGGAGCACAGCTACGGGACGCTGGAGCTCGTCCGCATCCAGCCGTGGTGGTGGCTCGGCCGGTGAGTGGCCGGAGTGGCGCCGGCGACGAGCTCGGCGGCGGCCGAAGCTCGGTCGAGCTCGGGCTCGTGGCTGTAGTGGCCTAGGCGGGGCAGCGCTAGCACCTACGGCTTCTACGCGACGCGGCGATCGTGTTAGACGCGCGCCCGGGACCAAAAGGCCACCGGAGCACCACCGGCGACGAGCGCGGGCGGCAGCGCGTGCGGGTGAACGTGGTGCGGCAGCTACAACGCGCGAGAGGGAGAACGGAGAGGGGGAGCAGGGGCAGAAGCTTACGGCGGTTGCAATGAGATAAATGGCAGTCTCGGGGAGGCTCTGGAGCGGTCGGAGTGGCGAGGGGGATCCACGGTGGCCGGCGGTGAAGACGAGCTCGACGTCGAGGCCTCAGGGCGTCCGGGGTCGAATCATTCGGCTTGGAGATGCACCGCAACGAGGCGGAGCTCGGGGACTCGTCGGAGGGGCAAGGGGAAGACAGTGGCTACGACAACGGCGATCGGCGGCGACGACGGCGGTCGGGACCGAGCTCGAGAGGGAGATAGAGGAGGGGAGGGGCGACGAGAGAGAGCCAGAGGGGTCTGAGAGGTGCGTGGCGTCGCGAGGCGTCTTCCAGGCAGCGAGGGGGAGGACAGGCAGGCAGGAGGCGTGGCACCCTCGCCGTGCGCGCGCGCCGGCCACACGCCTCGCCTACTGGCGCGAGGAAGACGACAGGGGAGGCTCAGTGGGCTGGGCTGGCCAGCTGGGCCGGCCAGCTCTGCCTGGTTGGGCTGCAGGTAAGCCAGGTAAGTTCTTTCCTTTTTCTAATTTTCTTATTTGTTCTGTTTTCTATTTCTGTAATTTGTTTTGATTTAGTTTCTAAACTAAATCAATTATTTTCTTCTGACATTTTTATTTTGCAGGGACCTAGGAATTAATTCAAGCCCCTCAAAATAAAGAACCAGAATTTTGGACATATATAAAATATATAATAAATATATATCCAAGCAAATAACTATTGCATTAATTCCAAATGCCCAAAATAAATACTTATGAGCTCCTAATAATATTGGTTTGATTTTTATCTCTAACCAATATTTTCAGAGGGCCACATGAACATTTTCTTGGACCTTTTTGGAGCAATTTTTATTTGGGTCATTTTCAAAAAGGGTTTCTGAGGGTTTCACAAGTCCTCAATTCAATTTCATTTGAAATTTAAACATGATGCAAACCACAAGACTAACCTAGTGCATACCAGAACTAGGGTTGTGACATGACCGCACACAGCAGCCTAACTTACCGGTGTCTAGAATCACCCACAAAAACAGTTAAGCCAAACTCTAAGTGGGGAGGCTACAACCTCGACTAGCATGGGATCAAAAAATTTATAACGCGCGCAAACTAGGGAAGCTATCCCCTTCGGCTCCAACCGAAGCACCCATGCCCCCGGACCAGGTGGCCTGCCTACCGGATGCAGCCGGTATCTTCCACCATCGCCTCTCTGTACGGTGTGTGTTAGAACAGGGGTCGACAATTTACTGAACCGTACCCTACCTATGGCAGGGACAAGTGGTAGTATGAAACGAGTATGGGGGTTACTGGTACAAGACCCGATCTACGGTCGACTTAGGAGGTTTCAAGCATCACTGGTATGATTAGCATAACCGATATATTCGACAACAACAATCGGAATCACCACCCGTCATGCCTCACCAAGCCATACCGGACTCCACCGTCCCGACAAGGATCTAGTGACAAGCTCGTGTCTACACAAGACAACGACTTTCACGGCTTTTTTCTGTTAGGCATGGAAGGCATACGAGGGGGGATCACCGTCATGCATATTAATTATTCACAGCAAGGGGTCTACCTCATGCACTCATGGGTATGATCATATCATCACATATGAAAGAAAAAGAATGCATCCATATTGAGGTGATGTTGTAATCATATCAACAAACACCGAGAGTATTAGACCAGGGTTCAAAAGTGCTTGCCTTCAAGTAGTGGGGAGGTAAAGTGCATTCCAAAACTTTTGGAAGTTTTCTCCCTCTTTAAAATCCTATTCGAAGGAATATGAAATCAATACATAGATTCAAAACAACACAAAAAAAGTTGTCTGGAAAATTTTCAAATAAATATGAATATAAACTAGATCAAATTTGTGGATCAACAGAAAAAGAATAAAGTCATTTGGACTTATATATAAAAAGTTATAGCCAGTCAAAGTTTCAGTCAAACTCTGTTTTTAAATAAAACAGAAAAAGAAAACATTTCGAATAAGAATACGCTTTCGAGGCAGGGGAGACGTACTTCTGAGGTTTACGCCCTCGCTTAAAACACGTGGAGGCGGGGCTGTGTCACTGACAGTGGGTCCACGTGGCCCACTTGTCAGGTTTGACCAGTCGCCTCTCCCTCCTCTTCCTCTGCCCGAGCGGAGGAGGGACTCCGGCGATCGTCGCCGGCGAACGGAGGCTCTTCGAGGGCATCCGAGGGCAGTGATGGACCCGCCAGACTGGGGCGGTCCTCCAGGTGGTCGTTGGGTCGTCGGGGGTGGAGGGAGTCGCCGGCGGCGAGCTCCGCGGCGGAGAAGGCTTCGGTGGATTTAGGGGCTCGGTCTGTGGTGGTTCCTGGCTGCGTTAGAGAGGCTGGGCAGTTCCACACGATCACGTGGAGTCGAACGGTGGAGTCAGGAGGGTAGGGGAGGCGTTGGATGCGTCGGAACGGACCGGAAGGAGGCGGCATCTGAGCTGACCGGATATGGAGAAGACGGCCTTCCCCTGGCGATTGTGGGCCAGGGGAGCTCCGTGGGGGTGGCCTGAGGCTGCCTGCGGGTTAGACAAGCTCGGGGGATCCTACTTATAGCGCAGCCATGTCGGTTCGCGGCGGCCGTAGATAAGATCGCCGGTGACCGCCATTCTGTAGCAGCAGGGGAACGTGGCGGCGACGAGCGCTTGCGGACAAGCTTGTGGATGAGTTCGGACTGCTCCAGAGGGCAGCTGGCGCACGCGTGTGGCTCGGGCGGCGCTGTCCGGGGAAGGAGCTCACTGTGGCCGGCCGCTACCGCCGTGGCCGACCTGACGGCGGTGCTGTGGAGCTCCAGGGGCAGCTTGGAGTGTTCTGGTGAGTGGATGAGGCAGGGGTGTTGCTCTGTAGGCGAGCTAGGGCCACGGGCGTGACGCGGCGGCTCGGGCGCACGCACGTGTAAAACACACGCTCTGGGCGCGCCCAGCGCACGCACACCATGTGCTCGATGAAATGCCAGCGTGTGCTAGAGGGCATAGGAGAGGTTGGGGATTAGCAGGCCTGGGTTAGGGTTAGCTAGGAACTTAGTGGACATAATGGTTAGGCAAAGCAAGCTGGTCCAAAGCACAAACCAGAAACCATGTCAAAACTGACCATGCACGCAAGGTGTTTGACATAATGCCAGGAGCCTCTAGGCATCTCTTGGGGTGGCCAAAAACTCCAGATTGGGGTCTCTTTGGATGACGAAGAGGGTGGTAAGGTGAGTTGGCCAATTTTAGAAACTTGTTGTAGTGCATCAAAGGGTTGTAGTGCAAATTGGGCTTTAAAGCAGAAGAGAAAAATCACTTTAATTAATAAAGCTTAGGAAGAAAATAATAATGAAATGAACCTACTGACAGAGAGATTGCTTTTCTTGGTTAGGGCAATTAAGTCCCAAACAACATACTAAACTTTTCACTAGGGCAACAAACTCCATAAAATCAAAAGAAAGGAGGTTCTGAAAATTCAAAGAAAACCCAGAAAAAAGAGAGGTTGAAACTCCTGGTCAAATTTTTATTACCAAACCAAGGTCAAAAAATTTGGGGTGTTACACTGAGCGGCAAGACAACGCTCTCGCTCCTTAGCAGCCAGCTCCGACTGGGCCTCGCCCAGCTGGTTGCGGAGGTCGGCTGCGACCGCTGGCAAGGGAGGAAGAAAAACAACAAATGTCAGCGGCAAAAAGATAACCTTGGAGTTCCAAGCCGCCTACTCAGCAGCCGGCTCGGAACTCGGGGACTACACCCAGCGGGTGCGCTGACGCGCCCCCTCAAGGAGAAGAGGAGGCACTCACCTTGGCTGTCTGCCAAGGCAGCCTGCAGCTGCGCCAGTTCCTGGCGCTGAGCGTTGTAGGAGGCCACGCGGAGGTTGTGATACTCCTGCAACAAGACGCAAGATCATCCCACGACATACACTTTGGAGTTCCAAGCCGCCTGCTCAGCGGCCGGCTCGGAACTCGGGGACTACACCCAGTAGGTGCGCTGACGCGCCCCCACAGAAGAAATTGAAGGAATAAAAACAGAAGAACGCAAAGAACGCGAAGCACACGTACCCGAACGGAGGACCGCGTGGCCACGAACTCCTACACCGCCGTCTGCACGACGTTGCTCAAGGAGTTGAAGTGGTCGAGGATTTCCCGCGACGCAACGATGCACGCGCTGCCACCTCCGGGCCTCCAACTTGACGGCGCCGCGCTGGTCGCCTCATTCTCCGGTGCAGATGAGCTGGTCCCGCCGACCTCCACCTGTTGTGGCATGGAGACCGCCCTTGCAGGGCGCCGGTGGGCTCGGGCTCGGAGGGCCGGCTGCGGGCCAGTCACCAGCACGCCCCCGGCTGGCGGCACATTCGTCCCCGCTGGCCGGCTACCCTGCTCCCCAGCCGGCAGCGCAGGGGGCGGCATCCGCGTCTCCAGGATGATGCAGTCGTCACCCCCGTCGCCTGGAGCCGGCTGCTCGTCAGCAGCCGGCGCTTGGGCCGACGGCTCGAGAGAGCCTGCCTCCGGGAGGACGGTGCGGCCTGCTGGCTGCTGGGAGCCCGTCTCCTGCCCCCGGGTTCGGGTCGCGTCTCCCTGGGCCTTCTTGGCAGCTTCGGCCTCCGCCCTGGCGGTGGCATCGGCCACCGCTCGCTTGCGGTTCGCGGTCTCGCGTTCCGCGTGCGCCTCGCGGGCGTTCCTCTCCCTCGCTTCTCGGAGCGCGGTGGCTGGATCCATGCGAGGGGGCGCAGGAGTGGCATCCATGCCTCCCACAACAGAGCCCACTGGCACCCGCGAGAGGGAAAGCGGCGCACTGCGCGGATATCCCAAAGAAACGGGGAGTCAATCAAGAGGGGATCGGCTGAGAAAGATGAGCACCACACAAAGGAGGGATGCAAAACACTTACCCGGACACAATCGGCCTGGCCTTGGGCATCTTGGGCACATACGCCCTGGCGGCCACCTCCCGACGCCTGGTGACTGCGGTCGACAGCTGGAGCTTCTTGGGCGGAGCACCAGACAGCCCTGATGAGGACCGCCGTTTCCCACCGCCGGCTGTGCCAGACGGCCTGGCCTGCTGGCTGGCGCGGACGGGTGCTTCCTCCACCTCCTCGTCATCGTCCGGCCAGCTCTCGACGCCGCCTTTTGGCAGGCCGCCCGATGGCTGGCCCCTGCCGCCTGTCACCTCCTCCTCCTCCATAGCGGTGGCCCCAAGATCAGGGTCGCTTGTGTCGCTCTGGGAGCGATCCGGCTCCAGGGGGCGGCCCGGCTGACCGGGGAAGATCTGAACGAGACATCAGGGTCAGACGGCTACAGCAGCCAGACGTAACAGAAAGAAAAGAGAAGGTTGAAGAGCTTACTGTGGGCGGCTGGTTGCCGCGGCTGTACGGCGGCTTGCTGAAGGCCCAGCCGGAGTTGGAGACTTTGCAGTTGGAGATGTGGTTCACCAGGTTAGTTACCTCCCTGTATGGCAGGGGCTTGGTGCACGTCCGACTGGGGTCCCGGCGCCTGCTCATGTCGTAGATCAAATGAGGGCGGCGCTGCAGCGGCAGCACTCGACGCTCTGCGAGCGTGCGCAACAGATCCGCGAAGATCAGGCCCTCGCTCTCCCTCAGCTCCCGGAGACGGCGCAACGCGATGGTGGCGCCTTTCGTGAGGGAGGCAGGCCGGGTCTTCCAGGAATCGCGAGGCTCGGCGGGCGGACCGGGCACCCACTCCGGCAGACAGATGAAGTCCTGCTCGGGGTCGACGTTGGAGATGTAGAAATACGTTTTCTGCCATTGCTTCACCGACCCCACAAGCTACGGCGCCAGGAAGAAATTCCTCGTCCCACTACGCTTCACCGCAATGCACCACCCGCACTGGACGGGCATGCTCTGGACGACAGTACCGAGCTTCACGTAAAAGAGCTCGTTCCAAAGCTCTATTGTGGTGAGGATGCCGAGGTATGCTTCGCAGAGGACGATGAAGGACAAGAGCGTCACCATCATGTTCGGGGTGAGGTGGTGAGGTTGGATGTGGAAGAAATCTGGGAAGGACCGGAAGAAACAGCTCGCCAGGAGGCCGAAGCCGCACGGGAAGTGCGAGCGGAAGACGACCCGCTCGCCTTGCCACGAGGCCGGCCTGATCTCCGCCACCGGCGCGAGACGCACGGCGACCCTGTTGGCGGGCGTCAGCTTTCGCAACCGCCGGAGGACGTCAATGTGCTCCTGCAGGACCTCGCTGCCATCCCATTGGCCATGGTGGCGGGGAGGCGCTGGGGCGGATATTGTGCGGGCGGCTGCTCGCTGCGACGACGACGCGAGGAGCAAGGAAGAAGAAGGAGGACGGGGAGGAGTGAACGCGAGAACGGTGCCAGCTCCTCTCCCCCGGCCTATATATAGGCCCGGGCGGCGAAACCGAGGGGACGGGCATGGGATCAACCGCTCCACGCCCCACACGACCCCCGCTTATTTCGCGCCTAATCCGCGCGCATTAAATGCGCGTGGGTGGGTAATCGATTACCCCTACCACTGTGGATCCGGGCGAGGACCGAGGCCCCATAGTGGCGGGCACCGGCCCACTGTTGCATCCCGTCACGCGCGTCGGCTGACAGGCTGACGCGATGGGGCGGTGACGCTTGGGGGGCTGCCAACGGTCTGCAGGCCTGCTCGACTGCCTGCCGACCAGGCGGCGCCTTCCTCCCGAAGATTCATAGACGACGGTTTGGCTGCTGGAGGCCGGCTCCATCAACAAAAGGTCGGCTGCCAGCAGATGGATATCTACGAAAGACGGGTGAAGGGCGCTGAGCCTGCCTAAGGAGGGAAGCTGCTGGAACCCCTCGGCCCTCCAGCACCCGCCGTGGAGTTCCACCAGCTTTGGGGACTACTGTCGTAGATATTGACAATGGGTACCCTCGGCAACCACCCTTGGTATTTCAAGACAAATCATAGCTGCCAGCTACACCACGGCCGTCTGCTCATCGGGCCGCCTCCTAGGGTAGCCTGCCCTAGGAGCCGGCTGCCAGCAGGCGGCAGGGACCCAACAGACGACGACACCAACACCACCAGCTAGCAGACGGTTCCATAGCCCTCCCTCGGGACGCGTGCTGGGGGGACCCCCACGTAGCAGAGGCGTGGCTACAGGTGAACATGTCCTTAGAGGATCCATAAGGGCGTGACTACAGTGAACGCGTACCTTATGAATATCTCCTAAGCGGCGGGTCACTGTAGCCACGTTGCTCGTGACCAAGCATCCGCCAGAGGAGGCCATGATCCCACTACTCATAGCCGGCAGGGCCAGCAGGCGGCCGGCCCCATTGGCCAGCGAGTAGCTCACGAACAAGCCGCCCCTAGCAGACAGCCAGGGGAGACGGCCACCTGGTAGCAGGCGGCAAATCTCGCCCTGTAAGTCCGAACCTCATCAAGATGACAAGACAGGGCATGGCGGCAGTGTACGGCAGGAGGCGGTGGCACTGTAGCCACTTCACTCCCAACGAGGCTATCGTCAGCAGAGGAGCGTCTACAGTGAAAGACAATCAAGAGGGCCCACAAGCGGCGAGCCCCACCAAGCAGGCGGCAAGGTCAGCGCCGGAAGGCACTAACGGCTGGGAGCCACGCCGTCGAGGTTACCATTGTACACCTGGGGGTAGGCCTATATAAACCCCCCCGGGTCCTCCATGAGGAGGGGTTAGAAGGTTACGAGATTGAACCCTAGAAAAGGGATAGAAGGTGAGCTAGCCTTGTTCATCTTCTTCCTCTAGACCACACAGCTCAAGGAGCAACCTTGTAGCTACCATAGTGACATCAGTCATGACGCGGAGCCCCCGCAGAGCAGGACTAGGGGTGTTATCTCCTCGGAGAGCTCCGAACCTGGGTAAGATCCGTAGGCTTCCTAAGTTTCGCCTCATCCTGCTTCCCGAGCCTAGCGACGTTCTTTTGACCCCATGCATGATAAGCCATCCGTTGGCATATGTCGTTCCAAAACCCCGACAATACCCAAGAGATGTTGTAGGCGTACGGGTCTAGATAGATATATGAGGGCGCGAGTGATAGCTATATGAGATGAAATATCTGGATTAAAGGGGATTCATATATTTAAATTAGAGATCAGGACATCAATAATATCATAACAAAAATTGGCCTATCAAACATGCATATTAATTTGAATTTGGGGACATAAGTAGTGTTATTTAGGTTATCAATATTCGTTATCCATGGATCTTTTCAATTAGAGACAATGCGCGGCTTTATGTAATTCATGTCTAAGTGGGACTACACTACATGTTGCATGTGTCAAACACGTTATATATGTTTGAGAAGAAGAAGAAGAAAAACCCTGCATGAAACACACATTAATTGGAGCTAGTTAGCGAGGAAAGCATACACTGGATTTCATCATAAAATGATTTCAAATAGTTCAATCCAATTTAAGATGGATTCAGCCTTATGAATATGAGATCATGGCATATGTAAACCATATTTATGTACAAAGGGTGTTGTGCTTTTGAAAGTAGTAGTCAATGTGTGCGTGCAATGCATGCTAATTTGTGCATGCGAATATTATTGGATTATTATTATGTGACTAACACTATATTTGGCATGAAATTAACTCCATGCTAAACGTGTTTAGTGCTTGAAATTGAAGAAGTCTAGGTCGTTCGATTGACATGATTTGATGGGCGAGGTTAATTGGAGATGGCCCTTTGGGTCTTTTTATATTGGTATAGATATAGATATAGATATATAAAAAAGGATGTATAAAGATTTGTATTCGATTACAAACTCGATCATGCCTGTAAAAAAATAAAATAGATTCGAACTGAGTTGGCACGGTAAATGTGCACTCTTTTTCTGCAAAAATTTGAACGAAGCAGTGAAACTCGCAGTAACCGCCAGAAAGCAAAATCTGTGAGATGGAAATTACTACTTATCCCTGACACGCAAAGCCTATCGGTTTGACACACGCAAAGCCTATAGGTTTTGATAGGGGTAGGCTTGTAATTTCACTCAAACATGACATTATCGCCAATGCCTCTCACCTCCCCAGATACGTACACGATGGGCGCCAAAACACAGTTTCTCCTCGGCCGAAATGGCCTCTCACCTCCCCAATTCATACACGATGGGTGGCAAAACAAACTCTCCGCGGCCGAAATCTCCAGCGGCAAATATTCGGTGTATGCGAGATTACTATCCTATCGCCAGCAGCACAATATTCCTGTGATGTCCAAAATTTTAAATGGGGGATAAGTTGGTAACTTACCCCGCATTTGAGAAAAGCGCGTCCCAAAGACATGGATCCCTCCTACCTCTCTCCCTCCATTTCCCCATTCGTACTCCGTGGGCGCCAAAACACCATTTCCACCCTAGCATCCTCCATCCGCCACCCCATCCACCACCGTCCTCCTCCACCATGCCGGAGCTCATACCCCGACGTCGTCGTCCCTTACTAGATATCGACCTCTCTCATCCACGGTTTTGGACTAGCTGGATCCTTGCATCCTGTCCTCTCGCTTCACCCCCTCCGCCGTCCACCTTGCCGGTGCCGCTCCTACGACCGTCTCGTCCACCGTGACAGGATATTTCCCCCGCCACCACCGCCGGCCCTCCTACATCTGCGCCGCCTACAACCATCGCTACTGCAGCACTATCATATTCTTAGGAGATGCATACACGGTGCCGCACCAGAGGTGGTACTCTTTCGTATCTGCTCAACTTATTTATCACAGCAAGAAAATAGATCGCCACTGCTTCACTATGATTTCTTGTCCACCACTTAGGATCTTACTTGTTAGTTGCTTGGTTGCGATGTTGCCTTTGTCCGATTTGCACCTTCAAATCCGCCATAGCACGATCAACACTATACTCGCAATGCTTATGGTTTCCCCTTTTATATTCCACACTACCTAAATGACAGTAGACTAAATTTCAAAATTGGGTCAGTCGATTTTGAGAGCTCGCCGGAGTTCGCCAGAGGGAAGGAAGGTGCTCGGGCGGGGCAGTGGTGGGGCCTCGCTGGAGGAAAAAATTGATGCGGGTGGGGCGGGGTGGCGGGGAACGAACGAACACAGGCGTAGGGGGAGGTTCAGGGGAGGGCGGGGGTCTGGGCCGGTGGTTCGGTAGGCGGCTCGTGTAGTGTTACGTAAGGCAAGAATCAGAGGGGAGGAAGAAGAATGGTTAGGAGATGTAGGATCTTCATCTAACCGCCTGAACTGGTCGACTGACCCAAATGACGAAAGTCACGCGACTTGCATGCAGACATTCCTTTATATTCAGTACCATCATCGTAGCTACTTAGCACTACTCCTTAGTCCATCAAGGTAAACAACTTGCCACTAATAATTACAAACTTGTTGCTCAAATACGAATCTGATATGATGCTTATATTACTAAAAGAGATAACGTTTAATTGGTCACCTCATGTTCATACTTTACTTTCGAAAAGCACGTGCGTCACACACTACTAGGAAAAGGTCTATAGATGGAATTGTTACTAATGGCGCACCAGACATGTGGTGCGCCATTACTATATACTAATGGCGCACCATGTGTCGGTGCGCCATTAGTGTCCAAATACTAATGGCGCACCACATCCACGGTGCGCCATTAGTAACAATTTTTTTTTATTTTTTTCTTCAAAAGTACTAATGGCGCACCAGTGGATAGTGCGCCATTACTAGTTAAACTAATAATGGCGCACCACATCCACGGTGCGCCACTAGTGATTTTTTTACAAATTTTAAAAAAATATTTTTTTTCAATTTTTTTTTCAAAACTACTAATGCCGCACCAGTGGATAGTGCGCCATTACTGGCGCACCACATCCACGGTGCGCCATTAGTATTTTTTTCAAATTTTGTTTAATTTTTTTTAACTAGTAATGGCGCACCGTGGGAGTGGTGCGCCATTACTAGGTGAACTAGTAATGGCGCACCACATCCACGATGCGCCATTACTAACTTGGCCCAATATTTCACCAACTGCACCCCA
>LR738712.1:447211242-447308864 GCA_902687465.1 Secale cereale
GTTCACGCGCCCGCTTGCTCTGCATCGAGGAGATGCCTCTGCTTCAGGCACGCATCGGGTCAACCACACCCTCGGTTTCCTGATCCAGCGCACTCGAGCCGGCCTCGTCCCAATCTCCAAGCCCATGAGTAGCAAGTCCCAGCCGCGTCAGGTCCGGCCTGCCCGGCCTCCTCCTCCCCAGCTGGGCTAAAGCCCATGGTGAGACACAAGCCCAACTCCCTATCAGATTTCGGCCCGATCTGTTTTTTTACAGATATGAGAATATAGCTATTATCCAGAGTCTGCCAGTTTTACAAAAAAGCCCTCATACTTCATGCATTTAATAACTCCCAAACCGTGCATCGTTTTAAAATGGTTTAAACATGTAATTTGCTTACAATTCAGTGTAGATTCATAATAACCAACTTTCATGCATGTTTAAAATGTTTAAAATTGTTGTTTACTTTAATTTGCTTAAATGACATGCTAAAATGGTTTATTTCATAACTAAATAACCGTAGCTCCACATTTAATAAACTTCATATGTAAATGGGGTGGAAAAATGTGTAGAATAACATGGTGCACTTTGTTTTGCTGTTTAACAACATTAAAATATGGTAATAGGCAGAACAATAGCAAATTCAAAATATGCACATGAGGATTTTCCGGAATTAGTGTTATTGTTTACGGCCCTATTTAAATTGCCAAGATTGGTATTTTAATTGTGCTTCACCCCTTGACATGTTAATCAACATTTAATATTGTTGTGTATATAAACGAGATCAAACTAAATATGTTAATGTGGTGTTTCGTTAATATGCAACTCGTTGCATATTGAGCTCCACTTAAATTGTAGTATTGTTTGTTGCAGTTTGCCATGCCATGCATATTTAAACCGGACATGCATCATACTTGTTTGTGCATCATGCCATGTTTATAATTATGTGTTTACGATGTTGTTTACTTCTTTCCGGTTTGCTTCTCTCGTTAGCTTCGGTTCCGTTCCGGAGTTATGAGGATTTGTTCGACTACGTCCGTTTGTCTTCTTGTTGGACTCGTTCTTCTTCCTTGCGGGATCCCATGCAAGATGACCATTCCATGATATCACCTCTATTGTTTCTATGCTAGATGCCTTGCTCTATTGCTTTGTCACGATACCTATCCTTTTGCATATTAGCCCCTACCTTGCCATGAAGCATCTAATTACCTTCCTAGCAAATCGTTGTTTGGCTAAGTTATGGTTTGCTCAAGCCCCCTCTTATAGCATTGATAGTTGCAGGTGAAGATGTTTGCTCCATGTTGGATTGGATTTTGGAAATAACACAATATCTATTATTTACATTAATGCAACTATATACATGGCAATGGGTGGAAGGCTTGGCCTTTTGCTCGGTCTTTTGTTCCAGAGATGCCTCCTTAGGAACAGATAAACCGGTGTTATGTTCCTTGATTTTGCGTTCCTAACGCGGTTGGGGTTTATGGGCCCCCCTTGATAGTTCGCTTTGAATAATACTCCTCCAGCAAGGCCCAACCGTGGTTTTACCATTTTCATAATAACGAAAAACTTGCATAGGGACCGGCTAGCACCCGAGGATTCTTAATCAACCCCCGGACCAGTGCTGCTCATGAGTGTTGGTCCAACCCAGAGTCATTTGCGGTACCGCCCCTTGGCAACTTGGGGGTATTTTGGTAACTATACGTTGTGCTCCTCCGAACGTGGCCTGAGACGAGATACGCCCAGCTCCTATCAGGGTGTCGGCACGTCGAGAGGTCTTGCTGGACTTGTTTTACCATTTCGAAATATCCTGTACACCGGGATTCCGAGTCTGATCAGGTAGTCCCTAGGATAAGGAGATTTTCCTGTGTTGATCGCAAGATCTTGTGATGAGCTAAGTTGGGACACCCCTGCAGGGTTATGATCCTTTGAAAGCCGTGCCCGCGGTTATGTGGCAGATTGGAATTTGTTAATATCCGGTTGTAGATAACTTGACACAAAAACCTTGACATAATAGACTATCGTGTGATTAGTAGTGATGGTCTCTTTTCGAGACAGTTTGGGAAGAGAACACAATTGGGTTATGGATGACTCGTAGGTAGACAGGATCATGTAGTGATCATGAATAGTTCAAGACCAATGGCTTTCACTTCACTTCTCGCTCTGATGATACGTAAGCTAGCCACCTCATCTACGCTTAGTGCTTGCAGCAGCCCCTTATACACTTCCTCCTTACCCAAAGTCTTTGATAGTTCTGATACCTGGAAATGGGATTGCTTAGTCCTCGTGACTCACAGTTTACTACAAACACAGGTGCATGTACAACCTAGTACGCTTCAGTCGATGGCCAGGAACTGAAGTGGGAGTTCGATGAGGAACGTGGGCGAATGTTTGTGATGTTCCCCGACGATCAGTAGTGGTTCCTACTAGGGCCGATCGGGCATAGTGGGTGCTTATCTTCTTTTCATTTGAATTTGTCCGTAGCCAGACTATGATTGTACTTTGATGAATGTATGACTTATTTGTGCCTTGTGTGAAGTGGCGATTGTAAGCCTACTATGTATTTTTCCCTTTGTTCTTGTACATGAGAATGTGTGAAGACGACCATCTTGCGATCATACCAAAATGGCATTATGCCTCTAAGTCTTGCCTCGACACCTAGGAGATATAGTCGCATCTTGGTCATTACATGCCATTTCTTCTACTTCGTTGCACCGCCATCTGCTTAGTTTACTCATGATATATGTCCATCTGTAATCATACCATGTTTTCCCACTCAAATGTTGTTCTTGTGCATCAGACATCAAAAAGGAAGATGGTGATTGCCGAACCTGAAGGACCACTAGCAAAGTCCTTGAAAAATGTGCTGGTGCCGGAGAAATCAGATAGCACCCCACTTATATTGGCTCTACAACCAGTGACCCAAAATGTAGGACCAACTCCAGCAGACTGTACCCATACCTCACACACCACATCACTAGCCCCACCACACAGGACCTATACTCCAGCAAAAGGTATGCTGATTTCAGTTGCCATAGAACAAGTCGTACCACAGAAAAGTCCCCCTCTAGCAAAAAGTACAGCAAGGGCACCGGACAAAGACCTATCCCAACTACAGAGACGCCCAATTCCTACATCTTGAAAACCCATTCCAGTTATTCCCAGTTTGAAAGACAATTCTTTCAATGTTGGTAGGAACTATGTGCATATATTGCCATCATGGGAAGATTATAGTGAAGACAAACACCATTTTCACATCTTCCTATCCCACTTACGTGTAAGTGCTATTATTCATGGTGATTATTTTCCTATTTTCTGCTAATTGAACACATCAATGATTTACATTACATTGTTGTAAGTAGGCGAGGGTCAATCTGGATAGTCATGACAAGCAAATCTTGCTTGCGCCTTTCAAGGAAGCATTGCAGCAATATCGGTGTTAACTGATGAAAACTCACTTTGATGGCAAGTCTATAAATGAATTTTCGGTGAAGTCTCATGTGCTAAATTTAGAAGATATTGAATGGAAAAACCTTGTTATGCACTAGTCATGTCCCTAGGATTAGGTACTGTCTATGATATCACATGACAATTTGAACTTCTACTTTTCCGCATGTGCCTTACGGATCTCTTTTGTAGGAAATCTGCTCGAAGAAGAATTCTGGTCTGAAAAGGATGACAGGATATCGCAAATATATTGCTCATTGCTTTGCTCTTATTGGTACCTGTTGTCCTGTATAACTGTACTTGCATTCATACATGGTTCATTATGTGACAGCAGTATGCATGATAGCTTGCTTATCAATTGTTCACTTCAAATTATTATATGTGCATTAATGGTTACAGTAATGTAGAATATACCCAATGCCAACTAAACAGTTTAGCTCTACATTGTTGTTCTTGGTACCTGCTGTCCTTTATCAATGTACTTATATAGACAGCTAGTTGTTCATGTGCCATCATTCTCCAGCTTATTTTTCTCTGCCCTCCGTTTTCTACACATCATATCTATATTTACTCTTACCATAAGGTTGGATAAAACCAATGGTACTGAAGAAGTTTAGCACTGCATTGCTCTTGGCTGTACCTTTTGCATGTATTGATGTACTTACATTTATAGCTAGTTGGTTATGTAGGATCACTCTTCATCTTATCTCGAATGTTCTCCATTTTTCTTATATTATCACATCTATATTTTCTTTAAAAAAATGTAGAATAAAGGCAATGCTTATGAAAAAGATTTTGTGATCAACTTCTTGAATTCCCCCCCCCATCAGCATGGACAAGGGCTTTATAGAGCCGGTCTTCACCACTAATATAAGTCTGTCCTTCTCAAGCCTTCAAACTTTGTTGTGTATAATTGGTTAGGCATGACTGCAACAACTATTTATTTTCGGTGTTTGCATCAAATTCCATGTTTAAAGTTGATTATGAAGTTCATAAACATAAATTTGTCCTTCTCAATTTAAGTTTTCAGCTATACAACCAAGTTTCTTCTTCATACCAAGTAAACTACACTATACAGAGCAAGTGATCTTCTTTTGCACTTCATGTATGCTTCTGTTCTTGATTCGTAATCCAGTGGTGTTGTGAAACTACCCACTACAACACAATGTCATATTCTGCAATGTCTTAACTATGAACAATGTCATATTATTATACTATTATTTAAACCATCTCTTAATTTTCCGATCTGAAATGGGATAATTGACAGCACACTAACCATTGATACTTATGTGTTCTTTAGTAGCATGTATGCTTGAGTTTCTGTTCTGTAATCAAGTGGTGTCGTGAAGCTGTCAACTCCTTCACAATGTCATTTCCTACCATGTCTTAAGCTGAACAATACCATATTGTGTCAATGCTATTATAAATCGTGTCTCTTTATTCGCTAATAAGAAATGTGATGAATTGTCAGCACTGATACTTATATGTGCAAAACCTCTCATCTGTCTGCTTATTTCTCTATCAGAGTGATACCTCTGACCCCATTAAGAACTTCCACAATGATAGTGAGACGAACCCATTGCATCTCCCTCTTTACATATATTACATCTTGGACATAGCGATACAACTCCAAAGTCATGTCTTGATGTAGCGTTGAATTTACTAGCTAATAGCTGTGACACAAGCTCGATGAAGTCGCGACCTGAATCTGTAAAACTTCTTTAGTCTCAACTTCATGCAGTAATATATGGTTCAGCTGAACCCATGCTTGAACTCTAATTTCTATGGAAGATCAACGAGAAGTCCAATGCGTCCATCGATGCTATGCATCAAGAGTTGGAGGATATAAGCGTCAAACAATCGCAGTCTCATCAGCTTGCTCAGTTGCTTGCATCGCAGTTCCCGAGCAGGGCTAACCTTTCTTGAACTCTATTGAAGTGTTGTTGGTTTTGTGTATTATTTTGGCGGTGTGTTTATTTGCACTTTTGGCGATCTTTGATGCCCATTGTATGTAATCCGCTGTCTGCTTGTGCTTTATTATCACTGGTGGCGAACTGTGATGCCCAGTGGATGTAATATGCCGTAATTTTTTATTGTATAGTCTAGGTTTTTTCTTACTCACGATACTAGAGTTATTTTACTGTATATATATCCTGTCTTCGATCTATGAAATGTAAACGGGCCAAAACGTAAAACTACGGTACATAATCGGGCCGGCTTGCCAATCACTATATATGGGCTGCATCGTGGGCCCAGTCATCTCGGTCGGTTAATAGGCCTAAATGTAAACGGGCCCACTCGTAGTTTCAGGCCTTTAATAGGCCGAGTATACTGCCAGCCCTATTTTGGCAAGAAAGTTCAATGGGCTTTTAGTGGGCTGATAAGTAGGTTGGGATGGAAATGTTCCGAACAACTCACAGGCCGACAGCAGGCCGAAATAGACCCACGCCCATGATTGTGCGAATAACATCACAAGATGTTAATAGGCCAAAATTTTATCGGTCCTTGTTTAGCCCAATCAGATTATTGGCTGTGAGCAGGCTCGATGCAAAGAGGGCCATAGTTAGGCCCTACAATATGACGGGCTTTTAGTAGGCCGAAATAAATATAGGGACGAAATGTAAAACGGGCCTTTAACATGGTGAAACTAATATCATGTCGTACTACTAATTGGGCCTTTAGCAAACAGAAATCCTAACCAGGTCACAAGTAGGCCCAAAGGCATACTGTCCAGTTGACAGGCCGAATCTAATATGGGCCATAATGTAGCCCAAAGAATGAAAGACTGTTAAAGTGCCGGATCTGATATGGGCCGCCATATGGCCCAAAACATGGTAGGCTATTAACGGGTCGAGTCTCAGATGGGCCCATATTAGGCCCAGAACGTGTCAGGCTGTAAATGGACCATATCAAATGTGGGCCGGTGTAAGTGCATCTAGTGCCACCCCTAGTTGGTTTTGGAGTATTGACTACAAACCTGGTTAAGGGACTAATGTGTTTGTGAGAATTGCAGGATAACACATGTAGTAGTCCCTCATTGATTCAGTTTACCTACCGGAGATGACCCCTAAAAATGTATGAAGACATTGACGACAATGGTGGTATGTGAAGATATTCATATTGAAGACTATGACAAGAGAAGACATTGTGTGAAGACTATGGAGCGCGAAGACTTAGACGTTTCGTTGTTTCCTTCTCTTCTTTGTTGAGTCATAGGAACCACCGTATTGTTAAGTGGGGTCCAAGTGAACAAAGTCAGAGTGAGTGAAGTGATGCTCAACCAAATCCTATGTCTTCGAGCGAAGACAATGAGAGCAAATCTTATCCAGAGCTGGATGAGTCAGCTTTACTTGTAGCCCAAGTAAAGTTGCCGCGTGTGATTGAAATCTGACCATTGGAACACGTGTCAGTTCCTTAGTGACCCAGGGTCATTTCGGACAAATCAGGTCGGGTTTCCTAGTGGCTATAAATAGCCCACCCCCTACACCATAAATTAGTGGCTGCTCAGAGTTAGTACACGGCTTTTGTCGTTTGAGAGCAACCCACCTCCGAAGCAGTTGAGAGAGAGATCCTTGCGAGGACAAAGCCCAAACACCCAGAGCCAAAGAGTGTTAGGCATCACTGAAGTCTTTCTGTCTGCGTGATCTGAAGACTTGTTACACTTGAGGACTGTGAATCCTCCAGCCGGTTAGGCGTCGTGTTCTGAGCATCCAAGAGTCATTGTGGATCGCCGGTGAACGAAGTGTGTGAAGGTTTGGAAGTCTACCTTGAAGACTTACCAGAGTGATTGGGCGAGGACTGGGTGTCCTTAGCTCAAGTGGAATAAGGTGAAGACGCGATCTTCCGAGTTAAATCTTAGCCTCCCTAACCAGACATACAGTTGTCACAGCAACTGGAACTGGTCGAACAAATCACTGTCTTCCCCAAGTTATTGGTTCTATCCCTTCCTTCTCTTTATTTATTCTCTGTCTTTGTGAAGTCATTGCCTGCTTGCCTTATCTGTTTGACTTCACTGTGTATCTACTTGTTGTGACTGGCTTCATACAATCTTCCATCCTGATCCATACTGCCTAGCTGCTATTAGTCTTCGTGCTTTCACTTCATTGAATACTTGACTATGGCTTGTCTAGTGTAGTCTACCTTCCACTGCATATAAATAGGATCGGTTCTATCGTTTGTCTTTGAAACTTCCATGTTTTGAATACTTTCCTAAAAATCACCTATTCACCCCCTCTAGTCGATATAAAGCTCTTTCAATTGGTATCAGGGCAAGGTACTCCCTTGTTCTGTGTGATTCGGTTTAACCATCTGGAGTTTTAGCTATGTCGACTGCAGGGATAATCAAAGTCTCCGCTACGTGCCCCGTCTTCGATGGCACTGAATACCCCTATTGGAAGAACAAGATGCGCATGCACCTTGAGGCCATTGATCTGGACCTCTGGTATGTCGTCAAGAATGGCGTTCCCAAGACTGGTGAAGGTGTCAACCCTGCTGATGTCAAGAAGTTTGTTCAATTGGATTCCACTGCCAAGAACATCATCTGTGGTCATTTGACCAAAGGACAATATGGTCGTGTGAGTGCTCTGGAAACGTCGAAGCTAGTCTGGGACTGGCTCTCCAAGGTCAACGAAGGCGTCTCAACCCAGAGAGATCAAAGGATCAGTGTCCTTCGCAACCTCTTCAATCGTGTCAAGAGACACGACAATGAGAATGTCCAGCTCACATTCGATCGCCTCACTGACACCACAAATGAGCTTCAGGCACTTGGCGCCACTGAGATCACCAAGCATGAAATCTTCAAGACACTCATGAGATCACTTGACAGCTCATTTGACACCCTTGCCCTGATGATTCAAGAGCGCCCTGACTTCAAGACTCTCGATCCGTCCGACATACTTGAGAGGCTCAACACACATGAGTTACAGCTATCTGAGAAACATGACATCTATGGTCCCAAATATGGCCGAACTCGCGCTTTGAAGGCAAAGGATGTTTCCTCATCTGAAGAAGAATCTGACTGCAGTTCTGGTGATCCTGAAGACATTGGAAAGGAGCTTGCCATGCTTGTGAAGAAGTTCCAGAAACTCATTAAGAAGAAAGGCTTCAGAAAGTCTTCACGGTCCAGCTCAAGAAATGATGAAGCT
The DNA here is from genome assembly GCA_902687465.1 of Secale cereale. Taxonomy (NCBI): domain Eukaryota; kingdom Viridiplantae; phylum Streptophyta; class Magnoliopsida; order Poales; family Poaceae; genus Secale; species Secale cereale. The sequence continues at coordinate 447,219,808 of LR738712.1, forward strand.
TCTACCCATGACCACAAGAAGAGAACATGTCCCAAGTGCAAGAAACCTGGTCACTACATCTCTGAGTGTCCTCAATGGGACAATGAGAAGAAGAAGAAGAAGAAGAAGAAGAAGAGCAAGGAATATGATTCTGATGATAAGAAAAAGAAGAAATCCTCAAAGTCTTCTTCCAAGTCTTCATCGAAGTCTTCATCACACAAGAAGAATTCATCTGGCAAGGTTCGTGCGTTTGTTGGCAAGGAGATGGATTTAGAGGAAGAGTCTGCTTCAGAAGAAGCGGAGGTGGAGTCTGAGCAAGAGTCTGATTCTGGTGTTGCAAGTCTGGCTCTAGCCACAGCCTACGTTGCCAAGTCCATCTTCAACACTCAAGACAATGGCTTCGTCTCCAACGCTGATGATGATGATAACGACGACTCCGCTCCCACCTACTTCTTCATGTCACGCGGTGCCAAGGTAAAATCACGCGATGCTTACTTTCAAACATCCAGTGAATATGACTCCGATTGTGAATCCAAACCTAGCTACAAAACACTTGCTAAAATTGCTACTGAACAACAGAAAGCTATGGAACATATTAAAAAACTGTTAGACAAAAGCGATGACCTGTTGGACGCGGAAATGACCCGTTCTCAGTCCTTAATTGAAGACATAAAAAATCTTCATGTTAAGTACGAGGAACTTGAAAGTCGTCATGAATCGCTCTCAAAAACTCATGAAAAGCTTTCCTACGATTATCTTCAAAGGAAGCAAGACCTTGAGAAATAGAAAGCGGCTCATGAAGATCTTCAATAAGAAAATGAGTCACTCCGTGCTCAACAGATCAGCTCCGCTCAGGAAGGATTTGAACCACCATGTCTAAAATTCATTGTGCGTGATAACGCTACATGTGTTGCTGAATGTTCTACTGCTACTACTGTCGCAATATCTTCAACTGCTGATGTGGTAACTAACCCCTCTGCTGAGGATACCGCTACTATTGCTGATGAAAATGCTAGGTTGAAGACTTTGCTTGAAACAGGGATGTACAAAAGCCTCAAAGGGCATCAGACGTTATGTGATGTCCTCAAAAAGCAGATTCTGAACCAAAATCCTAGGAAAGAGGGTGTAGGGTTCGAGAGGAAAATGAATGTTGATGGTTCATACTGGAAGCCTGAGCTGTACCCCAAAACCACATGGGTTGCTGCAAAGGAACCTTCAGTGGATCCGTCTACCTTATCTGGCTTCACTTGTGCTAATCCTATTATCATTGATGAATCCTTTAGCGCAAACTATAAATTGTTTAAAGATCAGAATGGTGAAGTGTTTGCCAGGTACATTGGTACTAACTGCAGGAACGGGCCACCTATGAAGAAGATCTGGGTTCCCAAAAGCTATCTTGAGAAGCTTCCAGTAAATGTCATCATGACACCACCTGGGAAGAAGACAAACCCCAGACCAAAGGCTTCATACAGTCCTAAGGCTTCATACAGACAAATGACTCACCTGAGTCACCCTAACGCCAATGTTTTGCAGGGAAATCATACTCAGACCCATGAATATGAGCGTGTTTCCTCAAACCGCTATATTCACAAAACAAAGAACTTTTCTGCTTATTCTTATGAGTATTATTCTCCTCCTGCAAGGCTATTTGCTAGGGCTCCAAAGCCAAAATTCTCAGATGCTGCACTTAGACTCATTGCTTCTAAGCCACCCTTGAGGATGTGGGTGGTTAAGAAGAATTAACTTTCTCTTGCAGGGAAAGGTCTCCAGCCGAAAATCAAAGGCGTCTGATGCTATTGCTAGGGACCTAAAACATCTTGTAGGGCGCATGATCAAATGGCCAAATGGTCTTACTATGTATTTTGTTCCTGAATCGCTTGCCAATCATCCTATCAGTCCCAACTTGGATCTAAGCTTTCATAATCCGCTTGCTCGTCAAATGTTTATGCTTCACAATACTCTTCGTGAAGCCTATCGCCCTAACTGCACTGTAGGGTATGACACCAAAGACTTCAGAATGGATTATGGACATCGGATGCACTAATCATATGACTGGTGATCGAAGTCTTCTTCTGGACTCAACCTTATGTCCATCTGACAAGAGTCACATCACATTTGCTGATACTCGTAAAAGTAAGGTATTGGGTCTAGGTAGAGTTGCAATCTCAAAGGATCAACACATGGATAAAGTCATGCTTGTTGAATCCCTTGGTTTCAACTTAATGTATGTCTCAATGCTTTGTGACTTATACATGATTGTGATATTTGGAAAATATCGTTGCCTTGTGCTAATGGAATCTGACAAGTCTCCAGTCTTTGAAGGATATCGGAAAGATGATCTGTATATGGTAGATTTCTCAGCAGGACCACAGATGGCCGTATGTCTTCTAGCAAAAGCTTCAGAGTGCTGGCTCTGGCATCAGAGGCTAGGACATGCCGGCATGAGGAACTTGCACACTCTCGTGAAGAAGAAGCACGTCGTAGGCATCGAGGGCGTCAAGTTCAAGAAAGATCATCTGTGTGGTGCCTGCGAAGCTGGGAAGATGACTAGGGCCAAGCATCCCTCGAAGACAATCATGACGACATCCCAACCCTTCGTGCTTCTTCCCATGGACTTATTTGGCCCTACTCACTACTCTACGCTCACTACTACAGCTTGTCTCTATGGCTTCGTCATTGTTGATGATTATTCAACATACATATGGGTGCACATAATTCTCTACAAGATTGAGGTGCAGGATGTCTTCAGACGCTTTGCCGACCGTGCCATGAACAACTATGGCGTCAAGATCAAGCATATCAGAAGTGACAATGGCACTGAGTTCAAGAATACCGGCCTTGATCTTTATCTGGATACAATGGGAATCACTCATGAGTTCTCAGCTCCGTACACACCTCAGCAGAATGGCATCATGGAGTGCAAGAACAGAACCCACATTGAGATGGCTCGAATGATGCTCATTGAATACAAGACACCAAGAAAGTTCTGGCCCGAAGCTATTGATACAGCATGCCATGTCATCAACCGTGTTTATCTTCACAAGTTTCTGAAGAAAACTTCCTATGAACTCCTTACTGGCAAGAAGCCAAATGTCAGTTACTTCAGGGTATTTGGAGCTAGGTGCTGGATCAAGGATCCACATCACAAATCAAAATTTGCACCAAAACCACATGAAGGTTTCATGCTCGGCTACGGAAAGGACTCGCACTCCTACAGAGTCTTCAACGTCTTTCTCTATAAAGTGGTTGAAACTGTGGATGTGCGGTTTGATAAAACGAATGGCTCACAAAGAGAATTCCTACCAAATGTGCTGGATGAAGCTCCACCCAGTGAATCTATCAAGCTAATGGGAACAGGCGAAATCATGCCTTCTGTAGCACAGCCTGATGAGGAACTCATCGTTTTGCTCCCAATCAACCTGAAGACAATGCTCAGCCTGAAGACAATCCTCCTAATGATGACAATGACCAGCAAGAGCAAAATCTTCATCCAGTACATCCTCATGTTGCGAATGAAGTACAAGTTGAGAAGATAATTGACAGCATCAATGCACCTGCTCCACTAACTCGTTCAAGAGCAACACAGCTAGCAACTTTTATGGGCACTTTGCATTTGTCTTGATATCTGAACCTAGGAAAGCTGCTGAAGCCTTCATGGAACCTTAATGGATTCAAGCTATGCAAGAAGAGCTTCAACAGTTTGAGCTGAACAACGTATGGGAGCTTGTCAAGCGTCCTGACCACCGCAAGCACAACATAATAGGAACAAAATGGATATATCGCAACAAGCAAGATGAGCATGGTCAAGTTTTCAGAAACAAAGCTTGTCTCGTTGCTCAAGGATACACTCAAATTGAAGGGATTGACTTCGATGCAACATTTGCTCTTGTGGCTAGGCTTGAAGGTACTCGCATACTGCTAGCCTATGCAAACCATCACATCATCCTTCTGTATCAAATGGATGTGAAGAGTGCATTTCTCAATGGCAAGATTGAAGAAGAAGTGTATGTTGCACAACCACCTGACTTTGAAGATCCAAAACATCCTAATATGGTATACAAGCTCAACAAGGCACTGTATGGACTCAAACAAGCCCCTCGTGCTTGGTATGACACACTCAAAGACTTCCTGAAGAGCAACGGCCTCAAACCTAGTTCCCTGGATCCCACACTCTTCACGAAGACATATGATGGTGAACTGTTTGTTTGCCAAATCTATGTGGATGACATTATCTTTGGCTGCACTGACAAAAGATACAATGATGAGTTCGCTCACATGATGCAAGAGCAATATCAGATGTCCATGATGGGTGAGCTGAAGTTCTTCCTTGGTCTTCAAATTCGTCAGCACAGCAACGACATCTTCATATCTCAAGTGAAATACCTCAAAGATTGCCTGAAGAAGTTTGGAATGCAAGACTGCAAAGGATACATGACGCCTGTGCCAACTAAAAGTCATCTGAGTCCCGACGCCAATGGTAAAGATTTCGATCAAAAGGTATATCGCTCCATGATTGGTTCTTTACTTTATTTATGTGCATCTAGGCCAGATATTATGCTTACTGTTTGCATGTGTGCTCAATTCCAAGCGGCACCAAAGGAATCGCATCACTTAGCTATGAAGCGAATTCTTCGATATTTGGCTTACACCCCAACACTAGGATTAAGGTATCCAACGGGCTCAGAGTTTGAACTAGTTGGATTCACAGATGCTGATTATATTGGTGACAAAGTTGATCGCAAGTCTACATCAGGCACATGTCACTTTCTGGGACAATCACTTGTCTGTTGGTCTTCAAAGAAGCAGAATTGTGTATCACTCTCCACTGCTGAATCTGAATACATTGCTGCTGGAGCTTGCTGTGCTCAGCTTCTTTCGATGAAGAAAACTCTCATGGACTATGGTGTCCATCTGAAGCTTGTGCCACTCTATTGCGACAATGAAAGCGCCATCAAGATTGCCAACAAGCTAGTTCAGCACTCGAAGACAAAGCACATTGAAATTTGTCATCACTTTCTCAGAGATCATGTCATGAAGGAATATATTGATATCATACACGTCAACACTGAAGAGCAGCTGGCAGATATCTTCACAAAGCCCTTGGATGAGAAAAGGTTTTGCAAGTTGCGGTGTGAGCTAAATATCTTGGAATCCTTGAATGTCCTGTAATCAGGCACACATCCTAACACTTATGCATGTTGATGACTTAGATGTGCAACACATGAAGTAAAGTATATATTCAATCAATGAAGACTTACATTCTGAGTGTGAATACATTAACGCGGAATTTGACTTTGGAGCGCCACGATAATTGTGCGCCATGTCTGGGTCTAATACTTCCTACACAGTGGGTAACGCCACCACCAAATCTTTGCTTGAAGTGTTTCTCTTGGCATTACATTTGCAAAATCATCGCATTTGATTTATCTTCATATGTCTCATCTCTTTGTCAATTTGATCTTACTCAGATATATACATATATAGACTTGTGTTCTGTCCTCTACAGCATTCACTTATAGCTATGTCTTCTTTTTTGAATCTTTTGAACTAAGTGAATGTGATCGGACCCTAACCTCTCTATGCTTTCTACGTCAAACTCTTTCTATCCAAATCATATGCATTATGTTGGAACCGTCGAATGTCTTCTCTGCGTCCTTGTCAGCAGAAGATACAGAGACAAACATTAAATCTGCTTTCAATGCTCAATCCTTATTGCCTGAAACCCCGAGAAGCCGGAACGACCACCCCGACAGTCCAGGCGTGCGTGGGAACATGGAACAACTCCCTATGGTGTTGCATGTCCGCCCCGTGTCCCTCAGATGTGAACCGCAAGGGGCACTATGCCCGTCCCATCATGCTCAAAACAGTTCTACCACCTCTCCACCTCGACAAACCCTAGCGCCACCGCTAACTCTCGACGACGCCGACGACGAAGCGCTTAGCTGCCGCGACCTCGTCGACGCCGTCTTCACGTCGGCCGCGGACATCGTCTTCTCCGCCGCCGCCGTAGGCGTCCTCCGTCGCCAAGTTAGGTCACGGAAGATCGAACTGCTCGGCCGCCACTTCGTCTCTGTCTAGCAGTTCATCGTGTGGTAAATTAAAACCCTCTTTTTACCGTCTTTTTGATCAGATAGATTCATCCTTTCTACCAAAAGAAGTTTCTGCCTCCACATATTTGGATCTACCCTGTCTGCATCTCATACTTTGCCTAGTACATTCACTTATGCTTCACACATAGTTAGATTCCTCACTTGTACCTATTCTTGGATTCGTACAAATCTAGAACCAACTCTCAACATATAAGTGAATGTCTTCGCGCTATGAGGTCAATGTCTTCTAAACTGATTTATCTTCAAAATGTTCTGAGAATGCATATGACCTCTTCCCCTTCCCTCGCATCTCTAATGTTGTCACAGGTACATGTCCGTGGGAGAATCCCTTGGTTCTCATAGTCTGCATTCATTTGCGGAATTCTTGCAGCGTCACATTAACTCTCCCGAAGCCAGTTCCTCTCTGACCAGCAGATGGAAGCCTTTGACAGTGTTGAAGCCCTTCAGTTTGAACCTCATGGCAACTGAGAAATCTGCTAGGAAGGGTGGCAGACAGCACCGTGGAAACACCTCCAGAGATTTGCCTCCTGACCTCTATGAGTTGTACAAGACTGATCCACAGGAGGACTATAATCAGATAAAAACTAGAATCCGATGGATTCCAAGATATTGGGCGGAACAGTGGTACAAGTACAGGTTTGTGACCAGGAGTATGCTGAGAAGAATGCCATCAAGCGACCATGGGGAGACATTTTGTACAAAAATCTTCCACCCAGGTCTAGAGCTGAAGCCATTGAGCAAGGCTTCTATCCTTGCATGGTCCGAGGGCCAAAACCAGCTGATGCCGACCCATCCTCATTGCTATGGTGTCGAGATGACAATCTGTTCAAGCGCAACCTCCAGTTTGCCAAGAACTCGGTCAAGGAGAACAAGAAATCTTGGGGATTTGACTTCAACCCTGGCCCCTCTGCGCCTCGTGCCGATGGCACACGCGAAGCTGAACCAAATCTTGTTGCGCCCTTCTACAACCTAGAAGGTCTCATCACTCATATAAGGGTTCAAGGGGCGGATGTGGATCAACCTGCAGATGACGCTGACTCTGATGAAGCGCCTGCACCTCCGAAGCCGAAGAAGCAGAAGAAACCCAAGGCTTCGAAGCCTTCCACTCCACCAAAAGCTTCACGAGTGAAGCCCTTGGCCACTGCTCCACCTGCATCAAGTGTGCAGTCTGAAGATCACTCTCGCATCTCCAAGACCAAGAAGCTAAAGAAGATGCCCATGCACACCCCCAGTTCTGCTCTGACTCCTGCTGTTGTCAAGTGATGAAGATCTTGCTGATGACGCTCTTGAGCAACTGATAAAGAGCAAGCAAGAAGCAGAAATCTTCAATGACTTGCCTCTCTTTGATGTGGCGGTCATCAACAACTTCATTGATGAGTGGTTTGACACCCCCAATCTCAGCTTTGATGATCTGCAACTTCCAATTGGCCTAAGCGTCTCATTCAACGGCGCCATTTCTTCTGAGCTAGCTCTTACTCAGAAAATTGTTGAGCTGAAGCACAAGATTGGTTTTGAAAAGGCTCAGTTCAAGAAGCATATGGCCAAGCTCAGCGTCAAAGATGTCCAGAATTTTCAAGTCATGATGAACGAGCTCAAGGAAGCCTTTCACAAGAAGCGTGAAGAAGCTAAAGGTTCTCGTGAGCGCATAAAGGTTTTGGCTGCCAAGTGTGTTCAAGCGTACAATAAAGCTGAGAAGCGCAAGGCTCTTGGGCGTCCTGGCATCGGCCCCAGGATGGCTGCCAAGAAGAAGAAGCCAATTGTGGCCCCAGCTGAAGCATCAAGGCGGGAAGAACCTCGCATTGACTTCCCTGCCAGCATGATACGCTCGAAGCCTAAGGTCCCCATAGTTTCTACAGAACTCAAGAAGACAAAGGTCGCTGAAGCTGAAGCCCGCAAGCGCAAAACCAATAACACCACTGATGATGCTCCACCCACCAAGAAACGCAAGACCAAGAAAGTCCGGGCTGCTCCCACAGAGCCCCTTATCGTCGAGCCAATTTATGTTGCTCGTCCTGCATCTGCACAACAAGAACGTCGCCTGATTGTTCATGAGCCTGCTACCACAGAGGCTCCTGAAGACATTCCACCTGTTGACCCCACCAGAACTGAAGACATTGGTCATCACGACAATGTTGAAGATGATGAAGTCCTTCCTCAGATTGAACAAAATGTGGTATTATCGCCTGTTCTCATGAACAGCGAACTCATCAGCATTGGTCGTCCTTTGACGCGAATTGTTCAGGATGATTCGTGGTATAATCACCCACAAGACTCCCACCGTCAAGCAGAAACACCATTAACTCCCCCATCTCAAGTTACCAGTCCAGTGATTGAAGATGAAGACTATGATGCACAACCAACTCCATCTCCGCAGGCGTCGCCAGCATTCCGCAGGCTTCGCAAAGGACCAAGGTGTCAAGTTGATCTATCAAGTGTTCCAGAAGGAGATGAGCGTCAATCTGTTTCACGACAAGTGTTTCTTGAAGCCTCTCCAACTGCGAACATCCCTGAGTCTGAAGCCAAAGCGGCTGAAGATATTCCGGCTGCATTAGCCGATGACAAAGAAGAAGAAACAAGAGAAGAAGAAGCACGTGTTGCCACACCCCCTATCAACCAAGTTGTTCTCGCGGAGAACGTGTCTGACCCTCCAGCTCTTGAAGTGGAGATTACACATACTGAGGCGGCCACCAACACCAACACTGACGCTGATGACGTTGCCATGGCTGATGCTAATGTGGCGCATGAAGTTAATGTGGTACCCGAAGTGATAGCACCTGAAGTCAATGATGCACCTGATGCAAATCTGAAGCCTGAAGTCACATCAATCGTAGGTCATGGAAGAGTTTGACATTGCTGAGTGCAGAAGCAGATCTTCAAGACGATGGCTTCACTAAAAGATTCAAGTTTGACACCACTCCCCCAAGGAATGCTGTCTTGCGTCGAACTCCGCCTCTTGAAGACTCTGATTATTCCTCCTCCGCTGTAACGGTGAATGCCACAATGATCGATGATCAAGATGATGCTACCTCATCACCTCCTCCTTCGGCGCGTGTCGACACTGCACCAAGTACTTCTGCACCGCCAAACACCAACGCCGACCCTGCATCTTCTCCTACTCCTTCTGGGAACGAGTAGAGGCTCTGTGTCTTCAAACCGTTTTGGTCCTTACTGACAAAAGGGCGAGAAGCATATGAGTTGATAGTCTTCAAGCGGGTCCACATGGGCGGGTGCTTTATATTTTGCCTAGTGTTTACAACTCTTGCTTTTGTTACATTTGGTTCTTTGAGTTGTAACACTTGAACTTGATGGTCGTTTGCTACGTTTTATGTTACTCTGTGATGCGATGATATATTCCGCATGTGCGACGATAAATTCCACACTTAGTCATTTTGCAGACATCCATGTCACATTATGCATATCATTATATTCGACATATCAATTGTGCATGATGAATTGTCTTCATAAGTTGAAGAGGATCTCCACAAGTACAACCTGCTATGTGCATTTGCGTTCAAAAGCAAATTACTTATATGCACATCTTCAGGGGAAGCCTTTCGCTACATATGACGACAATACCTTTATCCTTTACAATTTCACATACTTTTATCCCAGTTGAAAACTTCAACCAGTTTGTCATCAATCACCAAAAAGGGGGAGATTGTAAGTGCATCTAGTGCCACCCCTAGTTGGTTTTGGAGTATTGACGACAAACCTGGTTGAGGGACTAATGTGTTTGTGAGAATTGCAGGATAACACAGGTAATAGTCCCTCATTGATTCGGTTTACCTACCAGAGATGACCCCTAAAAATGTATGAAGACATTGACGACAATGGTGGTATGTGAAGATATTCATATTTAAGACTATGACCAGAGAAGACATTGTAAGACTATGGAGCGCGAAGACTTAGACGTTTTGTTGTTTACTTTTCTTCTTTGTTGAGTCATAGGAACCACCGTACTGTTAAGTGGGGTCCAAGTGAACAAAGTCAGAGTGACTAGAGTGATGCTCAACCAAATCCTATGTCTTCGAGCGAAGACAATGAGAGCAAATCTTATCCAGAGCTGGATGAGTCAGCTTTACTTGTAGCCCAAGTAAATTTGCCTTGCGTGTTTGAAATCTGACCGTTGGAACACGTGTCAGTTCCTTAGTGACCCAGGGTCATTTCGGACAAATAATGTCGGGTTGCCTAGTGGCTATAAATAGCCCACCCCCTACACCATAAATTGGTGGCTGCTCAGAGTTAGTACATGGCTTTTGTCATTTGAGAGCAACCCACCTCCAAAGCATTTGAGAGAGAGATGTTTGCGAGGACAAAGCCCAAACACCCAGAGCCAAAGAGTGTTAGGCATCACTGAAGTCTTTCTGTCCGCGTGATTTGAAGACTTGTTACACTTGAGGACTGTGAATCCTCCAGCCGGCTAGGCGTCGCGTTCTGAGCATCCAAGAGTCATTGCGGATCGCCGGTGAACGAAGTATGTGAAGGTTTGGAAGTCTACCTTGAAGACTTACCAGAGTGATTGGGCGAGGACTGGATGTCCTTAGCTCAAGGGGAATAAGGTGAAGATGCGGTCTTCTAAGTTAAATCTCAGCCTCCCTAACCAGACGTACAGTTGTCATAGCAACTAGAACTGGTCAAACAAATCACTGTCTTCCCCAAGTTACTGGTTCTATCCCTTCCTTCTCTTTACTTACTGTGTGTATTTGTGAAGTCATTGCATGCTTGCCTTATCTGTTTGACTTCACTATGTAACTACTTGTTCTGACTAGCTTCATACAATCTTCCATCCTGATCCAGACTGCCTAGCTGCTATTAGTCTTCATGCTTTCACTTCATTGAATACTTGACTATGGCTTGTCTAGTGTAGTCTACCTTCTGCTGCATATAAATAGTATTGGTTCTATCGTTTGTCTTTGCAACTTCCATGTTTTGAAGACTTACCTAAAAATCGCCTATTCAGCCCCCTCTAGTCGATATACAGCTCTTTCAGCCGACATTTGGCCCAAAACATGGGAGCCTGTTAATAGGCTGGTCCACTAGTGTCTTTAATATCTTGTGGGCTTTTAGCTGGGCTGGCCCATTATGGTTGCAAAATCTTGTGGGCCTTTAGCTAGGTCGGCCCATAATGTTCTGGAAAATCTTGTGGGCCTTTAGCTGGGCCAGCCCATTTAATCTTTATGGGCCACTGTTGGGCCGATCCACATCTCAACATATCATAGGCGCATCTCGCCCATTGGATGAGTGACGTCTATGCCAGCGCGGAGCTGCCACGTGGTTCCGTCGGCCAATGAGAATTCTACACGTGGAAAATCGCCATTAATCATGGCTGCTAGCGGGTTATCGGATCCAAAACCAGACCCGATAGCTTAACGGTGACCCGTTACGGTGAATGCCACATGCATGTTTCCCTTGACGAAAGCACTTCCATGATGCGTCATTTATCGTAATGGAAGTGGACACTTCCGTGATGATAATTTTGGTATTTTCATGGAACACTTCTACGACAACACATGTATGACTATCTTGATTCTATCATAAAATCGTCATGGATATACATGCATGAGAAAAAACATGACCAACTGTGACAAACATGTATCATCACGGAAGTCTTTTTTTTGTAATGTTGTCATCGAATCGCCGACCAGCTCTTGCTTATTATGATAGTCAGGTTTTGTCTTTCTCCACTAAGGTATGATACGTCTCTATCGTATCTACTTTTCCAAAGTCTTTTGCCATTGTTTTCGACACTAATTTGCATGGTTTCAATGGAACTAACCGGGACTAATGATGTTTTCAGCAGAATAGCTATGGTGTTAGTTTTTTTGCAGAAATCAAAGTTCTGCGGAATGACCTGAAAATTTACGAAGAATTTTTTTGGAATATATAAAAAATATTGGCGCAAGAATTATCCATAGGGGGGCCACGCAGAGGCCACAGGCCATGGGGGCGCCCCCCTAGGGCGTGCCTCCCAGGCTTGTGGCCCCCCTAGAGCTCCTCCGACCCTAGCTCCAACTTTATAGATTCACTTTCGTGGAGAGAAAGTACAGGAGAAGGATTCATCGTGTTTTACAATACGGAGCTGCCGCCACCTCCCGTTCTTCATCGGGAGGGCTGATCCGGAGTCTGTTCGGGGCTCCGGAGGGTGGAATCCATCACCATCATAATCATCAACCTTCCTCCATCACCAATTTCATGATGATCACCGCCGTGCGTGATTAATTCCATCATAGGATTGTTGGACGGTGATCGGTTGGATGAGATTTATCATGTAATCGAGTTAGTTTTGTTAGGGTCTGATGCCTAGTATCCACTATGTTCTGAGATTGATGTTGCTATGACTTTGCTATGCTTAATGCTTGTCTCTAGGGCCCGAGTGCCATGATTTCAGATCTAAACCTATTATGTTTTCATGAATATACATGTGTTCTTGATCCGATCTTGCAAGTTGTAGACACCTATGTGTTATGATCCACATAACCCAAGGTGACATTAATTGGGATTCTTTCAGATGATTGTCGTAGTTTGTGGAGTTCATGTATTCTGTAAGTTCTAATGCTTTGTTTCGGTTCTCTATTAAAAGGAGGCCCTAATATCCGTTAGTTTCCATTAGGACCCCGCTTCCACGGGAGGCCCTAATATCTCATGCAACTTCTTTTCAATAAGCATGTCAGACTATATACGGAATACATACCTCCATTATATTGATGAATTGGAGCTAGTTTGTCATTGTCCTAGGTTACAGCTTCTACATGATGAATATCATCGAAACATATCATCACCGATCTATTGCCTACAAGTTCGTCTCATATTGAACTTCACTAAGTTACTTTCGTTACTACTGCTGTTACAATCACTACAAAACTGCCACTGTTACTTTTGCTTCCGTTACCGTTACTTCCATATTACTGTGCTACTAAATACTTTGCTGCAGATATTAAGTCTTTAAGGTGTGGTTGAATTGACAACTCAACTTCTAATACTCTTGAATATTCTTTGGCTCCCCTTGTGTCGAATTAATAAATTTGGGTTGAATACTCTACCCTCAAAAACTGTTGCGATCCCCTATACTTGTGGGTCATCAAGGTATGTAACCACGCCAGCTAGAAGTAAAATCATAGTGGTTCTCCCGTTACTCTCCTAGAAAAACATGTAGAACGTAAGAGGGTAAACACAGGAGATGTGCAACACAACTATTGACCCAATAAATAATTATGAGCCGATTCATATATTGCAATATCCGAGACTCCGAACACATAAGAGAAAGAAAGTGTCAGGCTGATGCTTAGGACGAGTATTGTAATCAAGCCCCGTTTTATTAGCCGTTCAACATCTAAAGAAGATTTTTATAGAACTAGTTTGCTTCAGCTTCGAGGAGCAGGAAAGGATTATGCTATATAGAAAACTTCGCGAGGACCATAGAAAAAATTGTATTTTTATTCTAGAAGCTCGTGACGTCTGATACGACTCCAATGCATCTATAATTTTTTATTGTTCGACGCTATTATATTATCAACTTTGGATGTTTTATATGCATTACTATGCTATTTTATATTATTTTTGGGGCTAACATATTAACCTAGAGCCAAGTGCCAGTTACTATTTTTTCCTTGTTTTTGAGTTTTTCAGAAAAGGGATATCAAATTTTCGCGATGATTTTTCTTGGACCAGAAGACATCCAGAAGACTTGGATTTCAAGTCAGAAGATCCCCGATGAGGCGACAAGCCATAGGGGCGCATCCTAGCTAAGGGGCACCCCCTAGGCTTATGGCCCCCTCGAGAGTCCCTCGACCCTACTCCTTGGCCTACAAATTCAGAAATATTCTAGAAACCCTAGAGGTATCCACGAAAATACTTTTCCACCACCACAGGTCTCTGTTCCCGTGAGATCCCATCTTGGGGCCTTTTCCGATACTCCGCGAGAGGGGGATTCGATCACGGAGGGCATCTATATCAACCATGATGCCCCTCCAATGATGTGTGAGTAGTTTACCACAGACCTTCGGGTCCATAGATAGTAACTAGATAGCTTCTTCTCTCTCTTTGATCTTCAATACAATGTTCTCCTTGATGTTGTTGGAGATCTATTCGATGTAATCTTTTTTTTGCGGTGTGTTTGTCGAGATCCAATGAATTGTGCATTATGATCAGATTATCTATGAATATTATTCCAGTCCTCTCTAACCTCTTTTATGCATGATTGGGATAGCTTTGTATTTCTCTTCGATCTATCGATTTGGGTTGGCCAACTAGATTGGTTTTTCTTGCAATGGGAGAGGTGCTTTGTGATGGGTTCAATGTTGCGGTGTCCTCACCTAGTGACATAGTAGGGGTAGCGAGGCATGTATTGTATTGTTGCCATTAAGGATAAAAATATTGGGTTTATATCATATTGCATGAGTTTATCCGTCTACATCATGTCATCTTGCTTAAGGTGTTACTCTGGTTTTAACTTAATACTCAAGAAGCATGCTGGATAGCGGTCAATGAGTGGAGTAATAGTAGTAGATGCAGGCAGGTGTTGGTCTACTTGTCACTGACATGATGCCTATATTCATGATCAGTTCCTTAGATATAGTCATAACTTTGCGCTTTTCCATCAATTGCTCGACAATAATTTGTTTACCAACTGTATGCTTTATGCAAGAAAGAAGCCTCTAGTGAAACCTATGCCCTCGTGTCTAGGTTCCATCATATATTTTCAGATCTATAAAACCAAAAGCCCAAAAATACCTTGCTGCAATTATTTTGTGTTTATTTTTTTTTATTTTTTTACTTTTGTTTTAAATCTATCTCTATCAGAACTCACTCTTGTTCGTGATTGTGGAGGGATTCACAACCCCTTTTCCGCGTTGTGTGTAAGTGTTTGTTAGTTTGTGCAGGTGCATAGATTGGAGGCTTGCTTGTGCCTCCTACTGGATTGATACCTTGGTTCTCAACTGCGGGAAATAAATTTTTCTACTTTGCTGCATTACCCTTTACTCTTCAAGGGAAAAATCATCGCAAGCTCAAGAAGTAGCAACGTCTAGCCATACAATTTGAATAGCCGAAGCTACTGTTATAGATAGTCTATAAAAAAGATAATTTTTATAGAGGAAAGGTTTACACATGGCCTTAATGTGTGGGTTGATGTCCCAAATGTGCCCTGCTACACGTCAATGCCTGTGCTTCTGGGGGGAGGAATAACTCCCTTGTAGGGGATGGTGATCAGCCGATGGGCCCCGTGAATGAGGTTCTTGAGCAGTTGCCGTACCGTGTTCGCTTGACCCTGCACATTATTGTCTTGATGTCAAATAGGCCATTGATGATACCAAGGTCTATCCACGAACATATGTAGCTCGGTTGACCCTCACACCTAGCTCTTGTGTGGTTACCCCCCATAGGTGCCCATGTTATTTTAAGCGCTACGTAGTGTATGTGCGACACGTGTTGTGTGGCCTAGATGGGCGTGCTATGGGGCGCGTAGCCCTATTTATGTTGAGTGTAAGGAGGATCCAGGAGCTGAGACATAGCCCGAGACCATTTACGTGCCTCTCATGCCTTGATGGCTGGCTGGTACATCGGCTCTTCGTTGCCAGCTTGGACTTCGCCTGCTAGGGCTATTGTATGCTCCTCTGTCCTGAGTGAGTGTTACGTGTTGCCATTAACTGGGATAACGCCCTTCATCTAGGCATCTTGAGCTTTAATTATGTGTAATGGGGGATGGTGTTAAAATGGGCAAACATTCTCCGGCCCAAGAGTGCCTGGTAGCCACTCTGGAAAGGGGCCATGTTGAAGATCAAGTCTTTGTTGCGGAAATTGTCTGAGGTGCCGAATACTACTTCCAAGGTCAGTGTGCCCAAGCAGCAAGCTTCGACGCCTAGGATTACTCCTTTAAAGGTGGTGCTATTGTGTAATGCCCAGGATGGGACTATACCTCCTACGTGTCGAGGCACGACTTAAAGGTATAAGCCCATTCTGGAATGATCTCAAGTTTGGTATCTTTGCACGACTCATGTAAAAGAAGGATTAAATTGCAAAAGGGAATAGTTGGCTTACACTCGCCACTTCACATAATACATTACATAAGCAAGACATCATTCAAAAACAACACAACCCGACTACGGGTGAAGATCCAAAAGAAAGATACCAAAACAAACATAAGCCACAGGTCTAGATCGAATCCTAGTAGAAACCACTACTGATCGTCGAAACGTCACAAGCACTCTCTTCAACGAGCTCCCAGTGAAGAACTTGAACCAGCTCCGGCTTCATACTCGGCTGAACCTGCATCTGGTGTTGTAGTATCTGTGAGCCACGAGGACTCAGCAATCCCATAACCATGGGTATCAAGACTAGCAAAGCTTTATGGGTAGGAAGAGGTAAGGTGGTGAGGTTGCAGCAGCGGCTAAGCATAATATGGTGGCTAGCTTACGAGTACCAGAATAAGATGAGCAACTACACAAATGGTCGCAAAAGTAGTGATCGCTAAAGATCCTGAACTACATACGAATCAAACATAACCCCACTGTGTTCTCTTCTCGAAGTGAAAAGAGACAGTCACGGTTACTCACACGGTTGTGTGTTTTACTTCGGATCCTCTGTCAAGTTTTCTACAACCGGACATTAACAAATTCCAATATGCCACATAACCGCGGGCACGACTTTCGAAAGATCAAAACCCTGCAGGGGTGTCCCAACTTAGCCCATCACAAGCTCTCACGATTAGCTGAAGCGATAAATATAATATCATCACTCCTTATATTAGGGAAATCCAATCAGGCTCGGCATCCCGGTGCACAAGACATTTCGACAATGGTAAAACAAGTCCAGCAAGACCTCCCGGTGTGTCGACACCCTGATAGTAGCCGCGCGTATCTCGTCTCAGGCCACGACCGGATGGGTGATCCTACGAGTAAAACCAACCCTCGAGTTTCCCCGTGGTGGCCCCGCATAACCCCCGTTTGGGACCAACACCATCAGCACTGGCCCCCCCTGCTATGTAGAAAAGAATCTCCAAGGAGCGTCCCCCTTTTGCAAACTAATTAATTAATTAGTTATTATGAGGCAAATTAAAACCAATGTTGGGCCTTGCTGGAGGAGTTTTATTCAAAGTCGAACTGTCAAGGGGTCCCCATCCACCCATCGTGCAAGGAACGCAAAATCAAGGAACATAATGCCGGTTTATCGGCGCCTAAGGTGGCATGAGTGGAACAAAACACCGAGCAAAAGGCCAAGCCTTCCACCCATGCCCAGTATATAGGTGTGTTAATAATAATTATAGATATTGTGATATTCCAACAACAAGTTCCCACCTGGAACGATCTTCATCTTCACCTGCAACTAACAACGCTATAAGAGGGGCTGAGCAAGCGGGTAACATAGCCAAATAGTGGTTTTGCTAGAAAGGTTTCAAAGGTTAGAGGTTTCATGGCAACAAGGAGAGGCTGACAATAAAAGATGGGTAGCGCGACATGAAAGGATAGCATCGAGACACTAAGCATGGCAATGGTAGTAAAGGTATCCAAGGGTATGATCATCTTGCCTGGGATTCCGCAAGGGAGAAGAACGGGTCCATGAAGTAGACGGAGCAACATAGTCGAGCGAATCCTCGCAACTCCGGAACGAAACCGAAGCTAACAAGAGAAGCAATCGGAAAGAAGCAAACAACACGGTAAACACACAA
Source organism: Secale cereale (assembly GCA_902687465.1). Classification (NCBI taxonomy): domain Eukaryota; kingdom Viridiplantae; phylum Streptophyta; class Magnoliopsida; order Poales; family Poaceae; genus Secale; species Secale cereale. Next base: position 447,237,559 of record LR738712.1, read on the forward strand.
GCATAAACATGGCATACAATGCACATCCAAGTATGATGTATGTCCGGTTTAATTATGCATGGCATGGCAATGTGCACAAACAACACTACAAGTTAAGTGGAGCTCAATATGCAACGAGTTGCATATAGACGAAACACCACATGCTATTTATTTAGTTGACTCTCGTTTATTTACAAGACAAGATTAAATGTTTATTTTAACATGGCAAGAGGTGAAGCAAGAGCAAACTATCTATTTAGGCATTTTAAATGAGGCTATAACAACAACAATTCCGAAAAATCCCCATGAGCATGTTTAGTAATTTTAAGCAACAACAATTCACACATTTTAAATGTTGTTAACATGATGCGGATGACATGATCAAGTTTATGCAATTTTTATTAAAAGTTGACATGAAGATTATAAGGAGTATTTGTCACCGTGGTGGAAGAAAGGGTGCCACGGCAACGATCCGAAAGTGATGCATCGGCAACATCTCGGTACCGGTATCTCGTTGAGAGACCGGTGCCAAAGAAAAGGTGGCGTGAGGGAGCCGAACAAGATGAAAGGTGGGGTGATCCCGTCACCGGGTTCCCACGAGTCGGCGACGAGGCAGCCGAGGAGCACGAAAAAAGATGAAACGGGCACGGTGCACACAAGGGACACATCTCATACAACACATGCAAGCATTCGTTCACGGGCACGTCTCGGGGTTATAACTTCGAAGCGTTCTTTCTCGGAGGGGTTCGAGGTCGTAGAGGAAGTAGTGGAAGTAGTGGTACACGGGTCGTAGAGGAAGTAGTCGTTCCGTAGAGGTACTCGTTATGTAGCCGTTCTCGCGATTCGTAGAGGAAGTAGGCGTTCTCGCAGATGTACATGTCGACGGTGGTGGTACTTGTCGAGATCGTCGTCGACGTAGGGGTACACGTTCGTAGAGGTACTTGGTGCGTCTCCGAGTAGTCGTGGTACTTGGCAGAAAATTCTGCAACTGGAACTTGGTGCTACTCCCTCTTCTGTAGTCGTACTTGGGGTATCCTCGAACTTGACGGATTCGACTCGCGGACTTGGCGATCCAAAACGAAACAAGGCCAAGGGCCTCGTGTGGATAGCAGAACGGCAGCTAGGCGAGGGAGATGGTGACGCGAAGGGAAAGTTGAGGCCGGCCATGGCGAGGAGGCGGGACCTTGGCGGCGGACGGCGGCGACCACTGGCCGCTGGGCCAGAGAGGCGACGAGGCGAGGAGGAGATCCTCGCGCGGCTGGACGAGGGCGAGGCCTCGAGGAGGTTACCGGAGGAGAGGAGGGGCACGACCGCTGCGGTGCTGCTGCAGCCTTGGCGCAGGAGGGGACGAGGTAGAGACCTGGAGGGAGGCGCTCGGGGATGGAATCGCACGGAGGCGGGCGGCTTGAGGACGGGGCGCACGGGGCTCCTGGCCGGCCGGCTCGGGCCAGGCGAGGAAGGGGCCGGCTGCTGCCTGGCCGAGGGAGGACGAGGCCCCTTCGGGCACCCACAGGCGAGGCAGCTGGAGCACGGAGGAGGGGGCGCGGCTCGGCGCTGGAGGACTGGCGTGGCAGGGGAGATGGTGCGGGCGACCGAAGGTAGGAAGGGTTCGGGCGCTCGAGGGGAGAGGGAGGCGAGCGAAGAGATGGGGTCGGCACCGAGCGGCGGCTGAGAGGAAGAGGATCGAGCGGCGCTGCGCTAGGCTAGGGTTACGGGGCGAGGCGACTGGGCCGTGGAGGGGAATTGGGCCGGCTGGGAGGGATGGAGGCTGAGGCCCAGATGGCCAGAAGGCCTTAGGGAGGCCGGCGGGTTGCAGCTAGGAGGGAAGTTGTGCCTCCTTTGCTGATATTTTCTTCTGCCTTAACCAGTTATAGAAAAATAGCCATGAAGAAAAGAGAAGAACGGAAGGGTTTGAAACAGAATTTGGACAAGAGGTTAATTTTACTGGACTCGGAAAAATGTCCACGGTCCACGAAAAATAGGAGAGACAAAAATGAAAGTTTAAATTCCAATTCATTTGAATTTAATTCAAATGATTTGAACAAGATTGAGGCTTTGGAGAGTCCAAAAAAAATAATGAGAATTTTGGTGGAGCTCGGGAAAATGATTAAAGAATTGTTGGCAAAGTTCGAGGCAAGGAATTGAGATAGAAAATTCATGGAACTTAAATTTAAGTGTGTTGCGGTTAATTCCAAACAATGGAATATTTATTATATAGCTCCCTACTACTGTTGGGAGGCTTTCATATGTTATAAAGAGAAGTCACCTTCCCTCGATTTAAATGGACCGAAGGTCCACACAATTTATTTAGTTGAGAAGAAAAGATTAAAGACATGATGGCATGATGACATGGTGCAATGCAACATAAATAACACAAGCACAAAAGAAACACACGGGAGACCCGGAACATCTGGAATCTTCTGGGACGTCGGTCTTCGGGCGTCACAACTCTCCCACACTAACAGAGGATCTCGACCCGAGATCCTAGAGATAGCACCGGGTAAAAACGGAAGAGGAAGAGGTAAAACAAAGTTGCTTCTTTGACAGACGAGTGAAACCACGAACCTGAGAGGTAGAACAAAATGAAAGAAGAATAGAATGGAGATGAACAAAGATGAAACACTCCGTTAGAAAAGAGGAACAAGGAGCATTATGTGAACCTTGTAGGTTAAAAGACATGAAACAAGAGCTTACGAACCAAAAGAATATGAAACTGCAACGGTACAACCAAGGAATAAGAATGACAGAATTTGGACAGCCCTCCGTCTGAAAAATGGAAGGAATTAACAAGAACTTGAGAAGATGGGATGATACTTGATGAAAACAACAACACACATCCTCTGAAACAATTAAAAGAATAGCACAAAGGGTAAGAAAGATTCAGACAGCACTCCGGTTGAAAAGAGAGGAAAAGCTATATATGATGAGAGAATTAGAATGGAGGACACAATACTCCGGTTGATGATAAGCAAGGTAAAGAACATGATCTCGATAAAACGATATGATGGTTTGGAGAGAGCAACAACACAATGCCTCCGGAATGAAAGAATAGCATATGAAACAACGAAAGAAATGAATGGAGAAGAAAAATGACAACTTCTCCCACAAATGAATATGAAAAACATCCTTACGAAGAAGGGTTGAACAGATTTGTTGGAAGAATCAACAACGAAAAGAATAAGCTCGTTGTGGGCTTATGGAAAACATCAAAATTATACGGTGATAACCAGCCACTGACGAAAACATTTGATTGGATTGAGATCAACAAGGAGATGATAAACTTAACTCACCGGAATGATAAATGAAGAACTTGGGTCATTTATAAGCACCATAATAGCAACAATCCTTAGGGAAGCTTTTAGGTGAAATACAACCCAAGATGACTCCAATGAATAATTAAAGGGTTGAAAAGATCTCCCGAAAAGATAAGGTAGAATGGATTGCAATTGGAATGCATGATGAAGAATGCTTGAGCTCCAACAAGAATCTTGATGAAGACTTCGAGGATGAATTAAAACATGATGAACCACCATGAGAACTCCGGTAATGAAAGCATGAGAAGTGAAAGATGAAAAGAATAAGATTCAAGGCCTGCGATGAATTAGATGGAGCTTTGAAATGATATAATTGAGATATTTTGGAACTCCAGATGAAATGATGAACAACCAAAAAATTGATATCATGAACGAACTCTAGACAAAGGAATTAAACACTTGAAGGAACAAGAATAAGAATTATGTCATGCATCTCCTTCACCAATTTAAATTGATGACAACCAAAGGATTTGGCATACTACTTATTCTCGTTGGAAAGAATTAAAGAGAGATCTAGCACAAGCTTGGGTAATTCTTCAATGAACCACCGGTAGGATTATGAAAAGAACGAGTGAATTAATACGATAACACGAAAGAGTAATCTTGAACGAGCCACCGTAAAAATATGGAGACGAACGAAGAGGCATCAATGAAGAATATTTGGAGGAAGAAGTTGAAAACTGAGAACGAAGAAATATTCTGAAATGATGGCCTTCTGAGGATCACAAAGAAAAGAATTCATGAAATGCTTCGGACGGTATAAAAGAATTCCTCACAATCTGAACAATAATGAGGATTGCATGAAGCTAGAACCACGAATCTTCAAGAGAACGGGCCAAGATTTAAGAGAAACACTTCTCCGGTCTCCAAATGTTGAGAATGAAGACGAGAAATGCCATAAGAATTGTTGAGCACTCCGGAATGAAGAATTAAAAGGGTTGAAACAACGATGAAAAGAATTTGAAAGCGATCTTGGAGAAGGCATGTGACTGATGGAAATCATTCTTACGTCACACTTTGAATAGAATTTCAGAATAACTCCGGAAAATAATTAGAAGAGTCAGGTAAGATCCTGGAAAAAGACCTGTGGGTTAGGACCCACTCAAAGAAATCACCGCTGAAAAAGATTGCTTAAGAGATATAGCACCGGTTGAATTAAATGGCTTGAGTAAGATAACAATCTCAAAATAGCTTGAAATGATTAAGAATGGAAACGCGGATCATCTGAGATATCTTGAGCTCTCCGGATATGAATAGCAAGAGGAGAATGATTAATCGGTGCACCAGAATAAGAAAGCATTGTGAAAAGAGGAAAAGGATAAGATCAACACCGAAATCATGAATTACATCCACCGGCAGAATTTGAGAACAAAAGAATGATGAACTTGAAAGTCTTGAGCATCTTCATGATAAAACATCGGATAAGAACATAGAAGGAAAAGAATGAAGAAATATCTCATGAATAAAATGGATACTTGATTTGAGAATTCTGGCTCCGAGAAGAAGAAGGGTGGGAGGGTGGGGAAAACAAAGATAACTTGGGATGAATGAAACAAACAAATTGTCAAATTTCTCAACGGCGTCCGTATGGAATAACTTGAAGAGAAGGCACACCGATTGAAAAGAATTAACATGAAGATCTCGATGGTCAAGAAGAATTAGCACTCCCATAGAAATATGAGAATACCGAATAGGAAAGGTATGGAATCAACATTTGACATCGAAGCAACTTGAATACCAGAATCAAAACAAGAACAAAGGATAGATATGTTGCAACAGAATCTTCACAATATCATTCGAACAGCGAATGAATTCCGTAGGTACATCAACTTGTCGAGAAGCCACTAGGGAGAACAAAAGATAAATAAAAACAACAAGGCGCAGATGGAACGAATACAAGATAGAAGCTTCGTCCCACATATACGTGCTGAAAGCTCATGGAACGTGTTACAAAAGGGTTTTGCAATCCCCGGATCAGCATAGCCAAGGACCCTTTAAGATGCAACTCCCGATCGGAACAAGCCCATAAAACCACTTCACTCAATGTAGAACCCCAAACTTCATATCATGCATTCGTTGGAAGAATGCCTAGAACTACTAGATGAACCCACCTATTAATTTCCGAAAGTTTCCAGTTATGCAATCAGGTGTTGGGGATACAGGGGAAGCACCGCGCAATCAACTCTATTCCTACATCCAGCTGTATCCATCCTTCAACACATAACCAGTTTTTCTCGGAAACCGTTTACCTCAGACCTTCGAAACGCATCCACTATAGAAGCTATGGCAATACTCCCGAACTACCTCCCCAGTACTGGGTGATGTCGGGGTTATCTTGCCACTAACCGCATAGGAGAGTTTTTTATGTCGGTCGTCTTAAGTATTCTAGAACTGATGCGATGGATTTGTGACGACAACACCTCGGAGCTCAACTCCCCGGGACACTGCCACAATCCCTAATGACAGGAGGAATCGAGAACAATCCAAACAATCCAAACAATACTCGCGAGATCCTAAAAAAAATTTGGTGCATTTTTTAGAGTAGAAGAGGCAAGAGTAATCGTCAGGAGTCCTCACTAGAGTGAAAAGGGATGAGGAGCAAAAGAAATCCTACTCTCCGTTATAAATATAGGACTCAAAACATTTTCAAGTGTGTGCCTAGACTCAACCATCAACGATTCAATCAATCAGTGGGGGCTCCTAGGTCGGAGAAGGCTCTGAATACCAACTTGTAATGCCCAGGATGGGACTATACCTCCTACGTGTCGAGGCACGACTTAAAGGTATAAGCCCATTCTGGAATGATCTCAAGTTTGGTATCTTTGCACGACTCATGTAAAAGAAGGATTAAATTGCAAAAGGGAATAGTTGGCTTACACTCGCCACTTCACACAATACATTACATAAGCAAGACATCATTCAAAAACAACACAACCCGACTACGGGTGAAGATCCAAAAGAAAGATACCAAAACAAACATAAGCCACAGGTCTAGATCGAATCCTACTAGAAACCACTACTGATCGTCGAAACGTCACAAGCACTCTCTTCAACGAGCTCCCAGTGAAGAACTTGAACCAGCTCCGGCTTCATACTCGGCTGAACCTGCATCTGGTGTTGTAGTATCTGTGAGCCACGAGGACTCAGCAATCCCATAACCATGGGTATCAAGACTAGCAAAGCTTTATGGGTAGGAAGAGGTAAGGTGGTGAGGTTGCAGCAGCGGCTAAGCATAATATGGTGGCTAGCTTACGAGTACCAGAATAAGATGAGCATCTAGGCAAATGGTCGCAAAAGTAGTGATCGCTAAAGATCCTTAACTACATACGAATCAAACATAACCCCACCGTGTTCTCTTCTCGAAGTGAAAAGAGACAGTCACGGTTACTCACACGGTTGTGTGTTTTACTTCGGATCCTCTATCAAGTTTTCTACAACCGGACATTAACAAATTCCAATCTGCCACATAACCGCGGGCACGGCTTTCGAAAGATCATAACCCTGCAGGGGTGTCCCAACGTAGCCCATCACAAGCTCTCACGATTAGATGAAGCGATAAATATAATATCATCACTCCTTATATTCGGGAAATCCGATCAGGCTCGGCATCCCGGTGCACAAGACATTTCGACAATGGTAAAACAAGTCCAGCAAGACCTCCCGGTGTGTCGACACCCTGATAGTAGCCGCGCGTATCTCGTCTCAGGCCACGACCGGATGGGTGATCCTACGAGTAAAACCAAACCTCGAGTTTCCCCGTGGTGGCCCCGCATAACCCCCGTTTGGGACCAACACCATCAGCACTGGCCCCCCCTGCTATGTAGAAAAGAATCTCCAAGGAGCGGCCCCCTTATGCAAATTAATTAATTAATTAGTTATTATGAGGCAAATTAAAACCAATGTTGGCCCTTGCTGGAGGAGTTGAACTGTCAAAGGGTCCCCATCCACCCATCATGTAAGGAACGCAAAATCAAGGAACATAATGCCGGTTTATCGGCGCCTAAGGTGGCATGAGTGGAACAAAACACCGAGCAAAAGGCCAAGCCTTCCTCCCATGCCCAGTATATAGGTGTGTTAATAATAATTATAGATATTGTGATATTCCAACAACAAGTTCCCACCTGGAACGATCTTCATCTTCACCTGAAACTAACAACGCTATAAGAGGGGCTGAGCAAGTGGGTAACATAGCCAAACAGTGGTTTTGCTAGAAAGGTTTCAAAGGTTATAGGTTTCATGGCAACAAGGAGAGGCTGACTATGAAAGATGGGTAGCGCGACATGTAACGATAGCATCGAGACACTAAGCATGGGAATGGTAGTAAAGGTATCCAAGGGTATGATCATCTTGCCTAGGATTCCGCAAGGGAGAAGAACGGATCCATGAAGAAGACGGAGCAACACGGTCAAGCGAATCCTCACAACTCCGGAACGAAACCGAAGCTAACAAGAGAAGCAACCGGAAAGAAGCAAACAACACGGTAAACACACAAGCATAAACATGGCATATAATGCACATCCAAGTATGATGTATGTACGGTTTAATTATGCATGGCATGGCAATGTGCACAAACAACACTACAAGTTAAGTGGAGCTCAATATGCAACGAGTTGCATATAGACGAAACACCACATGTTATTTATTTAGTTGACTCTCGTTTATTTACAAGACAAGATTAAATGTTTATTTTAACATGGCAAGAGGTGAAGCAAGAGCAAACTATCTATTTAGGCATTTTAAATGAGGCCGGAGATAACAACAACAATTCCGGAAAATCCCCATGAGCATGTTTAGTAATTTTAAGCAACAACAATTCACACATTTTTAAATGTTGTTAACATGATGCGGATGACATGATCAAGTTTATGCAATTTTTATTAAAAGTTGACATGAAGATGATAAGGAGTATTTGTCACTGTGGTTGAAGAAAGGGTGCCACGTCAACAATCCGTAAGTGATGCATCGGCAACATCTCGGTACTGGTATCTCGTTGAGAGACCGGTGCAAAAGAAAAGGCGGCGTGAGCGAGCCGAACAAGATGAAAGGTGGGGTGATCCCGTCACCGGGTTCCCACGAGTCGGCGACGAGGTACCCGAGGGGCACGACAAAAGATGAAAATTTGGTGCATGTCGACGGTGGTGGTACTTGTCGGGATCGTCGTCGACGTAGGGGTACACGTTCGTAGAGGTACTTGGTGCGTCTCCGAGTAGTCGTGGTACTTGGCGGAAAATTCTGCAACGGGAACTTGGTGCTACTCCCTCTTCTGTAGTCGAACTTGGGGTATCCTCGAACTTGACGGATTCGACTCGCGGACTTGACGGATTCACCTTCCCTCGATTCAAATGGACCGAAGGTCCACACAATTTATTTAGTTGAGAAGAAAAGATTAAAGACATGATGGCATGATGACATGATGCAATGCAACATAAATAACACAAGCACAAAAGAAACACACGGGAGACCTGGAACATCTGGAATCTTCTGGGACGTTGGTCTTCGGGCGTCACATATTGGGTTCGATACTCGACAGATCAACACCCATTTTCCTCACTATATCTGAGTAAATCAGATTGAGGCTGCTGCCTCCATCCACGAGGACTCTAGTTAGCTGGTACCCGTCAATGATAGGGTCAAGAACTAGGTCCGCCGATCATCCATGATGGATACTAGTCAGGTGGTCCCTGCGGTCAAAATGATTGGACATGATGAAAATAGATTGAACTTCGGGGCTACTGGCTCTATGGCGTAGACGTCCGAAGTGCGCACGTCCTCTCCTTCTTGGGTATGTGTGTGGCGTAGATCATGTTTACTCTCTTTACCTCAGGAGGGAACTGCTTCTGGCCTCCATTCTTTGGCCCACGAGGTTAATTATCGTCCTTGCTGCGGGGGGCCTTGCCTTGCTCCTCGGCTGTCAGCTTGCCGACCTGCTTGATTACCCAACAATTATGGCTTGTCTGAGGAGCCATGGATCTGGCAAGGCCTATCCAGGATTTTCTTGAGTGTAGTTGGGCCATCCCTATTCCCTTTAGAGGGTTTCTTCCACTCACCGGATTTGGGATTGCTAAATCCAGCATTCACTTGCGTATCCTTGGCCTCATCGCTGTTGTGACGGCACTTATTTTTGTTGCGCCATGGTTTCCCGTTTCTATCTCGGACCTCCAAGATTGTTGCTTCTACGAGCCAACCAATTGTCTTCATCCGTGCAAAAGCAGGTCATGAGTGAGGTAAGTGCTGACATCGTCCTTAGGTTGTCTTGGCCGTGCTGGCGGGCTAGTCATTCGTCCTGGATGCGTAGGCGATAGCTGTTTTCAGACTCAACAACCGGGACAAATGGCTAGCCTGTCAGCTCTGCCAAGGCAAGCCGAAAACAATGTCGGCCCTAACCTCCCTAATGACCCTCTTTTGCACGGTTGAAGATAGTTGGTTATCTCATAGAAGCAACTATCTTGAAGACCCCGGTACATCAGAGGTCCAGGACGTAAAAGGGAACCATGGCGCAACAAAAACAAGCACCGACACAATGCTGGTGAAGTCGATGATACGGCAGTTAATGCCAGATTCAACAATTCAAAATGGGGACCACAGAAGAAGCCTTCTAAAGGGAACTGGTATAGTCCGACCCTGCTGGATAAGATCCTAGATAGGCCCTGCCAGATCCATGACACTCTGGGCAAGCCCACCAAACACACCAACTATAATTGTTGGGCAATCAAATAGGCCGGCAAGCTTACAGCCAAGGAACAAGGCTAGGGCTGGCATAGCGAGAATTATGATGAATAGCGCATGCCAAACAACGGAGGACAAAAGTAGTTCCCTCCCGAGGTAAAAGCCGTGAACATGATTTATGTCACAAACATATCTAAGAAAGAGAGTAAGCATGCACTTCGAGACGTCTATGTTGTAGAGCCGGCGGCCCCAAAATTCAACCCATGGTTGGCGTATCCGATCACCTTCGACCGAAGGAACATTTGACCAGTATCCGTCATGGAGGAATGGCGGCCCCGGTACATGACCCCACTGTAGATGGGTACCATCTCACTAGATTCCTCATGGACGCAGGTAGTAGCCTCAACTTGATTTACTCAGATATAGTGAGAGAAATGGGTATTGATCCATCAAGGATCAAACCTAGCAACACTACCTTTAAAGGAATAATCCCGGGCGTTGAGGCACACTGCACGGGAACCGTCACCCTGGAGTTTTTCTTCGGCTCACCTGACAACTTCCATAGTGAAGACTTGATCTTCGACATTGTCCCTTTCCGTAGTGGTTACCATGCCCTCCTTGGACGAATAGCATTCACTTGCTTCAACATCATTCCTCACTATACATATCTGAAGCTTAAGATGCCCGGACCTAAGGGTGGCATCACCGTTAATGGCAACACTAAGAGCTCACTCTGAATACAGGAGCACACATCAGCTATGGCAGCCGAAGTCTAGACCGGTAATGAGGCACTGAAGTCCTAGTCCTCCGTGAAGGCAGGAGAAGCAAACAAACGAGCTTGAGCTCTCTCATAGCATCCAGAGTCTTCCCACGCTCAAGACAAATAGGTATACACTCCCCATAGCATGGCTCTCTGAGTTGTGAAGTATGTGCCTCGAGTGCACAATTTCGCGCTCAAAATACCATGGGCTGCTGTGGGGACCAACTATAAAGGGCCAAGTGCTCAAATTGACCAAGCTATGGACAATTATATCTTCGTACTATTGTAGGTGCCATCCAGGACCTACCCAGCATCATGCTAATATACTACGACGACTTCTCAAGAACCTCTCTCAAGGGCCCGCGCGCCGATCATCGTCTGCTCTAAGGAACCCTCTCAAAGAGCGAAGGTGCAGACATGTAGCAGGGTGCGGTAGGGACGTCGAACCTCAGATGAGGTCATATGTATACCTTTCCTCTGTAAAGTTTATTTCTAAAAAAACTGTCTATAATAGTTGCTTCGGCATTTCAGACTGCACGATTAAACGTCACAAGTTCACCGAAAATAAAGACCATCCTTACAGTCCCATTGCATCCATCTATGTTGCATACCTTTTTCCGCTCTTCAATGCAGAAACAAACTAGTTCAATACATGCTTTCTTTCGATGCGATCGGCTAATAGACCGGGGGCTCGACTATAAAACTTGCCCCAAGCATTATTTCGGCACTATTTTCAATCTCATGTGCTTGACATCTTGGATATTGCATTATATGAATCACTTACGAATTATATCTTTCATTAATTGTTGGGTTGCCCTGCTCCTATGTTTAACCTCTTATGTTCTGCATGTTTGGCTAGGAGGGAAAAGCGAGAACCACTGCAATTCTACTTCTAGCTCGCCTGGTTAAGTACCATAGTGGAGAAAGCAAAAAAACTAACTTTCATGATAGGTGAGAATTGGTCGGTGATCCAATGACATGTATTGAACTAAAAATTGATGGAGGTTATGCCGTGTTATACGAAGGGTTTGTCATTACACAAACCAAGTGATAATGGTATAAACCTCGGCACACCTAAACATCACAAGGACACTAGGGGCTAGTCACTGGCTCCCGTAGTGAATCTCCTATGGCTAACGGAAAGCACTAAAGCCACATTGTCCAATTTCCTTGTTTCCCTTAAACACTACCTGCTCCAGGCACTAAGACACCAGATAAGGGTTAAATTGTAAAGGTAGAAACACCCCTTGTAGTATCTACAAGGGGGCTGAAGCCGACGACTAGTAACTTTCATATTACAACGGCCGCACGGGAGTTAAAATAAACAAACAAAGCATGATATACCATGCCAAACTGTCGCATCATAAAGCACAAAAGTTTAACTATCATCGGATACATGATAGTATGCTCATTCATAATTTACATCTTTTGAGCACTAGTCATCTACCGCCCGAGCACCATCCATTACAGGGGCGTCTATGCCCCTGCCTAGTAGGTGGGGGCCCGGTGGCCCTCTGAGCTGGCTTGGTCTTCAACCGATGCACCATGGTCTTCACGAAGGCCATCGAAGCTCCCTCGGTGCATACAGAGCACTTCCAGGTGTCAGCCCGGGGCATAGTGTAGCGCAGCTTCTGCACTAAGCCGATTTAGCTGCTCAACAATGGTTTTGAAGGCTAGAGCTTGACGCGGAGTTCCTTCATTGCTGGCTCCGCCATCCTATGCAACTCCATTAGCTGTTTCATCTGGTTGGTAATGAGGGGAGGGTGCTTGGAAATTAGCCCAAAACAACCTATGCTCGGTATCGCCCTCCTGGGACGCAAAGTACCTTGTTGCATCAGCCGCACTCCTCGGAAGATCCGCAAAAGCTTCTGCGGAACGCAATACTCGCATGAGCAAAGGGAACATATTACCACCAGAATTTGCAGTAAGTATGACATACCATCCGCAATAAGCTTGACTTAGTGGAGTTCTTCCTAGGATCCTTGCGCCTCGTTCCTCCGTCTTCGCCTCCTGAACAATTGACCTCATTGAGATTAGCTCGCACGCATGCTCATTATTGTTCTACTCAAGGTCCTCACATTTAGTGACATCATCATTGAGCTCTTGCTCCATGTTAGCCACTCTATCCTCGTGCTTCTCACTAATGGTCTTCACCGTCACCAGTTTGGCGGCCGCTCGTTCGATCGCCGCCTTCGGCTCTGCAGCCTCCTCCTTTGCCTTCTGCAGCTCGGCCCTGAGGTTCTCGACCTCCGTTGCGATAGTTGCAGTTACAATAAGCTCCCCTCCCTTAGGGATAAACCCAAATACCTCACTTGAGGAGGAAAACTGCATTATTAATTAGTTCAATCCAAACTTACCTTGCGCTTCATCGAACCGCTTGTTGAGAAGGTTGAGCTCCTCATCAGAGCTATTGAGCTTCCGATTCACCTCAGCCAGCTCCATGGCATTGGTGTCCGCCATCGAAGATGAGACCTACACAATAGTTTACGCACATCAGACTCCCGAGTTATAAATTTTAGATCCTCTGCCGGGTTTGTTCAATCCTACCAGAGTATCTAGGGGTACGATTCACTTTTTGCTATCATAGGTGTTTTTGCACTATTTGACCCCGCATGAGTTTTTTCAAACTCACTCAAGGCTCGGGGTCTACTATATATGAGGATAGCATGACCTTATAAAACAAATTCTCTGTGTAAAAGGGTATTACATGGTTTACGTTGAAGCCTATCAAGAGGCCACACAAATCCTCCTTCCATCCGCTGTTAATGGACCAAATGCTTTGTAAAACCGCGCCCATTAGGGCGTAGTGTTCCTCGACGATGGTGGACCTATTCAAACCGTCCTCCATCACGACTGGCCACCCAGTTGCAATGCACTCTGTAACGGGTGGCACTGGTGGTGGCACGTCGGCTCCCCCTTTGGTGGACACCGGAATGGATGATTCTTGGTGCCTCGAGGGCTCTGGGACCGTCTTCGAAGAGGGCTCGGACTATCTGAGCTCCCCCTATTTGTTTGGTAGAAGGGATCCCCCTGCTGGTCTTCGGCGACCGAGGTATTCACCTCAGCCATGATGGCATCGCCTCCTCCCCCGGTGTTCAGCCAGGGGGGTCTTCTTGGAAAGCACCTCCTCGGTCTTCTCGGCGATCGAAGGAGGCGTCGTGTGTGACACAGTCCCACTCTCCCCCAACTTGGCTGGCAGGGAGTCCCCCTCCGAAACCCGGTTGCACTACAAAAAAAAGACACGGTTTGGTCCGAACGAAATATTTTCTTGTCATGCTTATGACACTTCTATGATGATAATGCCTAATCCTATTTGGCGCCCTCAGCAGCAAATAAAACATTAATGACATTAATGATACAGGGCGCATACCCCCATGTGCGACGGGACAACCCACATTCATTTTTTCTCTAAACTGATGCAAAAAACTCATGCTCTAGGAGGAGGACTTGAACCCGCACCCTAGTGGTTCAGTGTGCCACGAGATAACCACCGCGCCACTCATCGTTCCGTGATCAGGTACATTTTCTTACCCCTTATCTTCTCTTTCCTTTTTCTTTTTATTTTTCTATTTCAATGAAAAAAGTTCACTAGATTTCATGAACCATTTTTTAATTCTGATGAACTTTTCAAAAATGAGATGAACTGTTTTTTTAGGTTCGAATAACTTCTTGCAAATTTTATGAATTTGTTTTCAAATTCGAAGAACTATTTTTCAAGTTCGATGAACTTTTTCAAATTTGATGAACTTTTTTCCAATTTGATGAACTTTTTTTCAAATCTGATGAACATTTTCAAATTTGATGAATTTTTTTTCATTTTTTGTGTTCAAAATTGATGAACTTTTTTAGAATTGATGAACTTTTTCAAATTCATGAACTTTTTTTAAATTCGTATTTTTCCAGATCCATTTGTTTTTTAGTTTTGTGAACGAAGGGACGAACATAAAAACAACAATGAACGAACGAAACGTGAGCGAGCGATCGAAGTGTGCTAGTTGGGCCAGCCCATGCGAGGTTGCTGCGCGGGCGCCCGCTAAGCGAACTGGCGCATAAGGCGCCGAAGAGGAGGTATCAATGATAATTGTGTCAAAACTAGTTATCATCATAGATGTGGTGGGCTCCTACTTCTATGACAAAAAATCATGATAGAGAATGGGCTTTTCGTCCTGGGTAGGCCGGAGATTCACCTGCATGACATTCTTTGGGCCGTCCATGACAGAAAAAATCATGGTAGAAGCGGAGAGTGAGGAAAATTTTGGGGAGTTCCTGATTACGTGGGTCGTCGGGGTGGAGCGATGCACGGAGGTTTGAGCATTTATCTTTTATACGTACGGGCGTGTGTGCGAGGCGTTGGTCTCTAACTGAACCCGAGCGAGGGGTTCGCTTACAGAAATCTAGCGATCGATCCCATCGCTGCTAATTGAACCCGACTAACTCCTTCGCTACAAACTGAACCCGATTGATCGCTGCTGCTGCTTATTAAGCCGTTCGAACCTGCTGCCTCTTGATGAAAAGTGGACGTGGGGTTGGTTGAATGAGTCGAGACGTACGTGGTTGGGGTTGGATGAAAAGTTCCCGGTGGGTGATACGTCTCCAACGTATCTATAATTTTTTATTTTTCCATGCTATTATATATTCTGTTTTGGATGTTTAATGGGCTTTATTATACACTTTAATATTATTTTTGGGACTAACCTACTAACCCAAGGCCCAGTGCAAATTGCAGTTTTTTGCCTATTTCAGTGTTTCACAGAAAAGGAATATCAAACGGAGTCCAAACAGAATGAAACCTTCAGGAGAGTTATTTTTGGAATAATATCGACACGAAAGACTTGGAGTACACGCCAGGAAGCGAAGGAGGTGACCATGAGGCAGGGGTGCACCCAGGGGGGTAGGCGCGCCCCCACCCTCGTGGGCCACCTGTTGACGACGTGCCTCTTCAGCCTATATATACTCTCATACCCATCGAGGCAGTCAATGAAACCGTAATTCCACGGCCGCAACCTTCTGTACCCATGAGCTCCCATCTTGGGGCCTGTTCCGGAGCTCCGTCGGAGGGGGCATCGATCACGAAGGGCTTCTACATCAACAGCATAGCCTCTTCGATGAGTTGTGAGTAGTTTACCACAGATCTTCGGGTCCATAGTTATTAGCTAGATGGTTTCTTCTCTCTCTTTGGATCTCAATACAAGGTTCTCCTCAACCTTCGAGGATATCTATTCGATGTAATCTTTTTGCGGTGTGTTTGTCGAGATCCGATGAATTGTGGGTTTATGAGCAAGATTATCTTTGAACAATATTAGATTCATTTCTAAAATCTTTTATGTATGATTATAATATCCTTGCAAGTCTCTTCGAATTATTGGTTTGGTTTGGCCTACTAGATCTATAGTTCTTTCAATGGGAGAAGTGCTTGGCTTTGGGTTCAAACATGCCGTGTCCTTTCCCAGTGACAGCAGGGGCAGCAAGGCACGTATAGTATTGTTGCCATTGAGGATAAAAAGATGGAGTTTATATCCTATTGCTTAAGTTTATTCCTCTACATCATGCCATCTTACTTAAGGCGTTACTCTGTTCTTATGAACCCAATACACTAGACGCATGCTGGATAGCGGTCGATGTGTGGAGTAATAGTAGTAGATGCAGAATCGTTTCGGTCTACTTGTCACGGACGTGATGCCTATATACAATGATTATTCCTAGATATTCTCATAACTATGCACTTTTCTATCAATTGCTCGATAGTAATTTGTTCACCCACCATAGAATTCAGCTATCATATGAGAAGCCACTAGTGAAACCTATGGCCCCCGATTCTACCTTTATCATATTAGTTTCTCGCCAACTTGCCAATTTCTTTTGCCGTTGTTTACTTTGCTTTATTTACTTTTTCTATATACCAAAAATACCAAAAATATTATCTTATCATATCTATCAGATCTCACTCTCGTAAGTGACCAAGAAGGGATTGACAATCCCTTTTATCGTGTTGGCTTTGAGGTTCTTATTTGTTTGTGCAGGTGCGAGGGACTCGCGCGTGGTCTCCTACTGGATTGATACCTTGGTTCTCAAAAACTAAGGGAAAGACTTACGCTATTGTGCTGCATCACCCTTTCCTCTTCGAGGGAATACAACGCAAGTTCGAGAAGTAGCAAGAAGAATTTCTTGCACCATTGCCGGGGAGATCTACGCAAAAGTCATACACCAAGTACCCATCCCAAACCCTTATCCCTCGCATTACATTATTTGCCTCTCGTTTTCCTCTCCCCCACTTCACCCTTGCCGTTTTATTCGCCCTTATTTTTGCGTGTGTCTACCGTTCACTTGCCTCTTGTTTTCTTGTGTGTTGGATTGCTTGCTTGTCACTATGGCTCAAGATAATACGAAATTGAGTGAATTTTCCAATACCAACAACAATTATTTTATTAGCACTCCGATTGCTCCTATCTTAGATGCTGAATCTTGTGAGATCAATGCTGCTCTGTTGAATCTTATCATGAAAGATCAATTTTCTGGCCTTCCTAGTGAAGATACCGCTACCCATCTAAACAACTTAGTTGATTTGTGCGATATGCAAAGGAAGAGGGATATGGATAATGATATTGTTAAATTGAAGCTATTTACGTTTTCTCTTAGAGATCGTGCTAAAACTTGGTTCTCTTCTTTGCCTAGAAATAGTATCGATTCATGGAATAAGTGCAAAGATGCCTTTATCTCTAACTATTTTCCTCCTGCTAAGATTATCTCTCTTAGAAACGATATTATAAATTTTAAGCAATTAGATCATGAGCATGTTGCAAAAGCTTGGGAGAGAATGAAATTAATGATACGCAATTGCCCATAGATGGTTTGAACTTATGGATGATTATACAAAACAATTATGCCGGCTTGAATTTTGCTTCTAGAAATCTTTTAGATTCAGTCGCAGGGGGCACTTTTATGGAAATCACTTTAGGAGAAGCTACCAAACTCCTAGATAATATTGTGGTTTACTACTCTCAATGTCACACTGAAAGATCTACTAGTAAAAAAGTACAAGCTATTGAAGAGATTAGTGTTTTGAGTGGAAAGATGGATGAACTTATGAAATTATTTTCTACTAAGAGTGCTTCTTCTGATCCTAATGATATGCCTTTGTCCACGCTGATTGAGAATAACATTGAATCTTTGGATGTGAATTTTGTTGGTAGGAATAATTTTGGTAACAATGCTTATGGAGGAAACTTTAATGGTAGGCCTTTTCCTAGTAATTCCTCTAACAATTATGGTAATTCCTACAATAACTCTTATGGAAATTTTAGTAAGACGCCCTCTGAATTTGAGACTAGTGTTAGAGAGTTTATGAATTCGCAAAAGAATTTCAATGCTTTGCATGAAGAAAAATTGCTTAATGTTGACGAATTAGCTAGAAACGTGGATATAATTTCTATTGATGTTGACTTTTTGAAACATCGATCTAT
The DNA here is from genome assembly GCA_902687465.1 of Secale cereale. NCBI lineage: Eukaryota > Viridiplantae > Streptophyta > Magnoliopsida > Poales > Poaceae > Secale > Secale cereale. The sequence continues at coordinate 447,255,738 of LR738712.1, forward strand.
TCCACCTAAGCATGATATAAATGAGTCTCTCAAATCCATGAGAATTTCTATCGATGAATGCAAGGAAAGAACCGTTAGGATGCGTGCTAAAAGAGATTGCTTTATGAAAGCGTGTTCTTCTAGTTTTCAAGAAAATAAAGATGAAGATCTAAAAGTGATTGATGTGTCTCCTATTAAATCCTTGTTTTCTAGTATGAATCTTGAGAAATATGGTACTGGAGATGAGTCTACTTTAGTTAAAAGGCATCCCAATTAGTCGGAGTTTTTAGATCTTGATGCTAGAATTGTTAAAAGTGGGATTGAAGAGGTCAAGACTTTACATAGCAATGAACCCACTATCTTGGATTTCAAGGGATTTAATTACGATAATTGCTCTTTAATAGATTGTATTTCCTTGTTGCAATCCGTGCTAAATTCTGCTCATTCTTATAGTCAAAATAAAGCTTTTACCGAACATATAGTTGATGCTTTAATGCAATCTTATGAAGAAAAACTTGAATTAGAAGTTTCTATCCCTAGAAAACTTTATGATGAGTGGGAACCTACTATTAAAATTAAGATTAAAGATCATGACTGCTTTGCTTCGTGTGATTTGGGTGCAAGTGTTTCCACAATTCCAAAAGCTTTGTGTGATATGTTAGGTTTCCATGAACTTGATGATTGCTCTTTAAATTTGCATCTTGCGGATTCTACCATTAAGAAACCTATGGGAAGGATTCGTGATGTTCTTACTGTTGCGAATATTAATTATGTGTCCATCTTGTTGCGACTAGGAATTATGTGCCCGTAGATTTCATCGTTCTTGATATAGATTGCAATCCTACATGTCATATTATTCTTGGTAGACCTTTCCTTAGAACGATTGGTGCAATTATTGATATGAAATAAGGAAATATTAGATTCCGATTTCCGTTAAGTAAAGGCATGGAACACTTTCCTGGAAAGAAGATCAAATTACCTTATGAATCTATTATGAGAGCCCTTATGGATTCCCTACCAAAGATGGCAATACCTAGATCTATTCTTGTATCGTGCCTTGCTATGGACGTTAAACGATAGCGCTTGTTGGGAGGCAACCCAATTTTATTTTCATTGCTTTTGCTTCTCTTTAGGAATAAATATTGCATCGAGCTTCTATTTAGATGTGGTTTTGTGTTTTAATTAGTGTTTGTGCCAAGTAGAACCTTTGGGAAGACTTGTGTGAAGTTTATGCGATCATCCTGTAAAAAACAGAAACTTTAGCGCTCACGATATTAGCTACCATTTTTTACTGGAGAATGATTTTTAGTTGATTATTTTGGCAGATGATTAGTAGAAAAATTACTCACGTCCACCAATTTTTTTATTTTTTTAGAGTTAGAGAAGTATTGGAAAGTTACAGATTGCTACAGACTGTTCTGTTTTTGACAGATTCTGTTTTTCGTGTGTTGTTTGCTTATTTTGATGAATCTATGAGTAGTATCAGGGGGTATGAATCATAGAGAAGTTGGAATACAGTAGGTTTAACACCAATATAAACAAAGAATGGGTTCATTACAGTACCTTTGAGTGGTGGTTTGTTTTCTTATACTAATGGAACTCACGAGATTTTTGGCTAAGTTTTGTGTTGTGAAGTTTCAAAGTTTTGGGTAAGGATTTGATGGACTATGGAACAAAGAGTGGCAAGAGCCTAAGCTTGGCGCAAGGCACCCCAAGGTTAAATTCAAGGACACCCAAAAGCCTAAGCTTGGGAATGCCTTGGGAAGGCATCCCCTCTTTCGTCTTTCATCTTCATTATATCTTTTGAGCTATATAGTTTTGCTCTAGTGCTTCACTTATATCTTTTAGAGCACGGTGGTGGTTTTATTTTGTAGAAATTATTGATCTATCATGCTTCACTTATATCTTTTTGAGAGTCTCTTAAAACAGCATAGTAATGTGCTTTGGTTATAAAACTAGTCCTAATATGATAGGCATCCAAGATGGGAATAGTAAAAACTTTCATATAAAAGTGCATTGAATATTATGAGAAGTTTGATACTTGATGATTGTTTTGAGATACGAGGATAGTGATATTAGTGTCATGCTAGTGAAGTAATTGTGAATTTGAGAAACACTTGTGTTAAAGTTTGTGATTCCCATAGCATGCACGTATGGTGAACCATTATGTGATGAAGTTGGAGCATGATTTATTTATTGAGTGTCATCCTTTGTGTGGAGGTCGGGATCGCGCTATGCTTAACTCCTACCAACCCTTCCCCTAGGAGCATGCATTGAAAACTTTGGTTTGAGGACTTGTAGATTTTTTTCAATAAGTATATGAGTTTTTTTTTACTAATGTTGAGTCCATGGATTATACGCACTCTCACCCTTCCACCATTGCTAGCCTCTCTTGTACCGTGCAAATTTCGCCGGTACCATACACCCACCATATACCTTCCTCAAAACATCCACCATATACCTTCAACAAAACAGCCACCATACCTACCTATCATGGCATTTCCATAGCCATTTCGAGATATATTGACATGCAACTTTCCACCATTTCGTTCATATGACACGCTTCATCCTTATCATTCACATAGAGTCATATTTTGTTCTAGCTTCGAGTTGTAAGTAAATAAAAGTTTGATGATCTTCATTACTAGAGCATTGTCCCGGTGAGAAAAGGATGATGGATACTATGATTCCCCCAGAAGTCGGGATGAGACTCCGGACTAAAAAAGAATAAAAAGAGAAAAAAAGAGGCCATAAAAAAGGGAGAAAAGGCCCAAACACTACTGGAATCTTGGTTTTTGCCATCAGCCATCTCTTTGCCATCTGCCAGCTGATGGCAAAGAACTTCTTTGCCATCTGCTTATAAAAAACAGATGGCAAAGAACTGACAGATGGCAAAGAACATGGTTGCCATCAGCCAATTCTTTGCCATCTGCCAGCAGATGGCAAACAATCTTTGCCATCTGCCAGCAGATGGCAAAGAGGTAGCCAACTCCTGTTGCCGTTAAGTGGGCGACGGCGTACCAGCCCCACCTCTTTGCCATCTGGATTTTTTTCAGGTAACTTATTAGCCCCTGAAACAAGCTTGTATTTACGCCGATATTGCCACTACGGGTGTGTTTGGTTTACGGCCAACGATGACCATACCAAATAATTGGCGTGCCCGTGAGATTTGGCTGTTGTTTGGATCGCAGCCAAAACTTTGCCTCGCCATGCATGCCCGGGAGTCCTCCGTATTGTTTTCGCCAACCTGCGGGCGCGCGGAGGGCGAGCAAAACGCTCGCCAAAAAATTGGCAGCCGGGCTCTCTCCATACGTGGATACTGTTTCGCGTTATTATTCATGCATGCAGCAGGATTGACCGCTAATTAATCCTTAGGGGAAGCACAATAAGGCCCACGTACTTAGCGGCTGCTTGGATATTTTTAGAGGTCGTTGTTTGGACTTCTTTTCTTCTCCTGAATTTGGGTTGTTTAGATTTACTAATCCATTGCAACCGGTCAACTAGTTACTCCAGCCTTTCGCAAAAAAAGTTCTTTTTCTGAAACGACAAAAAAATTTAATTACTCCAGTTTATTAGTAGCAGAGCTGCCTACTACTCTAGTTTATTACTCCAACTTAAAAAGGGGGTTTCCTGCGGGAAAGAAAAGAGTTATTTGTGACAAATGTAACATACATTTTTTTGCATTCCCGTCTGGTTTCCTTTAATCGTATTGTAGCTAACGAACCGGCCCTTCTCCCCTCTCCCGAAGCATCCCGTCGGCCCCCTCCCCTTTCTCTCTCTCGCACCAAAAAGAAAAAAACTCTCGCGCTAGGGTTCCTCCAGCGCCGCCGCTCCCCCGCCGCGCCTCCTTCCGGCGGGCCTCCTCCCCCCGCGCCTCCTTCCGGCGGGCCTCCTCCCTCCGCCGCCCGCCCCCGACGCCCTCCCGCCCCTCCGCGACCGACCAGCCACCACTCCCCACGCACCGCGCCCGCCCAAATTCCCCGCCTTCCGCCGGCCCCATCCACCCGCGTCCGTCCCCCGCCGGCCCGTTCCCCCGCCCGCCTCCCCGACGCCCTGCCTCGACACGGAGGCCGCGCGCCGCGGAGCCCGGGCCGAAACCCTAGCCTCCGCGCGCGTGCACGCCTCGGGCTCCCCGCGACGCCGGCGGAGGCCTATCCCTCCGCGGCCAAGATGACGGCTCAGGTTGCGGGCAAAGATGTTGGGTGCGCAGTCGCGGGGGAGCCGCACGCAATCGATCTACGGACAGGGTGAACCCGAGGCTCCGGCTTGGGCAAAAAGGTACGCCCCGTAACTTGCTTTGTTAATCTGTTCTAATTTTTTGCAAATGATGTGATGGTTTCCTCCGGTTCTACATGCTATGAGGTGTGCTAGTTAGTTGTCTTAATGATTGTTGAACCAAAACAAAATGGAATTGCTAGTTTATTTTAGTTATTTATGTGATTTATATGTAAGCTTAGTTCAGCCGGCGCATCAAAATTACTGCTGTTCCCCTAATTTGAGGGTGCATAATTAGATGGGTGTTTGTTTGTGACTTTAGGTTATCGGCTTGTGATTGTGCAGCGTGTGCCGAACTAAAAGTGTGGTTCGGTGTATTTGTCATTGCTTCTTCTTGGATGAGCAAGTGATGGTAGAGAACGTATCCCGTGCACCGGCTGAATTGGTGCAACGGATGCGCCGGCCGATTCTGGGCAACTGAAACGGCTGCGCCACTGACGAGCGCTTACATATGTAGCGCCGGCGTGTTGTAGGCCTTGGCCTTGGCAACGTTGACCCAGCCATCACAGAGCCGGCCATCTTCTGCAGCTTAAAGTATCCAGAGTATGGTCTCCTATTCAGTTATCCAAAGTATTATGTTTATTCACATTCGTCAATTTCCCCCAATTGCAGCAATGGACTAGCAAACAAGCAAAGAGATCTGCTCGTTGTTCCATACTAATTCGTAAACAGTTTGCATATCTCCTGCAGCCTAGAAAGTAAGATTTATGCATGAATGTTATGACTTGTATGTGAAAAATGGTTAGGAGCAAGTTAGCGTACATGTCTGGAGTAGATTATATTTTGAAGTTTATTTTGATTCACTTAGTTGATCTAAAAATGAAACTGCACTTTGATGTCCAATTGAACTTGCTGAAATCGTTGCTAGTTTTCTTATTCATGATTTTGTTTCTTTGTTGCAATCCACATTCTAACAATGGTTTAAAATCAACAATAATGATCTAGCGTATGTGCCTGAAATCATCTCACAAATTCTTGATACATGTAATTGTAGTACATGTGAATTTTACTTGTAGATGTATACTCTGTCTACCCTGTGGCTATTGGTATTTTTGTTCAAGTTGTTTCTAAACTAAGTTCGATGCTTGCTCCTGTGCTCGCAACTGAGAAATCACACTTTCAAGTTTCATCCTAATAAATGAAAGCAAGGGGTGTGCCCCTTTTCTCTACAAGAAAATATGATTCTTCACTTGATTTATAACAATTGCAGGTTAGCTGCACTCCTCTCTTTTAATTTTTTATGTACACCATCAGCTTGCAGGAATGAAGAGCTCACATTAAGGTCAAGATCTGGAACAAAAAAATATTTTTGTAATGGCAGCAAGTAAGATTATTTTCAGCCAGCCATTGAAATGATGTTTCTATTTTTTTCAGGTACTGTATGCATGTTCAGCTGCAAGCTCATCTATATTTTTGTATCTGGTGCATAAATCTTAAGCAATATCATTGAAATGATGTTTCTATTTTTTTCAGGTACTGTATGCATGTTCAGCTGCAAGCTCATCTATATTTGCATTGTCTCTTTCAGCCAGCCAAGATATCTCTGTCAGATAACGAGGGGAGCTGCTAATTCATGATATATTGGCATCTGAAACGTAATGTATCTCTTGTAGTAAAGTGAATGATAATAGAACATGGTGGACCTGCTGTTCAAGAGTTGTGTAGAACAAAGCTGTCCTCATGAAATACATATGTCATATATGTACACAATGAGTGAATCCGACTGTGTATACGATGGTGGAGTACAAGAAATTTAATTATAGTACTGTAACTTGCATTTTCTTGTGTATCTGAGTATCTCACACATCTCAAACCTTGTATTTCCTTTTATTTCCTTCTTATTGTGTATTTGGCATTGGTAAATCTACAACTGGAACCTTCTTAATATTGCTAATGGTTCATCCTTATTGTGGTTCTGAAGTTAGTAAACTACAAGATTGTGAAGAGCCGAGGGACAGAGGGAGTGGTGGCACAAGAAATGCTGAGGAATAGTGACTACGACGAGCAAGGACAAGGTGCAGGCAGCGATGACGAGTCGACGACGACTGTCACCTTCTCTCTGGTAAGGTCTCCATCTTCTGTCCCTTTTTTTGTTAATTTGAACAATACACAAGTGCAAACAAGTTCCACTCAAGAGAAGTATAAACAAGACACAACCCTCTTAACTATGCCTTGCTGCTGGAAGTAACTGAAGCCTTCTTGGCACTTGATTCGGCAGATTCTCGATTTCTTGTCACTTGTTTTCTTATTTCTTGTATCACCGCCCTCCCAGGTACAACCGAAGATGACGAACTGTTTCATGGTTATTTTTGTTTTGTTTTTCTCAGTTGTTATATCTTAATTAGGAATTCGTTTTTCATTTAGTGTTAATCTGAATACGGGAGTGGATTGAACTAGGAGTAATCTGCTGCTTCTTAATGTTCGATAATTGGATCGACATTCACCCTCTCTAATCATTATTAGCTTGGTATATCCTTGAACCTCAACAAGTCATGAAGAATCCCATACTTCTTCCCAGTTTAATATTGGCAATTCACCCTTGTTGTTTACATATCGCTAATCCGTTACCAAATTACCAAATTGTCTAAATTTTCTTCCTCCAGTACAGTGTTTCCTTTTCGTTTCCAACTTTATTAAATCATAGTAACTTTACTGATTTGGATGAGCTGAGGATGAAAGAAGAGATCAGTGTTGCCACATGGCGCTTCCCATTCGAGCAATTGGGTGTGTAGAAATGCTTTATGACTTGCATTCCAGCCGATGAAGATGCTATGCTTGTATTGTCACATTAGGCCACATTTTTTTCCTGTCAGATATCAGTGTATTTTTATTTTTATTTGCAATTATTTTACTCTTTTCTCTCAATTTCTATTCGGCCTATATGGGCCATGGACAATCAGTATGGATGCCTATACCCCAGTCTAGATTATATGTTTATATATGTCTTGCTAGTAATCTTATCATCCTAGAAGAAAACAGCACAAAAATGTGAGTGTGCTTTACGTTTTCCTTGTCAACAGTCTTGGTTTGCTTATAGGTTTCCAGCCAGCATGTTTCTATGCCAAATATGTCATTTGACCACACAAGTGTCATTAGTCTAAGGATGTAGCTAGAGACTTAACCAAGTCTTACTCAAGTGACATAACATGTAAGAAAGAAAGAAAATGCACGGATATTGACCTATTTTACATATATAAGTTGCATCATAATAATCTTCTTCTAACTTTCTTCTTTCCCATTTTACAGATTTGCTTAAGATCACGGAAGCTTGGGTTGATGGAGTGCTTGTATTTAGTTTTTGTTTTTACCTTGTGAAACTTGCTACCTATGGATGAAACTGTGTAATATTGAAGAAACTATGTATATGTACGGATGAAACTTGCTACTATTGGTAACATGTGTTGGATATATATATATATATATATATATATATATATATATATATATATATGTGTGTGTGTGTGTTCATGACTATTGATAATATGTGTTGAATATGCTATATTGGTCAAATAAATATATTTGTGTTTGATTTTCTGTGAAAATGAATTGATATAAGAAAAACAAAATTAATTGGGGCAATATAGACACTTTGCCATCTGCCAGCAGATGGCAAAGAGCTTTGCCATCAGCTGGCAGATGGCAAAGAAACCACGTGTCATCCAGAGAAAAAAATTTGGACTGGCCTATTTGGCTTCTTTGCCATCTGCCAGCAGATGGCAAAGCTCTTTGCCATCAGCTGGCTGATGGCAAAGTATGCAACCTTTGCCATCTGCTGGCTGATGGCAAAGTATGCCGTTATCCTTCTAACGGGGCTAACCCCGTTAAGAGGCTTTGCCATCTGCCAGCTGATGGCAAAGGCGCATGCTCTTTGCCATCAGCCAGCAGATGGCAAAGAAGCCTTTGCCCACTGGAATTCAGACAAACTGTTTGCCATCTGCTGGCTGATGGCAAAGCCTTTGCCATCTGCTGATCATGCCTTTGCCATCTGCCATGGCAGATGGCAAAGTGCCAGAATCCAGTAGTGAAAGAGAAAAAAGAAAGAAATGAGAGAAAAAGAGATATGGGATAATGCTACTATCCTTTTTGCACACATGTGCTTCAAAATAGCACCATGGTCTTCATGATAGAGAGTCTCTTGTTTTTCCACTTTCATATACTAATTGGAATTTAAATTATAGAACTTGGCTTGTATATTCCAATGATGGGCTTCCTCAACATGCCCTAGGTCTTCCTGGGCAAGCAAGTTGGCTGCACACCCACTTTGTTTCTTTTGTTGAGCTTTCATACACCTATAGCTCTAGTGCATCCGTTGCATGGCAATCCCTACTCACTCACATTGATATCTATTGATGGGCATCTCCATAGCCCATTGATATGCCTAGTTGATGTGAGACTATCTTCCTCTTTTGTCTTCTCCACAACCACCACTCCATTCCACCTATAGAGCTATATCCATGGCTCACGCTCATGTATTGCGTGAAAGTTGAAAAGTTTAAAAAAATTGAAGTGTGAAACAACCGCTTGGCTGAAACCGGGGTTGTGCATGATTTAATTATTTTGTGTGATGAAGATAGAGCATAGACAGACTATATGACTTTGTAGGGATAACTTTCTTTGGCCATATTATTTTGAGAAGACATGATTGCTTTGTTAGTATGCTTGAAGTAATATCATTCTTATGTCAATATAGACTTTTTTCTTGAATCTTTCGGATCTGAACATTCATGCCAAAATAAAGAAAGTTACATTGAGAATTATGTTGGCTAGCATTCCACATCAAAAATTCTTTCTTTATCATTTACCTACTCAAGGACGAGCAGGAATTAACCTTGGGGATGCTTGATACATCTCCAACGTATCTATAATTTTTGATTGTTCCATGCTTTTATATTATTTTTGGGACTAACCTACTAACCCAAGGCCTAGTGCAAATTGATGTTTTTTTGCCTATTTCAGTGTTTCACAGAAAAGGAATATGAAACGGAGTCCAAACGGAATGAAACCTTCAGGAGAGTTATTTTTCGAACAATATCAACACGAAAGACTTGGAGTACACGCCGGGAAGCGAAGGAGGTGGCCACGAGGGCAGGGGGCGCACCCAGGGGGTAGGCACGCCCCCCAACCTGGTGGGCCAAATGTTTACCCCCCCCGACGTGCCTCTTCATCCTATATATACTATCATACCCAAAAAACATCGAGGCAGTCAACAAAACCCTAATTCCACAGCCGCAACCTTCTCTACCCGTGATATCCCATCTTGGGGCCTGTTCCGGAGCTCCGCCGAAGGGGGCATCGATCACGGAGGGCTTCTACATCAACACCATAGCCTCTCTGATGAGTAGTGAGTAGTTTACCACAGACCTTCGGGTCCATAGTTATTAGCTAGATGGCTTCTTCTCTCTCTTTGGATCTCAATACAAGGTTATCCTCGATCTTCGAGGAGATCTATTCGAAGTAATATTTTTGCGGTGTGTTTGTCGAGATCCGATGAATTGTGGGTTTATGATGAATATTATCTTTGAACAATATTGGATTCTTTTCTGAAATATTTTATGTATGATTACAATATCCTTGCAAGTCTCTTTGAATTATTAGTTTGGTTTGGCCTACTAGATCTATAGTTCTTCCATTGGGATAAGTTCTTGGCTTTTGGTTCAAACTTGCTGTGTCCTTTCCTAGTGACAGCAGGGGCAGCAAGGCATGTATAGTATTGTTGCCATCTAGGATAAAAAGATAGGGTCTATATCATATTGCTTGAGTTTATCCCTCTAGATGATGCCATCTTGTGTAGGATCAAAAGTATGTATAGAGGGGGAGGGGTGATTAGAATACTTCACCAAATAAAAAACTATCATTTTCCCAATTTTAATTCTTGGCAGATTTTAGCAACTTAGCACAAGTCAAGCAATCAACCTACACATGCAATTCTAAGAGTATAGCAGCGGAAAGTAAACAATTGCATATGAACGTAAAGGGAGGAGTTTAGAGGGATCAAACGCAAGTGAAGACAATTTTGTTTATGTCTTGGTTCCGATAGGTGGTGCTATCGTACATCCAAGTTAATGGAGACTTCAACCCACAAAGGGTAACGACTGCGCGAGTCCACTGAGGGCTCCACCCACGAAGGGTCCACGAAGAAGCAACCTTGTCTATCCCACCATGGCCCTCGCCCACGAAGGACTTGCCTCACTAGCAGTAGATAAACACGAAGTAGGCGATCTCCTTGCCCTTACAAACTCCTTGGTTCAACTCCACAATCTTGTCGGAGGCTCCCAAGTGACACCTAACCAATCTAGGAGACACCACTCTCCAAAAGGTAATAAATGGTGTGTTGATGATGAACAAATTGCTCAAGTGCTTCAAGTGGTAGTCTCCCCAACACTCAAACAACTCCTCACAGATTTGGATATGGTGGAAGAAGGATTTGAGTGGAAAGCAACTTGGGGAAGGCTAGAGAGCAAGATTCATATGGTAGGAATGGAATATCTTGATCTCAACACTTGAGTAGGTGGTTCTCTCTCAGAACATGAATGTGGAAGTGTAGATATGTTCTGATGGCTCTCTTCACGAGTGAAGAGTGGGTGGAGGGGTAAATATAGCCTCCACACAAAATCTAACCGTTATACACAATTTACCAAACTTGGTGGGACCGATTCAAAGAACTCGGTCAGACCGATTTAGTTCATAATGTGACCATTAGGTATTTCGGTGGGACCGATATGATCAACTCGGTGGGACCGATTTCGTTAGGGTTAGGGCATAACGTAATCTCGGTGGGACCTATTACACAAACTCGGTAAGACTGATTTTGGTAATAAGCACACAGAGAGTTGGTCAGGCAAACTCGGTGGGACCGATTCGCTCATTTTGGTGAGACCGAAATGTTACGAAGAGGCAACAGTGAGTTTGCATTACAAACTTGGTGGGACCGATTGCACATCTCAGTTAGACAGAAAATATTGCAATAGGCAACAGAGAGTTTTTAATCCCATCTCGGTGAGACCGAAATGATTAGGTTTTCTGGCAGTGGCTATGTCAAATCAACTCGGTGGCGCTGGATGGATATTTTCGGTGGGGCCGAGTTTGACTTTCGGTTTGGGACATATATGGATGTGAGAAAATGGTTGCGGGTTTTGGAGCATATCGGTAAGCATCATGAGAAAGCAAGCCATTAATCAACACCTCATCCCCTTTTAATAGTATTGGCTTTCCTATGGACTCAATGTGATCTTGGATCACTAAAATGGAAAATGTAGAGTCCTTATCTTTGAGCTTGACCCAATCCTTTAACCTTTGCATTCTGAGGGGTCCACAATCCTAATCCATGCCATGCCAAACATTGAACTTTTCCTGAAATATTATCTTGAGATAGCATTAGTTCAATTAACTATATGTTGTTTGTAATTACCAAAACCACCTGGGGATAGTTGCACTTTCAATCTCCCCCTTTTTGGTAATTGATGACAACATATAGATCAAAGCTTCAACAAATGATAATAAGATTCAAATACATTGTCACTTTGAGAAGTATGTGATAAGCAAGAGCTCCCCCCTAAATTTGTGCATTATTTAGGATTTGCGTTTGAATGCAAATGCACAATCAATTATGATCATGGGTTACTCTTCCATGTCACATACATCTTGGTGGAGCGCTCAAAATGATATACACTAAAGCATGCACTCATCACCAAGCAAATTGAATGATCATATGGAAATATAGAGATAATATCAACCAAAAAAACATTAAGGTAGCATATGATCAAACACATGATCACACAAGTATCTCACACATAACATAGAGTATCAAGCAAACAAACGAATGAATTTCAACCAAAAGCAAGAGAGACCAAGGAGGCAAACACTCTCTCTCGAAGCCTATGATCTATACATATTTCTCCCCCATTGGCAACAAGTTACCAAAAAGTTCGAAAATGCATAGTGCTATGCGTCTCTCAGGATCGATCTTAGGGAGGCAGTGTAGAGAGAACTCCAAGGACGAAGGCTTCAGAAGAAGTAGCTGGAGCTGGTGGAGTGGCTGCTGGAGGTGGCTCTGAAGTTGTAGCTGCTGGTGCAGATGTTGTAGCTCTGGTGTCTGGAAATGTCACTGCAGCAGATCTCTGACATCGAGGCACTCGCTGAAATGCATCTGTGGTAGCCTGTCCTCCTCACTCCTCTGCTTCCTCCTGAAGCTTCTCAACTGCATATTGGATCTCTATCACCTTCAGATCAAGATCATAGAACTTAGTCTCAATGATCCTATCCAAGCTCTCCTGATTCTAAGTCAGGGTGACCAAGCCCTTCTCAATCCTCATGGTAGCTTGAATCAGATATTTCATTTGTTCTTGCTTGGATTTGAGAGTCATTTGAGATGCTTCTTCCGCACTTGGCATCTTGGCAACTTTCTCTGCTTTGGCATTCTCTCTCCTTTCATGAGCTTGCACTAAATATGGTTCATTCTCATCCATGACAACTGTGTTTTCCTCAAAGTCTGGCACCAAGGGTAGATATTCCTTGTCCAACAAGTAAGTGCTTGTGCCCATTTTAGAGTTGATAAGCATCTCGATGTGTGGAGCATACCCACATGATCTCTTATGATCTGCAGCAGTCCTCTTGATTGTCTCTACAATCACGCTCATAACCTTGAATTTCTGTGGGACATCAGATATATGCAGCATGTTGATGGAATGTCCTCTGATCATCTTTGCATCTCCAGACTTAGGCAACAATGTATGCCTCAAAATAGTGTTGATAGTGGCCAGACCAGCCTGCAAATGATGTACAGATCCAAACTTGTGAGTTCCTAGATCATCATTAGGGATGACCTTGTACATATTTACCATGGAGTTGTGGTCTTGCTTCTTCTTGGCATAGACATATAGATCATCATCATGCTCTTCAAGGGCATTGATTAGCTTGGCCCACTCAGCAACAGTCGATTGGTACCTTGTACCTTCAAACATCCATACAATCCTTCCATCATGATAGAAGTGGGTTGTGGAATAGAATTGCATGATGAGTTCATCATTCCACTTAGTCAACTTTTGAGCCACAAACTTGTCCACTCCACATGCTTTGAAGCTTGTAGTCCACGACAGTCCTTCTCCTTATGGCATATGGATCAGCCTTTGTCCACAACTGAGACCTGCATCCTTTCTCAGTTTCATGTCCTCAGCAACCAAATGAGCATCATTGTGATCAGGGATCTTGGGCTTCAGTCTTTTGAGAAATTGAGTATCAGCTTCCTCAGCAACTTCAAGCACTGGGTACTTGTTCTTTTCGGAAGCAGGAATATTCCTTGTATTCCTCTCGGGTGCAGACTTGGTGGCTTGAGTAGTTTTGGGAGCAGTTTTGGGCTTAGAAGGGGCAGTCCCAGACTTGATAGCATCTCCCATGAGCTTCTGAGCTTTGTGTGCTGGTGCAGCAACCTCTTCCTCTTCTTCTTCAGCTTCATCAGCATCCCTCATGGATGGCTTGCCAATCACTCTGGCTGTTGTCTTCCTAGGTCTCTTCTTTGCACCTTCAGGCTCATCATCCCTGGTTTCAAGTTTAATCACCATAGTCTCTTGAGTAGAGGCTCTGGTCTTAGACATGGGAGTCTTCTTGGCAGGGATTTTCCTTTTCTGCCCTGGCTTGGATGTCTCGGCTGTGCCATACTCCTTTCGGGGTACTTTCTTCTTGGAAGTGGCCTCATTTGCCACAAAGTCCTCATCCTCAGAATCTGAAGTTTTCTTCTTTCTGGTCTTGGTGGCAGCCTTTGGAAGGTCACTGGGAGTGCTTGTGCTGCTCTCGGAATAGCTGGAGTTGTTGGGACTAGAGACCTCACTCAAATGTAGCTACTCCTCAGACCTGTTCTGACTGTCACTGCCCTCAGATATCTCTAACACTGCAAACTGATCCTATGAATGGATATATATGAGATAGAGTGGATGAGCATCACAAAGCACAATTTTTTTGCAAAACAAATGACAAGAAAAACTTAGTTTTAGTTCTCTACAAAAAGCATTTAGGAGCTACCGATTATTAAACTCGGTGACACCGAAGCAATTCTGGAGCCTGAACAAGTAAACTCGGTCAGACCGAGTCACAGTTCGGTGGCACCAATATCACTAGGGTTTCACAGAGAATCGAACTCGGTCACACCGGTTTGCAACTTTCGGTCAGGCTGAAAATAACTTGTGCAATGGCCTAAGCTAAATCGGTGGGATCGATTTCTACAACTCGGTCGGTCCAAGATGAGTTCGGCGGAGAGCAAACCCTAAACTTTTCGAATCAAATCTACTTTCTATGGAGTTTTTGCTGGATACGAAGATCTCATACATGGAAAAGAAACATGGCAATGCATTGTGCTAAGAATCGGAGTTGAGGAATAGCACAAAGAGTCAAGTCCATACCCTAACTCGGCGGTGGACTTGCTACGGCGGTGGACTTGCTACGGCGGCAACGGCAATGAGGATTTCCGTTGACGGCAGCGTAGTCCAGCGGCGGCACGGAGATGATCCAGAGGCCCGAATAGGCAGAGCAGGTCACGCGCGGGATGGAAAGTTCTCCGAAATTTTCCCCGTGAGTATATATAACCTGACACTGTCGGTGTGACCGAGCGGAACAACTCGGTGGCACCGAGATGCAAAACTGCTAGCAGTTGCTGCAACTCGATGGGACCAAAAAGTTCAAATTGGTTGCACCGAGATTGAAAACCTAGATCAACTTGGTGAACTCGGTGTGACCGAAGTGGATGACTCGGTCATACCGAAATGCACAAAGAGGTTTTTGATATTTAAGCCTATGACGAATCGGGGACTCCGAGTGCTCCTCACACAGAGTGGTTCGAATCTGACTTGATCAAGCTTTGTGATGTACCATGAATAGAGTTTGAGAAGAGAAAAGCATAGATAGCTAGAGGGGGTACTTAGGCATTCTTGTCCATCCATTTGGCAAGAGAAAAAGAGCCAAACAATCAAAGCAACAAATGGATGTCCTGGAATGAGAAAAATATGCATTCAACATGCTCACATAATAAGATAGCAAATAAAACATGTGGCAAAGCATGCACAACCATTCTAGCATCTATCAAGCAATTGGCGATGACTAGGTCATATATATTTGAGTATATTGACTTAGGAGTCAAATGAGAACATTTGATCATAGGTCATACTCATCGTATAAGCGCAAGTGGGGTTACCACTTTTACATAAAGCATTGTTTTGTTCACATCATTAGAGTTGCTTTAGCTCAATTGTTAGAGTAAAGCTCCCCCAAGATGTGATACCCCCCCTTAAGAGGGATGAACTAACCTTGGGTTTTGTCGATGATGACGTTATGTAGGTGTTGAAGATGTAGACACTCAATGTTGATGTAGATCATTTGGAGCAGTCCATTGGAGTGAGTTGCACTTTCAATACCTACATGGGTCAGTCCCACAAGGAATAAACAAGGATATCCATAGACATAGAGTGAATTGCACACAAGATGATGTCCATGAAAGCATTAGGTTAACTTGTCCCTTGTCTTACCAACAAGAGGGTTTGTGACTCCTTGAACTAGTGTAAGATGTGAAAGTTGTTTGCACTTGTCCTTTGCCAAAATGATATGAATGAAGTATGTTGGCGGAGTTACCCTCAAGATCTTCCTAGTTCTTCTTCTTCGTGATCCACACCATCTTGATGGGGATCCTTGGAGTTGTAGTCGTACTTGATGAGGTAGAACTTGATGTAGTCTTGGGAACCCACTTCACCAAGGCCTTTGGAGCTTCTTCAAATGCATCAATCTCTTCTTGAAGCTTATCCTTGCCCTTTGGATTGTGGTCATGTGGTGGAAGATCATCTTGTTCTTGTGTCCCTTGGAAAGAAGTAGGATCATACTTATTTTGTTGAGGAACAAACTTCGTCTTGGGGTATTGATCTTCATCCCATTCAACTACATTGGCATTGAACTTTCATTCAAAACCAACACCTTGATTCTTCCGGTGTCTTCCTTGCTTGCGTACAGCCTCCTCAAATTGCTTACTCCCGGCAAGACTCTTGTAAACACCTTTCTTTATAATTCCCTTCAATAAGCTATTTTCTTGCTCAAGTATAACTTGGCTATGAGAGTCATTAGTGGAATCAAGAGAACTACTAGAAGTAACATCATTGGATTTAGCATGATTATTGTTACTACTAGAGGAAGATTCTTTCTTGTCCTTGTTGCTAGATTTTACTTGTGGCATGTAGGTAGACAAGAGTAAACGCTTGGCAATGTAAGAAGAACTTTTCTTGCGAAGATCATCATTGATTTCCTTTAAGAACTCATGCTCTTGCTCAAGGTTGAGCCTTTCAAAGCGTAACTTCTCATGAGTCTTTAAAAGTTCTCGATGATCTTCCAAGGTAGTTTCATGAGCTAACATAAGAGTGTTTAGTTCTTTAGTAAGACGCTCAATCTTCTCCTTATCATTGTCATTCGTTTTATCTTGATTAGCATGATTAATAACAATTTCATCATAGTTTTCACCAAAAGTTTCATCACTATTGCTACTAACAAGCAAATCATCATCTCCTAGAAAGTCATCTTCATCACTATTGAAATCAAGATACTAGGGGTGTGATACCTTAGGGCCTTTAGCCATGAAGCATCTTCCAATTCCTTCAGTTGGTGAGTCAAATATGTTGTAGGAGTTGGTTGACACAAGAACCACTCCGGCAACACCTTCATCTTGAGTACCTTCGGAGTCGGAGTAGTAGCTTCTCTCGGAGTAGTTATCAGAGTCGGATCCGGATGCCCATTCACCAACATGAGCTTGATGTCTTCGTCTTGTATAGTTCCTTGATGATTTGTCCTTCGTTTTCGAATCTTTGCTTCTCCGAGAAGGTCTTCGTTTATAACGATCATCTCTACTCCTTCTCTCTCTTGGTGGTGAATCTTCTCTTCCACTTCTCCTTTTAGGTGAGTCTTCTCTTCTATTGTGGGGAGCCATACACTCGTTGGAGTAGTGTCCTGGTCTCCCACAATTGTAGCAATTCCGATCACGACTTGAAGATCTCTTATCATTGTAGGACCTTGACTTGGAACTTCTTTCTTTGCTTCTACTCTTGTAGAACTTTTTTAAGTTCTTCACCATTAAGCTCAATTCTTCATTGAAGTCTTATTTCTCACTTGATGATGTAGGAGTGTCACATGAAGCTTTGTAAGCACCACTAGACTTGTTGTGAAGCTTTTCTTTATCTTTGAGTGACATCTCATGACCAAAAATTATTCCAATGACTTCTGTTGGCTTGAGATCATTGTAGTTTGATATCATTTGGATCAATGTACACACGGTACCGTATTTTTGATCCAACGCTCATAGGATCTTTTTTATGATGAATCTGTAGGTCATCTCTTCGCTTCCTAAGCCGGCAATCTCATTTGTGATGAGAGCAAGCCTAGAGTACATTTCAGCGACACCTTCACCATCCTTCATCTTGAACTTGTCAAGTTGACTTTGGAGCACATCCAACTTGGATTCCTTGACGGAGTCGGTACCTTCGTGCATATCAATCAAAGTATCCCAAATTAACTTTGCATTCTCAATACGGCTGATTTTGTTGAATTCTTTGGGGCACAATCCGTTGAAGAGGATATCGCAAGGTTGAGCATTGTATTGCAGCATCTTCAACTCTTCCGCGGTAGCTTCATGGTTCGGTTCCTTCGCATCGAAGAATTCACCTTGCAAACCAACACACACAATGGCCCAAACACCGGGTTATGTCCAAGAATATGCATTTTCATCTTATGCTTCCAATTAGCTAAATTAGTACCATCAAAGTAAGGACCTCTACGGTGGTAACTTCCCTCGCTAGACGCCATACTCTCGTAGGTTGTGAAATGAAGGCTGTGATCACCAATGCTATGGAAATCACGGCAAAAGGAGACCAAAGCTCTAATACCACTTTTAGGATCAAAAGTATGTCTAGAGGGGGGGGGGTGATTAGACTACTTGACCAAATAAAAATCTATCCTTTTCCCAATTTTAATTCTTGGCAGATTTTAGCAACTTAGCACAAGTCAAGCAATCAACCTACACATGCAATTCTAAGAGTATAGTAGCAGAAAGTAAACAATTGCATATGAAGGTAAAGGGAGGAGTTTGGGGGATCAAACGCAAGTGAAGACAACGATTTTCTTGTCTTGGTTCTGATAGGTGGTGCTATCGTACATCCAAGTTGATGGAGACTTCTACCCACGAAGGGTAACGGCTGCGTGAGTCCACGGAGGGCTCCACCCACGAATGGTCCACGAAGAAGCAACCTTGTCTATCCCACCATGGCCATCGTCCACGAAGGACTTGCTTCACTAGCGTTAGATCTTCACAAAGTAGGTGATCTCCTCGCCCTTACAAACTCCTTGGTTCAACTCCACAATCTTGTCGGAGGCTCCCAAGTGACACCTAACCAATCTAGGAGACACCACTCTCCAAAAGTTAATAAACGGTGTGTTGATGATGAACTCCTTGCTCAAATGCTTCAAGTGATAGTCTCCCCAACACTCAAACAACTCCTCACAGATTTGGATATGGTGGAAGAAGGATTTGAGTGGAAAGCAACTTGGGGAAGGCTAGAGAACAAGTTTCATATGGTAGGAATGGAATATCTTGATCTCAACACTTGAGTAGGTGGTTCTCTCTTAAAACATGAATTATGGAAGTGTAGATATGTTCTGATGGCTCTCTCCACGAGTGAAGAGTGGGTAGAGGGGTATATATTGCCTCCACACAAAATCTAATCATTAAACATAATTTACCAAACTCGGTGGGACCGATTCAAAGAACTCAGTAAGACCAATTTAGTTCATAATGTGACCGTTAGATATTTCGGTGGGACCAATATGATCAACTCGGTGGGACCGATTTCATTAGGGTTAGGGCATAAAGTAATCTCAGTGGGACCGATTACACAAACTCGGTAAGACCGATTTTGGTAATAAGCACACAGAGAGTTGGTCAGGCAAACTCGGTGGGACGATTCGCTCATTTTGGTGAGACCGAAATGTTACGAAGTGCCAACAGTGAGTTTGCATTACAGACTCGGTGGGACCGATTGCACATCTCGGTTAGACCGGAAATATTGCAATAGGCAACAGAGTGTTTGCAATCCCATCTCGGTGAGACCGAGATCCCTTTAGGTGAGACCTAAATGATTTGGTTTTCTGGGAGTGGCTATGTGAAATCAACTCGGTGGCGTCGGATGGATATTTTCGGTGGGGCCAAGTTTGACTTTTGGTTTGGGACATATTTGTATGTGAGAAAGTGGTTGAGGGTTTTGGAGCATATCACTAAGCATCATGAGCAAGCAAGCCATTAAGCAACACCTCATCCCATTTTAATAGTATTGGCTTTCCTATGGACTCAATGTGATCTTGGATCACTAAAATGGAAAATGTAGAGTCCTTAGCTTTGAGCTTGAGCCAATCCTTTAACCTTTGCATTTTCAGGGATCCAGAATCCTAATCAATGCCATGCCAAACATTGAACTTTTCCTGAAATATTATCTTGAGATAGCATTAGTTCAATGAGCTATATGTTGCTAGTAATTACCAAAACCACCCGGGGATAGTTGCACTTTTCATCTTGCTTAAGGCGTTACTCTGTTCTTACGAACTTAATACTCTAGATGCATGCTGGATAGCGGTCGATGTGTGGAGTAATAGTAGTAGATGTAGAATCGTTTCGGTCTACTTGTCATTGATGTGATGCCTATATACAATGATTATGCCTAGATATTCTCATAACTATGCGCTTTTCTATCAATTGCTCGACAGTAATTTATTCACCCACCGTAGAATTCTGCTATCATGAGAGAAGCCACTAGTGAAACCTATGGCCTCGGGTCTATCTTTATACTATTAATTTCCTGTCAACTTGCCAATTTCTTTTGCCGTTGTTTACTTTGCTTTATTTACTTTTTCTCTATACCAAAAATACCAAAAATATTATCTTATCATATCTATCAGATCTCACTCTCGTAAGTGACCAAGAAGGGATTGACAACCCCTTTTATCGCGTTGGCTGCGAGGTTCTTATTTTTTTGTGCAGGTGTGAGGGACTCGCGCGTGGTCTCCTAGTGGATTGATACCTTGGTTCTCAAAAACTGAGGGAAATACATACGCTACTGTGCTACATCACCCTTTCCTCTTCGAGGGAATACAACGCAAGCTCGAGAAGTAGCAGTGGGGGTTGGATGCATAGTTCCCCGTGGTAGTAGTTGTAGGCAGTTGCCGCTGGATGAACAGGACCCCGAGATAAGGCCGCCACAGCCGAGGCATTGGGGGTGGATTAACAGGACCTTGTGGAGGGCTAGTTGCACAGTAGATGCTGGAGGGCTGGTTGAACAGTAGCCGGTAGAGGGCTGGTTGGATGAACAAGACCCCATAGAGGGCTGGTTGAACAGTAGCCGGTGGAGGCAGAGGAAGACGCGGTGGATGAACAGTGCAGTTTGAGGCTGGAGGAAGTCGACGGTGGGTGAACAGTAGCTCGTTGAGTCCCGTTTTGCAGTACGCCACACCCCTCCCAATGAACAGGAACCCTGTTTCGACCGTAGCGCTCGAACACAAGTCCGTTTCCACCGTTTTGCGGTACGCCAAACCCCTCCCGATGGAACAAGATATTGTTTTGATCGTAGTCGGTCGAGCAGAAGGTCGTTTCCTCCGTTTTGCTGTATGTCAGACCCTTACCGATGAACATGACCCCGTTTTGACCATACAAGCTCCAACAGAAGGCCGTTTCCCTCCGTTTTGCGATACGCCACACCAGGTTTTAGCTGTTCCTTCCAAGGCGGTTGGCTCCCGATGAACACATCGCTGTTTCTCCATTCCGACCCTGTCAGGTGGCTGTCGATGAACACAACACCGTTGCTGCCGTCTCCATATGTACGGGACTGCATGGCCGTACGTATGTGTGAGTACTCGCTCGAGACCCCGCGTGTATGTGCGTACGTTGCCGTATTTTTTGGCATCTGGCTGTACGTATGTGTACATGATTTTGACTGGACTGCGTGAACTGCTACGTCGGGGGCTCTACTATTACACATGTCGGTTCTTGCTCGGCTACAGTTCGTCGTTGCAGAGAGACCGATCGACCAGTATGTACATACACGTTCTCGACCAGATGGATAACCCTACGTACGGTTCGACTGGGTGGGTCCCAGTTGGCAGGGATGATAAGGAGACACTTCATTGTGTACGAAGATATAGCAAGTGGGTCCCAGCTGTCTGGGTGAATCATTTTTCCCCCGTAATAAGGAGGCACTTCATTGCGTGCGGCCATGGACCCAATTGTCAGCCTCTCCATGTAAGGTCCACTTCCGATGGAAGTTGTTCCTTGACCACGTTGTGATAGCGTGGATTTTGCCCTTTTCTTTTTCCTTTGATTTTCTTGGATTTCATGATTTAATTTGCTTTTCAGTGGCTATGTGCTTCTGAAACTTGGGAAGTCCTGTCCTCCTAGGTTTTATAGTGGCTTGTCAACCTCATCATCATCCCAAGACCCTGTCATTTTCATCCTTGACCCAACCCAATATTCTTTTTCCTAGAAATATTCTTTTTCAATTAAAGGAATATTTCTTTTTGCCCTAGGTTGTGAAGCAACCTATATCTCTGTCATTCTAAAAATTACCAAATAATTCTCACAATTTTTTTGGGTCCTATCTTTCTCAAATATGGCAAAACATTTCATTGCCATGTTCAAAAATAATTTTCCAATAATCATTTTCCTATTCTGCCCTAAATGGCACTTTGTGAAGCAAGTGCTATTATCTTTGCCCATTAGACTCCAAATTTTTTGGACATCTATTTCTATCCACATAATTGCCCCGTGCCAAACTTCAACATCATTTGCATAGTAAATATGTTTCAGCAATTTTCCAACGTTTCTGTCCAGAAAGGAACTTTGTGAAGGAGGTATACTCTAGGCATGTCCAAATGAGTTGAAACTTTGTCACATACTTCATTTGAAAAAATAATGACTCTACACCAAAGTTGAGCTTATGTAGATCATGTATGTGAGCCACGCCAAAGAGCGCCGCTCGCACCAGTGCTAGTGGTGATCACACTTGCGTCATGCAGATTGCAAGCTCTGGATCGATCCGGCCACTATGCTCGACCCCTCCCTCCTCGTCTCGACCTCAAACGTTGTCCAGGAGCTACCCCGTGCTCGTCTGCGCCGCACTGTGCCTTTGCCTCGTAGCCTTTCGCCATCAATGCGCTGCTAGAACAGTGACCATGCCGTGCACTGCTCTGTTCCGCCATTGTAGCTTGTCGTGAGCTCGCTCGTGACCTCTAGGAGTCTCTCCTGCGGCTATATAGGGACCCCGCGGTGTCCCGTAGCTCCCAAGCTTCTCCTCGTTCCTCCTCGACCACCAGAGCCCTCGGCCTCCTCCTCTTTTCATCAGAGACCACCATGGCCACCTCTGCCTCGGGTTGATTCCGGCCAAACCAAGCTTCCTCTCGCCTCCCTAACCTGTCCATCGAGTCCCCCTCATCTTACTGAGCCGCCCCACCTACTCGCCCCTCGCCGGAGATGGCAGTAGCACCGAGAACAGCCGCCTCCGGAAGCTCTATGTATCTCTCATGGCGCCGCCCCTCCCCTCCTCTCCGCTCCTCCCCAGTGGCCATTTCTCCACTGACTGGGTGCAGCGCAGCCCCTCGCACCCGCCGGTGCACTCAGCTCGGCCAGAGACGGTCGGAGCTGGCCGGCCCCCTCGCCGCCGGCCGCCTCTGCCACCTCATCCTCCGCCCGTTGCCTCGACCTCGCCCCTCCCCAACGCCTGCTACTTCTCCATGCGGGAGCAGCTCCGCTTCCCGCGCTCACCAGTGGTCGCGCCTTGGCCGGAGGCCACTAGAGTCGGCCGGGCCCTTGTCGGCCATGCGCCCTCCCCTGCTCCTTGCTACTTCTCGAGCTTGCGTTGTATTCCCTCGAAGAGGAAATGGTGATGCAGCACAATAGTGTAAGTAATTCCCTCATTTTTTGAGAACCAAGGTATCAATCCAGTAGGAGACCACGCGCAAGTCCCTCGTACCTGCACAAACAAATAAGAACCTTGCAGCCAACGCAATAAAAGGGGTTGTCAATCCCTTCTCGGTCACTTACAAAAGTGAGATCTGATAGAGCTGATAAGATATTATTTTTGGTATATTTGGTATAGAGAAAAAGTAAATAATGCAAAGCAAAGCAACTGTAAATAGTTGATGGAAGATAGACCCGGGGGCCGTAGGTTTCACTAGTGACTTCTCTCATGACAGCAGATTTCTACGGTGGGTTAACGAATTACTGTTGAGCAATTGATAGAAAAAAGCATAGTTATGAGAATATCTAGGCATGATCATTGTATATAGGCATCACGTCCGTGACAAGTAGACCAAAATGATTCTGCATCTACTACTATTACTCCACACATCCCTTGCCTCGTGGGCCCCACGTTTGTCCCCCGGTGCCCTCCTTCCACCTATATATACCCATGTACCCCGAAAACATCAGACACGAAGAGAAAACCCTAATTCCACAAGCGCAACCTTCTGTTCCCGTGAGATCCCATCTTGGGACCTGTTCCGGAGCTCCACCAGAGCGGGGATCTACCATGGAGTGCTTCTACATCAACACCATCGCCTCACCATGAGTTGTGAGTAGTTTACCACAGACCTTCGGGTCCATAGTTAGTACCTAGATGGCTTCTTCTCTCTCTTTCGATCTCAATACCAAGTTCTCCTCGGTCTTCGAGGAGATCTATTCGACGTAATCTCTTTTTGTGGTGTGTTTGTCGAGATCCGATGAATTGTGGGTTTATGATCAAGGTTATCTATGAAAGATATTTGGTTCTTCTCTGAACTTTTTATGTGTGCTCATAATATCCTTGCAAGTCTCTTCGAATTATTGGTTTGGTTTGGCCTACCAGATCTATAGTTCTTGCAATGGGAGAAGTGCTTGGCTTTGGGTTCAATCTTGCGGTGTCCTTTCCGAGTGACAGTAGGGGCAGCAAGGCACGTATTGTATTGTTGCCATCGAGGATAAAAAGATGGTGTTTTCATTATATTGCTTGAGTTTTTACCTCTACATAATGTCATCTTGCTTAAGGCGTTACTCTGTTCGTATGAACTCAATACACTAGATGCTTGCTGAATAGCGGTCGATGTGTGGAGTAATAGTATTAGATGCAGGCAGGAGTCGGTCTACTTGTGTCGGATGTGATGCCTATATACAATGATCATGCCTAGATAGTCTCATAATTATTCGCTTTTTTATCAATTGCTCGACAATAATTTGTTTACCCGCCGTAGAATATCGCTATCATGAGAGAAGGCACTAGAGAGAACTATGGCCCCCGGGTCTATCTTTATCATATTACTTTCGCATCAACTAGACAATTTATGTCGCTGTTGTTTATTTGTTCTCTTTACTTTCTGTTTCTATACCAATAAATACCAAAAATATAAACTATCATCTCTATCAGATCTCACTATCGTAAGTGACCGTAAAGGGACTGACAACCCCATATCGCATTGGCTGCGAGGTTCTTATTTGTTTGTGTAGGTGCGAGGGACTGGCGCGTGGTCTCCTACTAGATTGATACCTTGGTTCTCAAAAATTGAGGGAAGTACTTACGCTACTGTGCTGCATCTCCCGTTCCTCTTCGAGGGAATACAACGCAAGCTTAAGAGGTAGCAGCCACCTGCCCTCGTGGCCGCCTCTCTCGGTTCCTGGCATGTACTCCAAGTCTTCCGTGTTGATATCGTTCCAAAAATAACTCTCCCAAAGGTTTCGTTGCGTTTGGACTCTGTTTCATATTCCTTTTCTGCGAAACACTAACAGAGGCAAAAAAACAGCAATTTGCACTAGGCCTTAGGTTAGTAGGTTAGTCCCAAGAATATTATAAAAGTGTATAATAAAGCCCGTTAAACATCCAAAACAGAATATATAATAGCATGGAACAATCAAATGGAGATGTATCACTCCTCCTCTGTTCTGATCGGGACAGAGGGAGGAGGAAGATGACGACGCCCAGCTGACCCGCTCCCCCTGCCAACGGGTTCCACCTCCTTCCCCCGTGCCCGCACGTAATTGGCTAATGCCTTATCCACTCGGATGACTGGAAGCGTGTTCGCAAGAATATGTTTCCTTGTTCTGAAAGCGCATTCTTATTCTGCTTCAAGCCCATATTACGTTTTCCAGTTCTGAAAGCGTATTTTCTTGTATGCGCTTCTGTCTTATCCACTCAGGGACACATCTGTGAATATATCTTTTGCAGATTGGTCCCTCTCCCTCCACACTTCATATCTCCGCAACTGTAGCTCCGAATCAGGTCAAACCAGCGCTCACTTCTTCGTCTCGTCGAGATCTTTCTGTTGGCACCATTTTCACTAAATGTTCACACTTTGAAAACGACCTTTGTGTCTCGCCCTTATCTAGCCCCCTCCGAAGGAGAACCATCCGACCTTTCATTCCGCGGCTTCACCGCACTTCTTCCCGGAGCCTCCATCACCCTAGGCAAGCCACAATAGCTACTTGCATGATAGCCATGCAGTAGCCATGTTTTCTATTTGAATATTTAATAAAAGTTCGTTGTTACCTGTCTGCTTGTTTGTTACTGCTGTCGTTGTGGTTTCATGCTCACTTTCATGCTATGTTTCGATGCATCTTGTTATCTTGTACTACTTGCTAGTATATTGTTCAGATGTTATGCTTGGTAGTAGAAGTACATGCTAGTAGTAGTAATGTTCATCCTGATGCATGATTGTCGTCTGTTAAGTACCGTTGATATGTATGTTCTGCTATAACTAGTTGGTTACATGCTTATTTGGTAGTATTCTGGCTATGCTCTTGCATGATATTTATTTATGACGATAGTAGTCATGTTACGCCATGAGCAGTGTTACACTTGTGATATTCATGCTCGTCAGTATGCCATGCTCATTTGGATATATGCTTCATTGTGCTTATGCTCGATGATTATGTTGCACATCCATGCTTATGTTGATATCATGTTCATGCATTGTAGTTGCATCATGTTATTTTATTATGACTTAGCTTATTGCATTCAATTTTAACCGGATAATAATGAACTTGAACAACTGTTGGCTGAGTCATGGTGCCATCAAATCAAGCTGACCAGTGCAACCACATTTGCCTTTTATGGGAAAGGCCCTAATGCGGTCTATTGTCATGTCTCTCGCCGGTGCCATCAATGAGGGAAGGCTATAGGCGCGCGCTACCCTGAACCGGTAGGCAGACATAAGCCTTGTGTGCCCGTTGTTGTTATGCGCATTTGTCCCCGTTTGGTATCGTTTATGTTTTGCCATGACGGTGGCATTTGGTGCTTTTGGTAGGTACAAGGCTACCCTGGACTTAGCCCAGTAGCGAGTAGGTCGGAGTGGCTGGGAGAGTGTCATGGCAGTAGGACAGTTATGTCGGAACACCGTTGGTCCACCCAAATGGGAGCGCGAGGCCATAGGTTCCGTGGGGTGGGTACAGTGTGCTAACCTCTGCATAGTGTGTTTTAATATATCGATAGCCGCGCCCACAGATATGGGCCCAGTTCGTGTCGATCACACTTTGAGTCAACAGGTATAATACTAATGTTGTTAATAATAACTCCGGTTCAATGATGAGAAAAAGTTGGATGTGATAGTTTAAGGATCACCGTGGTATCGTGGATACTGAGTAGATGTATATTTGTGATGTTGTGCGAGAATCATGGGTAAAGATCAAGCTCCTTGTGGTCATATAATGATTACTATGGTATTGTTAATACCAAGCTTGATTTGATCCTAATATTATCGTGTGATGTGCGAGATGGTAAGTTTGTACATGTGATGGTTACAAGGAAACCCGATCAGAGTAGGTTGGTGCAAAAAATGTTAACCTGTTGCATGTAGTATCATCGTATGTACATGCCATGCTCGTATTGTTCTAGTTGTATCATGTGTACATGCCAGGTCATCCTAATGATGACGTGCTCATGAATGATTTAACCTGATAATGCCATGTCGTTGTTTGTCTTGACTACTTTTGGTTTATTGTGAGCTTACAAGTACATTCAATGGACTAACCTAGCGTGTCATGCTAGTTTGCAGGTCGTGCCTGAATTGCGTTCTTGTTTTGATGTGTTCGCGAGCTAGGATAAACGCTCCAGCCAGAGTCCCTGCGGATTGGAGTCCATCATCGTCATTCGTTGCTCCGCTCCCAGTAGAGGTTCCGCTGCCTCGAGTTATTATGCTTCTTGCATAGAGCAACTGTGGTTGGCGTAGCGTCGCCGTGGCGGTGTTATTCATTGTAACATCAGAGACCTTGTATCCATATTAATGTTGCAATAGAGAGCTAGTTTGTTCTATACTAAGTAGTGCTATATTCTAGAAGACTTCTCGATTCTGGGCTGGAATACGGGGCGTTCCGGTTTTTCTGAGCCGGGGTGCCACACACGTTGACCACGCCGCGCCAAGAGCACCAACGTGGTGGACGATAGCAAGGCATAGGAAGGAATTGACCCGGAGCTGGGGGAGATGCGGTAGTGGAGTCACATCCGAAGATGAGTACGACGTACGTGGATTGACTGGTTCAGTGCGGCCTGGGGCTGTAGTCGGCAGAGAATAACGGGAGGGGTCACTACTGCAGGATGCTACTAATGAGACACTACGATCAGAGACCCTTCGAAAAAGCTGTGTGTGATGCAATAATCGCAAACAGTTGTGTAAAAAAATGTCAAAAAAGGTGCAAAATTTGCGATGACGGATGCATCAAACAGGGTTCAGATTTTGGTTGCGTGTGTGATGATGGGCATATGGTTCAGTTCAATTAACTGTTTGCGATGAGGAGGAACAAAAGAAATGGGCTACCAGATGAAGGCGTGTGCGATGTACAACATACGGTTCACTCGGATGAACTATTTGTGATTAGGAAATACAAAAGAAACGGTCACCCAGATCAAGGTGTGTGCGATATATGGCATTGGGTTCACTCGGATGAACTGTTTGTGTTGAGACAAGAGAACATAAATGGTTCAATATAAGTGTCGGATTACGGGCTCCGCAAAACCCAAGAAGTTCGAACACAGGGGCGTGCACGAAGATCTTTCCCACTCATGTATGCCTAGCGTCTCTCCCTCGCCCAATGAAGAGATTCAAGCAAACAACAAGTGAAGCACGAAAGAATTTACCCAGGTTCAGGCCACCTTGTGGTGTAAAACCCTACTTCCTGCTTTGGCGGATTGGCCTCAGGAGGGCTAGAATACGAACTAGTACAGTGGTTCCTGAGCTTAGGAGGTGAGCTCAGGAGGGTCGGGAGGCTAGAGTTCTTGCTCGTTTGTGTGGCGGCAGAGTCTATGGATCTGCTCGACTTGACTGGACTCGGCCCCCTTCATAGTGAGGATCCTAGCTACTTATATAGGCGGCCAGGGTCCTCTTACCCCAAAATGCTTAGGCAGGAAGGGACCCCACAACGGCCATTTTTGAGCGGGAACATAAGGACGTTCCTACCCAGACAAAAGCAATCTTTGCCTGCAAAAGGAACAGGCGGTGACGCAGTGGTGGGCTCGGTGGTGATATCCTCCCTATCGTTCATGCGGTCTTCGGTCTTGTTGCACCAAAGGGGAAACCTATGTCCCGCTCCTCGGGAACCTGCGTCTGCACTGCCTCCTTTGCACCGAAACGGCAACTGGGCCGCTGGCGGCCGCTGGCACCCGCTAGCACGGTGCGTCACTGCCTACGTCACCGCCTCCTCCTGAGGCAGGCTTGTCTTTGGATTCTCCGCCCCTCCGGAGCACCTTGACGAGGCCACTCCTGAGGATGTCTTGACGTTGTTCTCCTTGCTAGGCCTAACCCCCTCCTCGCGAGGGTCTTGGATAGCTGGTAGATCAGCTGGGCCGTACCAGGCCGTGGTAGGAGCGCGTCGCGGCCCTCAGACAGGCAATTCTGGGTACCGTGGTTCCCAGGACGCCGACAGTAGCCCCCGGTCCCAATGCGCGCGCAGAGTTGGCTTCAGGGCGAAGCCTTAGCCGAGGACGAAGCGCCGCACGCCCCAAAAAGGTTGCGGGCCAGGCTGGCGCGTGACGGTTGGATGGGATGTGGGTGACCCTGCTCCCCACGCTGTCTCGACAACCGAGCGTCTTGACAAAAAGGGGTCGTCTCCGCTACAGGTGAGTTATCGTTTCCCTTCAGTTCTCTTCCTCCTACGCCTCCCGCCTTCCTAAATCGCCTGCATCCTCCGGCACCTTCAACAATTGCGAAGAGGAACCAGGGTATCGCGCCGGCGTCCGGATCTGCCTCTTCCCTTGAGGTGACGCTCGAGGTGTCCTCCATCACCAAGGAGGAGGACTACTCAAAGGTCCAACCTTTCTTGTCGAGCGTCCACAATCAGCATGGCCCGACGGGGATCTGGGCCGGATCCACCGCGATGCGGATCTTGCCGAAGTCCTGCTACCCCTTCCTTCTCCACAGCATCTCCGTGGGGCTCGTGCCGCCCTTCTCAGAGTTCTTCTATGCCATCCTGGAACATTACCAGGTATATGCTCTCCATATCAAACTCTCTCCATCCTTGTCCTATCGCTCTTCGGCTTTTACCACGAGGCGCTCGTGGGGGTGAGGCCGACTGTTGCCCTCTTCCGCCACTTCTTCTCCATGCGCCGGTACGACGATGATCCATGCTCGGGCTGCGTCTCCTTCGTCTTCCAGCGCCAGGGCTGCCGGATGATGATAGCCGGGAAGAAGATAGACTCCCACCGGAAGGGGTGGGTCTATCTGGATGCCCAACGCGTCCATCCTCTCCTGGCGCTGCCTACCGCCCGTCCGGCGAAACGCGCCGGCTGGGGCTACGCGAAGCTCACTGACCCCCTTGTTGGGCCTATCCTGGCAAGGATTGAAGCCAACCTGGGCTCGAGGCTTGAAGGGGGCCAGATTGTGAAGGAATTCTTGAGGCAGCGTCTGGTGCCCCTGCAGGCACACTCACGCCCCATGTGGGAGCTGGTAGGCGATGATGACATGCTCCGACTGCGCTCAGGGGCGCTGGCCGAGGCCAGTCTGGACTTCGCCTCAGTCACTCTCCTAGGGATGGTTCCTGAGGATTTCTCCGGGACCCACCTGCCGTTGTACAGCCACCCTGACAAGGTCGAGCTGTTGAAGGCCGTGTCAGGGTTCGTTACGCTCGTGGGCGCTCCGCCCACGGTTTACGTGTCTTCTGGCGCCGACAATAGGAGTGACGAGGAGGACTCAGAGGAGACCCTGGACGAAGAGGGGGACTTCTCCGAGGCGTCCACTGGAGCAATGGCGTCAGGTGCAGGTGCCGCCAGGCAGCCCCAGGCGACCACTCCACGTCGATCCAGACGCGCTGCATCCGGGGGAAGCAACATGGCGACCCCGCCGATGAGTGTTGTGCCAGCGAAACTGGCGACACGGCTGCGCCCAGGACTGTGGCCTCGCCCCTTGCCAAGATCTGGACTACTGGCACGACAATAGCGCCAGCGGCTGCAGCCGACCTATTGGTGAATTGAAGTGCGCGCCTCGCCTCCGACGAGTAACTGTGCAGTCTCCTGCTATCCTTAGTTTTTGTGTCCCTAACGTGCTTCTCCTGATGCAGCAGCCTAGGTGGCGTGATAAAGAAGGCGAAGGGGGAGGTCACATCGCGGCGCCCTGCCCCTCCTGCTGTTGATGCAACCGCGGAGAATCGTGCCATGACGCTGGGCGTCTCGGCCAACCTGGCGACCGATCACGCGGCGACGGTGTCGCTTGAGGGCGTCCTTGCTGCCTACGAGGCCGCGGCGGCTCCTGCTCCGGCTGCTTCAGCAAGGGGGGCCGGTGCCCCCGAGCCCCTAGTCGAGCGGCCGGTCTTGTCGGTGCCCGTGCGCCAGCCGGCGCAGCCTGGCCCTGAGACCTTGGAGGCTACCACCGCCGCGCTGGGTCGGCTTCGCACCGAACTTCAAGGTGGTGATGGCCGCGTGATGGAAGGACGCCTCGGGTTGATCCATGGGTGGCTCCTGGCAGATGAGTCTGTGCGGGCCTCCTGGAACCAGGCCTAAGCGATCGCTGCCAAGGGTCAAGAGGAAGCTGTGGCAGCCATGCGGGCACGCGACATCGCACGAGCCAACGCTGCGTCCTTCGAGGAGCGCTGCCTCAAGGCAGAGAGCGAGCAGGAGGCCCTTCGCGAGGAAGGCACTGGGCGCGCCCTGGAGCTCGAGAGGTTGGGGAAGGAGCACGAGGCGCAGAGGGCTGAGACGTCCCGGCTGCAACAAGAGCAGCTTGCTGATCGTGCGATCCTGGAGAAGCTAAAGGTTGACGCTGAGCAGGCCAAGGTGACCCAAGCTGCGCATGACAAGGAAGATGCCCTTGCAGCCTCGGCAGCAGTGAGTCGCGAGGCCCTCCCCGCCTTTGATCTTGAGGCCCGTACGACGTTGCAGGCCGCCTACGGGGAAGGGTTCAAGAAGCCGCTAGCCGCTCCGGAGGAAGGCCCCATCGGGCTTCTTGCCATGCTCGTGAAGTCCCTGTGCGAGGTTGCGGCCGCAATTGGCCAATTAGCCGACGTCGAGAGCCGCACGCTCTTTAACTGACGCAGCTGTGCAGCCACCAAGTCTTCATGACCCCACTCTTGACCTGGCCTCGCTGTCCGAGCCCGTGACCACAAGCATAGAGGGCACGGCTGCTAAGGCCCTGGGGGCAAAGGTCACGGAGCTGGTGGAGGCGTTCCTCCAGGCCACTGCTACCGCAACCGAAGAGGTGGAGACCGGTGATGATGCGCCTGGTGATGCCTAATCTGCTCCTGTCCAGAGAGAGAAGTGCGAGTGCCTCGGGGAGGCGTAAGAACTTTGCTTGAATTTGAAAAACTTAGTATTATTGTAATAACTAGATGATTTCCGTACTTGCTTCCTTTCATGTTTGCTTAGGTGCTTTGCGTCGGCAGGGCCCAACCTCGCGCATACCTAGATCGCCAGTGAGCCCTTCGGGTGACCGGGGTTATCGTAATAACTAGACTCAATGGATGAGGGGCTAGGTGGCTAGTGAGGCCCCTGGGTTGCGATGCCCAGGGGTCCCCCTTGACTTTCAAGCGATCCCGTTTGCGTTCTGCGTTTGCAGGGCCCAACCCCGCGCATACCTCGATCGCCATTGAGCCCTCCGGGTGACTGGGGTTATCGTCATAACTAGACTCAAGGGATGAGGGGCTACGTGGCTAGTGAGGCCCCTGGGTCGCGATGCCCAGGGGTCCCCTTTGACGTATGAACGGCTATCATGAGGGAGAACGAGAACCATACCTTACTCACGAGCCTTCGCCTGGGATTGGGGCACGGGAATGCCAGGTGTCTGGGCACCTGGTAGGGTGGCGTCTGCTAGGCGTGAACTGAGCATAGCCCCTGTGCCTAGCTCCCCTCGCGACACCCATCCAAGGAGAAGCTGTGAGCATCGTGAGCTGAAAATCTCCCTGAGGTTGGTGCAACCACTGGGGGCCGCCCTCAGTTCTTTATAACTAGCGCGGAGCATAGAGCTACCACACTTGCGCAGACTATGGGCATAACCGTGCCTCGGTCGTAGCGGCCAGTGCAGAGCATGGTGCTTCCACTGGTTCGTGGGCATAACCGCTCCTCGGTTGGTTCTGCCAGCGCGGAGCATGGTACTTCCACTGGACCGTGGGAGGGAGCCTCCCACCAGGAGAGACTCCAGAGCATGTACAGCCCCGTCCTGACATGTGGCTTGCACGGTAGAACAACCAAGGTGTATATGGGCCCTCCTCGGGATGAGCTAAACGACTCTAAGGAAGTTCAGGTGAGCTTACGCGTCACTCACGAGACCCTAACCTAAGGCGGGTTGCGCCTGAGTCTTGTTCTGATAAATGTGAAAAGAGAGGTGTTGTGTCGACCTGCACCGAGTGCATCTCTAGAGGGTATTGCATGAGAAGGCCGCAACACCATCGACCCCAGGAGGTGACGTCATGGGAATGGCTCGCGAGACAGAGCTCAGCCGCTGGATTTGTCGACGTTGCAGGGACAGACCCCGAGCACAGACGCCCTTCTGAGTCTTCTCATGCAATGATCCAAAATAAAAACAGCCGGCGCGCGTTCCTCCAGGCCACTGCTAACCTTACCGAAGAGATGGAGACCGGTGATGATGCGCTTGGTGATGCCTGATCTACTCCTGTCCAGAGAGAGAAGTGCGAGTGCCTCGGGGAGGCGTAAGAACTTTGTTTGAATTTGAAAAACTTGGTATTACTGAATTAACTAGATGATTTCCATACTTGCTTCCTTTCATGTTTGCTTAGGTTCTCTGCATCGGCAGGGCCCAACCCCGCGCATACCTCGATCGCCATTGAGCCCTCCGGGTGACCGGGGTTATCATAATAACTAGACTCAAGGGATGAGGGGCTATGTGGCTAGTGAGGCCCCTGGGTCGCGATGCTTAAGGGTCCCCTTGACGTTCAAGCGATCCCGTTTGTGTTTTGCGTTGGCAGGGCCCAACCCCGCTCATACCTCGATCGCCATTGAGCCCTCCGGGTGACCGGGGTTATCGTCATAACTAGACTCAAGGGATGAGGGGCTACATGGCTAGAGAGGCCCCTGGGTCGCGATGCCCAGTGGTCCGCTTTGACATACGAACGGCTCTTATGAGGGAGAACGAGCATCATACCTTGCTCACGAGCCTTCGCCTGGGATGGGGGCGCGAGAAGGCCAGGTGTCTGGGCACCTGGTAGGGTGGCGTCTGCTAGGCGTGAACTGAGCATAGCCCTTGTGCCTAGCTCCCCTCGCGATACCCATCCAAGGAGAAGCTGTGAGCGTCATGAGCTGAAAAGCTCCTTGAGGTTGGTGCAACCACTAGGGGCTGTCCTCAGTTGTTTATAACAGCGCCTCGGTCATAGCGGCCAGCGCGGAGCTTGGTGCTTCCACTGGTTCGTGGGCATAACCGCTCCTCGGTTGGTTCTGCCAGCGCGGAGCATGGTACTTCCACTGGAGCGTGGGAGGGAGCCTCCCACCGGGAGAGACTCCAGGGCGTGTACAGCCCCGTCCTGACATGTGGCTTGCACTTTAGAACAACCAAGGTGTATATGGGCCCTCCTCAGGACGAGCTGAACGACTCTGAGGAACTTCTGGTGAGCTTACGCGTCACTCACAAGACCCTACCCTGAGGCGGGTTGCGCCTGAGTCTTGTTCTGCAAAATGTGAAAAGAGAGGTGTTGCGTCGACCTGCGCCGAGTGCATCTCCAGAGGGTATCGCATGAGAAGGCCGCAGCACCAGTGACCCTAGGAGGTCACGTCACGGGAATGGCTCGCGAGATAGAGCTCAGTCGCTGGATTTGTCGACGCTACAGGGATGGAGCCGAGCAGAGACGTCGTGCCCAGTCTTCTCATGCAACGATCTAAAAGAAAAACAGCCAGCGCGCGGTTCCTGCATGAGCGAGGCACCTGCCACGAGCCCCTACTTACCCATCCACGATTAGCCCATGCGAGAAGAAGGCACCAAGGACCACGGGAGGTGACGTTGCGGGAATGGCTCGCGAGACAGAGCTCAGCCCTTGGGTTTAGCGACGCTGCAGGGATGGACCCGAGCACAGACGTCGTGCCAGTCCTTAATCATGTTGCGGTCGCGAGTGGGCTCACAAGGGCCCATGACCTTAGTGGCGGTGAGAACGCCAAGCATGCAGATATTGCGAATAGAAAGAAGCAATAAGCCTTGATCATGCACAAAAAGGGAGACAACTGCGGGGGAATAGCCCCCAGTAGTCCAAGAATGATGCAGCCCGGCGGGTGCCCTCGATTGGATACCTGAAGCGTCACATTATACTTGTCGAAGAAGAGTTGGGTAGCTGAATACGCAAGCCATGCGGGTTGCTCCTGAAGATCTTCGGGCTCCTAAGGCCAAGGGGCTCCGAAGGCACTCAGTGGTCGCGGGGGTCTGGTTCTTGCTCCGTTCGGACCTCCTGCCACTGAGCCTCCTGAGCCCCCAAGGCCTGCTGCGCGAGATGCTGGAACGTGGCAGCTGCGTTGCGGAAGTCGAAGAGTGTGCGGACGTAGTTGTAGGGGAGGGCCCTCCTCCGGCCGATCGCCGTTGGCCAGAAGGGCTCCTGAGAGGCGGCT
Source organism: Secale cereale (assembly GCA_902687465.1). Classification (NCBI taxonomy): domain Eukaryota; kingdom Viridiplantae; phylum Streptophyta; class Magnoliopsida; order Poales; family Poaceae; genus Secale; species Secale cereale. Next base: position 447,291,035 of record LR738712.1, read on the forward strand.
CGGTTGAGACCCACGATGTAAATGCAGACGCGGAAGCGGTCGCTCGGGCTGGGAGCAGGTGAGCTTGGGGTTGTGCGGTTACGCCCACCGCGGATGAGCCTTGCGTACTGAAGTTCCTCGGTAACTTGGTCGATGAAGTTTCGAGCCCCTAGCGCCGAGCAGTCCACGCTGGGCTCATAAAAATGCGCGTCAAGACATGCTTGCGAGTGGTGCCCGAACACCTCCTTCGAGACGCTGGTCAGTCCGGAGACACTCTAGAGGAGTGCCTCCGAGCCCGTCACGAGAGGGGCGTCGGGCGCGCCACCCTATGCGAGGGTGGAGGGTGCCTCGCCAGCAGGCGCGAGTCCTGAGGCAGGGCCGTCAGGAGCCCCTACGTCCTGAGGTCCGTTGACGGGCAGGTTCTTGTTCTTCTTGGGGGCGGTGTGCAGGCCGAGGATGGCTCCATCCTCGTCGGAGCATTCGACCGCCGCAGTCTGGTAGGCGCGCTCCAGGGAACGCACCGCTTCATTTTCTTCGGAGGCGATCGTGACGACTCCGTCGCTCCCGGGCATCTTGAGGACGTTGTAGCCATGATGGGTCACCGCGATGAACTTGGCTAGGGCTGGATACCCAAGGATGGCGTTGTACGAGAGGTGGATATTGGCGACGTCAAAGTCGATGAGCTCGGTGTGGTAGTTTTCGCGGTCACCAAAGGTGACGGGAAGGTGGAATTGCCCCATCGGGAATGTGGAGCCATCTGTGACTCCGTAGAAAGGCTTGGTCGGGTGGAGCTGATCGTATGGGAACTGGAGTGTCTCAAAGGTCTGGACGGAAAGGACGTTGAGCCCTGCTCCGCCATCGATGAGGGTCTTGGTCATGAGGACTTTGCTGATGGTCGGGGTGCAGAGCATCGGGAGAACGCCTGGGGCTGCGGTGCACTTGAGCTGGTCCTTGGGGTCAAAGGCGATGACTTGCTTGGTCCACCTGAGGTTGCGCGCGGCGTCTAGCCTGGGAAGCGCCGCGTTCACCTCACGGGTGAACTGCTTGAAGATTCTATGGGAAGCCGGAGCATGGGCTCCTCCCAAGATGCATGCAACTACACGCGGCTCCTGGAAGCCCCCTGCTCCATCTCCTTGGCGGTCGTCGTCGTTCCTTCTTGGCGGTGGTGGCAGCGGAGGTAGACCTACATTGCCCTGAGGGCGACCCTCACGAGGTTGGTCGTGCTAGGGGGCGTCACGAGGCTGCTCCTGCCAGTGGTCTTCACGAGGCTATTCGCGCCACCCTTGGCGCGAGTTCCTGCCGTCCCAACGTCCTCCACATCGGCCTCCTCCACGGCTGTAGCCGCGGTTGTCGCGCTCAGGGCGCTGCCAGACGCGCCTGCCACGCATCGCCCCGAGCTCCTGGCAGTCGTTAGTGTTGTGGCTATGGACATTGTGAAAGACGCAGTATGGTCGGTTGTCTCTGGGTAGGTCGTCATAGCCGCAGCCACGCTTCACTTCTGGCTTCGCAGCCAGCACGGCGTGTCCCTTGCGCTTTGCTTCTTTGGCCTTGGCCTTCATGTCATCCGCCTCTGCCTTTGGCAGCTCCTGGAGGGAGATGTGTCCTTCCTCTGCCCTGGCGCACTTTGTCGCGAGCTTGAACAGCTTGAGGGCTGTGCACATGTCCTCATGGATGGTGAGCTCCTCCCTCATCCTAACATCGCGGACGCCATCGGAGAACGCCGAGATGATGGCCTCGTTCAAGACCCTAGGGATCCGAAGGCGCATGGTGTTGAAGCTTTGGATGATGTACTTTTGCAGGGTCTCACCCGGCTGCTGCCTCACGCAGGGCAGATCCGCAGCTGCCGGGGCTCGGTCTCGGGTGCCTTGGAAGTTGGCGATGAAACACTCACGAAGCTCTCCTCAGGAGGAGGTGGATCCCACAGGGAGGTTTAGGAGCCAGTAGCGTGCGCCATCTTTGAGAGCCATGGGGAACCAGTTCGCCATGACCTGCTCAGTGCCGTTGGACGGCTCGATGCTCAGCTCGTAGAGTTGGAGGAACTCCGTGGGGTCGGTGGTGCCGTCGTAGCGCGGAGGCAGGTCCGGCTTGAACTTGCCGAGCCAGACGAGGCGCCGTATCTCAGGAGCTAAGGCACGACATCCAGCCACGCTCATGATCGCAAGCGCCCCCTGCGACTGCGGTGCTGTTTCTCGGGGCGTTGGCGGCACCACCTCCTGTGTTGCGCGGTCCTAGTGCTGTGGGCCCGGCGGCCCGCGAGCCCCTGCCTGGGGATGGGAAATCACCTGGCAGCTCTCCTCGTCGTGCGCGTGGGCTCTGCGGGGTGGCTCACGCCGCGGAGCCTCGCGCCGGACCTCCTGGCCGGTGCCGTAGATTGGAGGCAGAGCCGGGACTCCGTGGCCTTCGATCCCCGCCATGGGCGACGGGGGATGGGAGGAGTGCGTTGGTGCAGGTGCTTCTCCAGCGGCGTTGACGAGCTCGGTGATGCGGTGGAGCCACTCGTCGTAGAGGTCATCTGCCGGGCGGTAGCGCAAGAGCTCTCGCGCAATCAGCAGCGCAGGCTGCTGATAGACTGGCCCGCGGTGGACCAGCGAGGACGACGCTATGGCCGGTGAGGGTGAAGGTGTTGCCATGCGGCCATCGCGCTGCACGGACAGCGACAGCGACGAGTCCTACTGCTCTTGGACGGCCGGGTCGGTGGCGGCCTTGGCGACCGACGAGTTGGGGCGGAGCGGCGCACCATTGCCCGCGGGCGCTGTCTGAGCGACGTTCGCGGCGTGGCGGGCGGCGCGAGCTCGGCGTGTGTCCACCATGGTGGTGGAGCGAAGTCAACGACGAGAGCAGGACGAGATCGTCGGAGAGGCGAGATCTCGACACGCCCCCTACCTGGCACGCCAAATGTCGGATTAAGGGCTCCGCAAAACCCAAGAAGTTTGAACATAGGGGCCTGAACGAAGATCTTTCCCACTCACATCTACCTAGCGTCTCGCCCTCGCCCAGTGAAGAGATTCAAGCAAACAACAGGTGAAGCAAGGAAGAGTTTACCCAGGTTCAGGCCACCTTGTGGTGTAAAACCCTATTTCGTGCTTTGGCGGATTGGCCTCAGGAGGGCTAGAATACGAACTAGTACAGTGGTTCCTGAGCTCAGGAGGTGAGCTCAGGAGGGTCGGGAGGCAAGAGTTCTTGCTCCTTTGTGTGGCGGCAGAGTCTATGGATCTGCTCGACTTGACTAGACTCGGCCTCCTTCATAGTGAGGATCCTAGCTACTTATATAGGCGGCCAGGGTCCTATGCCCCCGAAATGTTTAGGCGGGAAGGGATCCCAAAACGGCCATTTTTGAGCGGGAACGTAACGACGTTCCTACCCTGACAAAAGCAGTCTTCGCCTAAAAAAGTAGTAGGTGGTGATGCGGTGGTGGGCTTGGTGGTGACATCCTCCCTGTCGTCCTTGCGGTTTTCGGTCTTGTTGCACCAAAGGGGAAACCTTTGTCCCGCTCCTCGGGAACCTGCATCTGTGTTGCCTCCTTTGCATCGAAACGACAACTGCGCCGCTAGCGGGCGCTGGCACCCGCTGGCGCGGTGCGTCACTTCTTACATCACTACCTCCTCCTGAGGCAGGCTTGGCCTTGGATTATCCTCCCCTCCGGAGCACCTTGCCGAGGCCGCTCATGAGGGGGTCTTGACGTTGTTCTCCTCACGAGGCCTAACCCCCTCCTCGCGAGGGTCTTGGACAGCTGGTCGATCAGCTGGGCCGTACCAGGCCGTGGTAGGAGCGCTCGCGGCCCGCAGACAGGCATGTCTGGGTACCTTGGTTCCCAGGACGCCAACAATAAGAAGATGTGATATGCTCAGTCTGCAGAACATCTATGCTCTATGTATAGAAGAACAACATATATATACTTGTAACATGCAATTATTGCAATACCAAATTAAACATCCATTTACATTATATAAAAAATACCATAAATATTGCAAGGTTCAAATTCAACGATTACAATGCCTAAATTCAAACATTGCAAACCTCATCATTTCTGCAAAGGGATCAGCCGCTGACAAGTCATGTGTTGGCTTGACACAATGACTTCCAATTACTCTATCATATGCGCTTCTAATACGAAGTTTGGCTTTTTTTGGAGCCTTTTCCAGTCTGCAGTACCTGCGGGCTCTGATCAGCATACCATTAATCTTTCGTAATTAAATGAGTGTTCAACCTCAGTACCCTCAGCACCCTTGCTCTGGCAAGAAAGAACCTGGCGAGTGTAATCTCCGGTAAGGTCCCTCAGTACGAGTTCGAAGTAATATTTGAGAGATACAGATCTAGGCATTCGATGGGATTGTCGTTATAGACATTATCCACATCCAGGCCTATTATTATCTGCAGAAGAAGAGAACGTGTTAGTGCCTACATGCAGTTTTCAACAGTACTACACGCCTATTAGGTTTGCAGGATTTGTAAAATGCACCAACGTGCCATCTTCGATCTGACATGATTAACATGGGCATTTGATTACAATCTAGAAAAATTTAGCCTTCTTCACAAGAGGATGGATTGGATGAAAAATTCCCTAAGAAAACTAGTAAGGATGAATCCAATGAAATGCTTATGGATTGTAACCATATGAATCAAGCAACCAATATGGGGTGGGGGTTTTATGTCCTCAATTCCTCCAAAGTTTGTTCAGAAATCGTAGTACATTGTCATTGTAAACTTGGGATAAGGAGCAAAAAATTGAACTCCCTTATGGTTAACATTTAACAGGAAAGGAACATCACCTCGGTATACAACTTCTTCAGGCATGGAAAACATCTCAGGCAACTGAAAACTTGGTCAAGGTTGGGGTCGACAGATTCTAGTGCCAAGACCTTCACTGTACCCAGAATTTGGGTGAAGCTTTGCTGGATGACAGACGAACATGCATCTTCAAAACTACAAATAATGTTGATATCAACAAGGAGAGGTATAACGCGATTGTTGTTCATGAAAGTAGTAGTATTTGACAGACGAGTAGCCCATCGCTGTCAATTTTGGTGCATAAATGACATTGATTCTTGTTGGACCTTGTTGATCAACTACAAGTAATCTCTCAAGTGAAGGTGTGTCCTCAATGACAATATTGTGTTCCGCCTTTTGTGATCTCTCGTTGCAGCACTAGCAACACACATAAATAGTCCGGAGTGTCCTGGAGGTGATGTGGAAGGTACTCGACCAATTCATCGCCTGAAGATGAAGGAACTCGAGTGCAGTATAGCCGCGAAGTAGGAGCTCCATCTCATCCTTTGGGATGCAGTCGGTGACGAGCTCGAGGTGCTTCAGTCGTGGTAGAAAAATAGCGGGCGTGTTAGTAAGTGGGGGGAAATTGCAGTTCATGAACTTGGCGAGGCGCAGCATGGGCGCGAAGCGGAGCGCGGACGTTGGTAGCGAGCGCATACGCCCATCATTAAAATAGAGCTACTCGAGCTGATCTATGGCGGGGGATTGGAACCAATCGTCAAGCTTGGCTCGGTCCTTGCCATTGGAACGGAACTTGCCCGTGATAAGGCCTCTGATTGGGCCATGGTGACTGCCGAGGATCTGGGAGAATGCATCCAAGCTTTTGCGATAGCCATGGCAGAGCTCGTGGGCGCCGAGGAGGTCTACATGGCTGAATAGCCATAGGGGGTTGCCACCGCTGGGAAAGGGTGGTTGTACTCGCCCCATATTTCATTGGAATGAGGGATATGATGGCCGTCAACATATTATCGGGGAGGTTGCTGCTGAAGTCAAGGCCTGCTGGAGTCGATTGCGGTTTTTGCTCGACTCGCCACCGCTTGTTGGCAGACTCGTTCTCCACCTTGCCGGCGGCGTTGGAAACCTCTGTCTCCATATTCATTTCATGCTCTGGTGCTTTAGCAACCCCGGCGTCGCCACTCCCTCCGATGGGGCGCTTTGGCGGAATCCTCATATACTGACGACTTTGAGGACTGAGAGCGGCATCGAGGATGCGGGCGGAGAGAGAGGATTGCGTGTGTGGCGTGGATCGGAGGGGTGCTGCTACTCGGGCGTGCCATTAATACAGACCAGTGGGAGCGAGGTGGGCGTCGTTCCAAGGCTGTCTCGCTTCCCGGTGAGAACGACTGCTTAGCGTTTTGCTGGCAATCAACAGTGCCCTGGTATTTCAAATATATTCCCATTCCATGCATGGGACCTATGCATGCACCCAAAGGACACATATTTGATTTTTCAACTAATTTATACGCACTGGAGCATGTGCATTTAGTTGAAAACGTAACAGACCACTCATGTTGTTCTATGTTGACACTAGATTTTTTTTGAAAGCAATAAGAGGAAACGGATATCGTTTCGTCCCCAAAGGTGGCACGTTCCCTACCGAAACCATCGGGCTTGTTGTGACAAGCTCCGGTTTGTGAGAAGCTTATACCCAAACCAACCCCAAATGGGACAACTTTTTTACCATGGCATGTTGATGCCGCTCCATGCACTGGTACACGTCGGTGATATACAAACGGTTTTTACCATGGCATTTGGAACCGTTGCCTAGTGAGTGTGGCAATAGGGGGGTCCTTCCCACACGACCCAGAAATCGTCGGGGATAGGCCTTCCTGGGACACCAAATGAGCTCGTGTGCGATCGGGTGAGGCATCAAAACCCAATCATTTCCGTAGGTATGTACATCCCACATGGTGAATCCCAGAAAAACATTTCCGTATGTATACATATCACACGCAGTCAATCCAAGGAATACGTTTCCGTTCTTATGTACATCCCACACAGTCAATCCAGGGAAAAGGTTTCCGTTCGTATGTATATCGCACACAGTCAAGCCATGGAATATGTTTTTGTTCTTATGTACAACCCACACAGTCAATCCAGGGAAAATGTTTCCCTTCGTATGTACATCCCACATAGTTTTATGTGTAGGCTCATGTGTGAAAGGTGTAACTATCACACACAGTTTGCCTTGGTTAACTGTTTGCTTTTATCAACTAAATCACACACGATTTGATGAAGAAATCTGTGTGGCATTTGGCTATCCATCACAGGCACTTTTACTACTAGAACTGTTTGAAATGATCCATGACACACTTAGCAGGTTTATTAGTTTACAATTAATAACTCCATTATTACATAAATTCACATTTCATATCAAACAACTGTTTGCCAATTTCATATCACGAACATAAATATGTTGTAAAATTATAATTGTCGGCGTTCTGGGAATGGGAATACCCATACTTGCCAGCCTGCGACCCGTTACGTGGCTCCATCGACGACCTGGTATGGCCTAGCTTCAGCAACCGTAGCTCAAGACCCTCGCGAGGGGCCAAGCCTCGCGAGGTGGACGGCAGCAAGACCTCCCTGGAGGCAGCCTCTCTAGGCTGGCTCCCGAGGAGCGGAGATATCTATGCAAGGCGCACCTCGCGAGTGATAGAGGCGAGGTGTCCGATCTTTCGATGAGATGATTACTATCGATTCGGTGGAGACGACTTTGACAATCCGACTACAAACGTGCACGACGTTGCGCCTTAGCAATCGCTAAACCAACTCCGAAAGGTTATTGACCACACCGGAGCACGATCAACCTGACCACAAAGGTCTAATCCTGCAACCAATCAAAGAACAAGCAAGAATATGATAAAGCAATCTGAATATTGCAAATATATATGAAGTGTTGATAAAAAGTGGGCTTCTAAAAGCAGTCTTGGTCTGGTCGTTGGACACCTACGAAGTACACGAAGTTGCAGCAATGGCTAACTTTTAATTAAATAAAACCCAAGTCTAAAGGATGCCTTAAGGGCTATATTTATAGGGGAAAAGAGAGGAGATTTTGTCCACCCTTGGTAAGGTGGGACTAAAACACCTCCCGAGTCATTTCCCCTCTAATATGGACTCTAAAAATAGCCTATGAAGTAGTATCTCAAAATTACATGGGCCTGGCCCAAAAATAAGGTGGCGTGGCACCAATAATAAGTTATGGATGAAATTTACGAAAGATCATCATGTATATTTCGTCCATCTTCTTATTGTCATAGTGGTGGCTGCCAAGTGCGGAAATCTCCACTGGCACCTCCATTCTTGTTCTCTTCGCGCACCTTCATCTCCATGCTTGATCATGCTCCAATGTTCATCCTTATTGTCCATGCTAGGCCCTTCAATTGTAAGCAACACAAATGTATCTAAGTTAGGCAAGATCATATTCTCATGAACATTAGAAACATTACGAAGAAACGAAAGTACCTGATAATTTAACTGGCGTGCATGCGCTTTAATAACCAGTCCAATTGGTATAGTAGCAAGGGTTGTGGGTATAACTGTGGTAGCCATGTCCTCATCAGTTCACGTGACGTGAGCCATGACGTCCCTAAGCCAGGCGGGTGCTAGTGGGCGTAGTGTACCAATTTCCCCTTTGGTGCTAAGGAGGCAAGGGCATGTGCGAAGTCTCGAGGAATCAAGAAGAGGTTTCCCTATCAGTGCAACAAGACTAAGGACCATCAGGATGGCAAAATGGAGGTCATCGTGGAGCCGAGCGTGGCATCACCACCACAGCCTTTGGCAGGCGAAGACCACTATTATCAGGATAACTTGTACTAGTTGTTCCCCTTCAAATTTGGCCATTGTGGGATCGCTTCCCGCCGATATTTGGGAAGAGGAGCAAGGCCACTATAAATAGGACCTAGCCACCACCATGGGGGGCACGATTGAAAGAGATAGAGAGAGAGATCGATTCCACCCTACACACACCAAAAGCTCATTCGATCCCAAGAACACCTCTCCTCCGAAGGCTGTTCGTCTATTGTACTAGTTCATTCTCACCCCCATGAGGCAATCCACCACACACACTGGAGTAGAGTATTACACCGCAAGGTGGCCCGAACCACTATAATCCTTTGTGTCCCATGTTCTTTGAGTTTGTCGAGCTAGGCTGTGGAATCGTAGGGCGGATGTGCTAGGGAGAGAGTGTTCTTCGTGCGCACCCCAGATTTCGAACCTCTCAAGGGTTTGCGGAACCCGAAATCCGACATTTGGCACGCCAGGTAGGGGTGTGCCGAAACCTCTCTTCCGTCGGTCGACGCATCACCGCTCCACCGCTTCCATGAATAATGCTGGCCAGGCCTGTGTTGAGCGACGGGCTGCCCTCGCCGCCCACGTTGCTCAGACAGCTCCAGCCGGCGGACGTCCCCGCCGTTCTCCATCACCCGCCGCCAATGCAGCCATTGGCAAGGCACGAGCAGCAGGCCTTGTCGCTGCACCCCTCGGTGCGGCAGGATGGACGCACCACAACCCAGTCGCTGACCCCAGCCGGCTCATCGTCCCATGGTCATCACGGACCCGCGGACGCACAGGCCGCGCTACTCATGGCGCGCGAGCTCCTACGCTACCGCCCCATTGACGACTTCTACGAGGAGTGGCTAGACCGCATCGCCGAGATTGTCAGCGTCCTCATGGCAAGTCCAGCCTCCCTCCGCTGCCACCACCGCCTAGGAGGAATGACGACCAAGACGAAGGGGCTGGAGGCTTCCAGGAGCCTCGCGCCATCGCCTGCATCTTGGGCGGTGCACAGTCTCCAGCCTCGCAGCGCATCTGCAATCAGTTTTGCCACAGAAGTGAATGCGGCTCTCCCCAGGATAGAAGCCATGTGGCCGCTCCAGAGGTCCATGTGCACCGTCACTTTCAGCTCAGCTGACCAGCTCAAGTGCCCGGCAATCGGCGGCGCTCTCCCAATGCTCTGCTCACCCGTCATCAGCAACGTCCAGGTCACCAAGACCCTCATCGATGGTGGTTCTGGGCTCAATGCTCACTCCGTCGACACGTTTGACCGTCTCCAAGTGCCATATTACCAGCTGCAGCCCACCAGGCCCTTCTCGGGAGTGACCGACAGCTCCACCACCCCAAACGGGCAGATCCGGCTCCACCTTACCTTTGGCACCTGCGAGAACTACCACACCGAGCTCACCGACTTTGATGTCGCTCACATCAGTCTCCCATACAACACCATTCTAGGGTATCCAGCCCTGGCCAAGTTCATGGCAACAACCCACCTTGGCAACAACGTCCTCAAGATGCCGGAAAGCCACGACATCACCACCATCACGTGCAAGGAAAAGGACAGTGTGTGCTCCTTAGAGCGCGCTAACCAGGCTGCGGTAGTCGAGAACCCAGACAATGAAAGCATCATCCACCCCCCTGATGCAATCCCTAAGAAGAAGAAGCAGTTGCTCGCCCTGGAGTTTCATGAGGAAGCAGCACCCGATGGCCGGACCTCAAGATCCGCACCCATGGACGGGCGCCTCCCTGCCTTGCATAGGAAGGCGCGCCCGACACCCCTCTCAGGTTGGGCTCGGGGGCTCTCCTCTGGAGGGCCTCCGACCTAGCCAATGTCACGAGGGAGGCGCTCGGGCACCATGTGGAGGCGTGCTTCACCGCAGGTTTCCATCACGAGAGCGCAAGGCGCGAAGCGCCGAGTGCTCAGGAGTTCATCAACCAGACCATCGAAGACTTGCAGGTACCAAGGGCAATGCGGGCGAGCGCCAGCCTTCACCACCAAGTGCAGCTGCCATCCCAGGCTCGGGCGATGGGATGTGCGTCTGCGTCAACGTCCCAGAAATCCACGTAGTCGCGTCCTAGGGATTCTACTGTCAGTCTTGGGTGGGCCGGTGTGAGGGCCCTCCTCACAGCTACGTTCGCATGCCCTTCGGCTTGTTGAACCAGGCGACCCTAAACCAGCGCTACATGTGGGATGTCCTGGCAGCTGGTGAAGCCAGGCATCAGGAGACCCTGGGAGAAGTGGCATCGGTTCTTCGTGAGCTCTCGGAACCTCAGGAGCCTACACTATAGAAAAAAGACACATCCGTGACATTTTGGGCCGAACGAATTTTTCTATGTCATACTTATGACACTTCTATGAGAATAATTGTGACAAAATATGGTATCATCATAGATGTGGTGAGGTCCTACTTCTATGACAAAAAATCATGACAAAAAATGGGCTTTTCTACCTGGGCGGGCCAGAGACGCAGCTGCATGACATTCTTTGAGCCGTCCATGACGGAAAAAACATGGTAGAAGCGAGGGCGAGGAAAATATCGGGGTGTTCCCGGTTATGGTGGGTGGTCGGGGTCGAGCGATGCACGTTTCTCTCGTATACGCACGCGCGTGGGTGCGAGGCATTGGACTCTAACTGAACCCGAGCTAGGCGTTGGGCTCTAACTGAACCCGAGTGATTGCACTGCAGGCTACGCGTTACTGAACCCGAGCGATCGATCGATGGATGTTAACTGAACCCGATCGAGCGATTCCTTCGCTACTACTACTAACTGAAGCCGATCGATGCTGCTTCTGCATGAACAGTGAGGGTTGCTGGGGGGGTTTGGATGAATAGTTCCCGGTGGGGGTGGCTGAACAGGACCCCGTGGTGTTGCCTCTGGATGAACACGACCCCGATAGATCGAGCCGGTTGGGGCTGGATGAACAGGAGCCCGTTGAGGGCTGGATGAACAAGACCACCCCGTGGAGGGCAGGATGAACAGTAGACAGTGGAGGGCTGGATGAACAGTAGCCCGTGGAGGGGTGGTTGAACAGGAGCCCGTGGAGAGGGCAGGTTGAATAGTAGCCGGTGGAGTAGCGCGCGGTGGAGGCTGGATAGTCGCAGGTGGAGGCAGGAGGAGGTCGATGGTGGATGAACAGTAGCCTGTGGAGGTTGGAGGGGGTCAACGGTGAAGATGAACACTATCCCGTGGAGTCCCGTTTTGCGGTATGCCACACCCCTCCCGATGAACAGGACCCCCATTTCGACCGTAGCGCTCCAACACAAGTCCGTTTCCTCCGTTTTGCGGTAGACCGCACCCCTCCCGATCAACAAGACCCCCGTTTTGACCGTAGGAGGTCCGTTTCCTCCATTTTGAAGTATGGCAGACCCCTGCCAATGAACAGGATCATGTTTCGATTGTGGCCGGTCAAACATAAGGCCGTTTGCTCCGTTCTGCGGTATGCTAGGCCTTGTTTCCATCGGATGTTCTGTCCAAGCCCTCCCTATGAACACGATGACGCATTCCGTTCCGACCCAGTCAGTTGGCTCCCCATGAACATGACGACGATGATGTTTCTCCGTTCCGACCCAGCCATGTACACGAGCCTTGGCCATACGTACGCGCGAGTGGGCGTTCGAGACCCCGCCTGTATGTACGTACATGGCCGTAATTACTTTCTTGCACCCTGGCCGCTGTACGTACGTGTACATGATGCGTGCGCGCCTCGGCTACGACACGCTTGCGCCTCTACATCGACCAGTATGTATGTACACGTTTGCGACCAGAATGACAACGCTAAGTATGCTTCGACTAGGTGGGTCCCGACTGTCAAACACTTCCTTGCATGCGAAGATGTAGCTGGTGGGTCCGAGCAGTCAGGGGGGCGAAAAGTATTTTTGGCCCGGTGTGCGAAGATGTAGCTCGTGGGTCTCAACAGTCAGGGGAAACATTTTTTCGCGAAATACGCTGGCCCGTCCGGTGGGTCCCCGCTGTCAGGTGGAGGAATAATTATTTTGCGCGTAATAAGGAGGCACTTCCTTGTTGCGGCCGTGGACCCAGCTGTTAGCCTCTCCACGTATAGTACTCTTCTGATGGAAGTCGTTCCTTGACCACGTTGACCACACTGTGCCGAGAGCACCAGGGCGGTCGACGGCGGCAAGGCCTAGGAATGGGACGACGCGGAGCCGGGGAAGACGCGGCAGTGGAAGATCGCGCGGAGAGGAGTACGAGGGTTCACTGGTTCGGCTGCGATGTGAGGCTGCCGTTGCCGCAGGGCCTGGCTAGCGGTGGGGATAGTAGGGGGTGGTGAGGCCTCCGCGGCAACACAGCCGGCCACGGAAGGCAGGACCATGCGGCACAACCGGCGCTACTTTGGGCGGCTGGAGGAAAAAGACCAGAGGTTGAAGAAGCACTACGGCCATTGGACGGACATCGTACGGTCACTAGAGCTAGAATCATTCATATTGACTAAGTTTAAAAAGCACTCTGTCCCTATCAACTTAGTAGGCCCACAAATCAGCCACCCAGCATGGTGGGTCCTAACTAGCAGGGGGAGTATTCATTTTTTGTGCATAATAAGGCGGCACTTCCGGTGGGTCCGAGCTGACAGCGGGGGAAACAATTTTTTTGCGAAATACGGTGGCCCGTCCGGTGGGTCCCAACAGTCAGGGGGAAATGTTTTTTTCTCCAAATACGGTGGCCCGTCCGGTGGGTCACTGCTGTCAGGTGGAGGAATAATTATTTTCCACGTGATAAGGAGGCACTTCCTTGCGGTTGTCGTGGACCCAGCTATCAGCCTCTCCACGTACAGTACTCTATCGATGGAAGTCGTTCCTTGACCATGTTGACCACGCCGCGCCGAGAGCACCAGGGTGGTGGACGACGATGAGGCCTAGGAAGGGGACGGCGTGGAGCCGGGGAAGACGCGAGAGTGGATGCCCACGCGTAGAGGAGTGTGAGGGTTCACTGGTTCGCTGCGGTGTGAAGCTTCCGTCGTCGCAGAATAACAGGGGGTGTGTGTGAGTAGAGGGATGGCCTGGCCAGCGGTGGGAGTAGTAGGGGGTGGTGATGCCTCCGCCACATCACAGCCGGCCACGGGAGGCAGGAGAACGAGGCATGACCGACGCTGGTTTGGTTGGCTGGAGCAAGAAGACCAGAGGTTCAAGAAGCACTACGGCCGTTGGATGGACATTGTACGGTCGCTGGAACTAGAATTGTGCATATTGACTACGTTGACAAAGCCCTCCGTCCCCGTCAACTTAGTAGGCCCAGAAGTCAGCCTGCCACTATACTAGGTCCCAGCTAGCAGGGGGAGTATTCATTTTTTCTGTGCGTAATAAGGAGGCACTTCCTTGAGTGTGAAGATATAGCTGGCGGGTCCAAGTTGTTAGCGGTGGTAATGTTTTTTCACGAAATACTGAGGCCCTTTCGGTGGGTCCCAGATGTCAGGGGGAGGAATCATTATTTTGCGCGTAATAAGGAGGCATTTCCTTGCGTGCGTCCGTGGACCCACCTGTCAGCCTCTGCACGTACAGTCCACTTCAGATGCATGTCGGTCGTTGACCACGTTGACTAGGCCGCGCCAAGAGCACCAGGGCGGTGGACAACGGCGAGACCTAGGAAGCAAACGACACGGAGGCAGGGAATACTCGGCAGTTGTTTCCCACGCGGAGGGGAGTACGACTGTACGAGGGTTTACTGGTTCGTCTGCCGTCGCCGGAGAATAACAGCAGGTGTGGGTGAGAAGAGGGATGCCTAGGCCAGCGATGGGAGTACGGTGGGGCAGTGAGGCCAGCGCGGCAGCACAGCCGCCCGTGGGGAGGAGGGCGCAGGCAGTCCAGTCGGCGCTTGTTTGAACGGCTGGAGCAGGAAGAGCAGAGATTGAAGAAGCACAACGACCGTTGGATGGAAATCCAAGAGTCACTGGTTGTGCGTCAACCTTTTTTTAGGAAAGCCTCAAATCTGTGGAAAACAGCATACAACCCATCTGCCATTCTCTCTTATAATTTAGAACCCATTTGCTAATTCTTAAGGTTTTTTTGGAGCCCATATTCTAATTGTTAGCATTACATCCCAATATACGAAAGTTTGCATATTTCGGTGCGGTCAGAACTGTTTTTAATCCCGAAATTCCGAGTCACATTCAAATTGATTTTAAAAATGAATGTATATCAATATAAAATCCAACAAATTGTCCACGCATAAAAATCAATGCAATTTAAAATCTCGAAATGAAAAAAAGAATTTTGAAACTAATTGTCGGTTTGATTCTCATTACTGATAGGCCATTTTCTCGGCCAGCCGAATGAAGCTCTCCTCGTCTAGAAAGAGTTGCAGCCAACAGGCCTGACAAAGCGACTTACTTGGCAAATCTCAAAAAATTGGGCTGTGACCGTGGACCTAGCTGTCAGCCTCTCCACGTACTGTACTCTTCCGATGGAAGTCGGTCTTTGACCACATTGACCACGCCGCACCGAGAGCACTAAGGCGGTGGACGAAGGCGAGGCCTAGGAAGGGGACGACGCGGAGCCTGGGAAGACGCGACAGTGGATGCCCACGCGGAGAGGAGTACGAGGGTTCATTGGTTTGGCTGCGGTGTGAGGCTGCAGTTGCCGAAGAATAACAGGGGGTGTGGGTGAGTAGATGTGGGGACCCCGACTTAAGAGTCGAGATCACCGAATGCACGTGTACAGTGATCCCAGAGATCAATGCTCACTGAACACATAGAAGCTGAATAACAAGAGTCTTACATCCATATACACCGTCTTACACAAATTATGACCATTATGGCCAAGTCTTACATAGATAAAGCCTCAAGGACTGAATAGCAAATAACTCGAATAGCGCAAGTCTTCGGAGATAAGTAGAGCCCATGCCATCTGCCTTAACCCTACAGGCATTCTGACTGGGAAAACGTCCTAGTTCGCATGTTCGTCTCCATAAAATTCTTCTTCAAATTCCTGCTCCTCCATGCCTGGCCAATTAAATAACCAGTGGCAAGCCAATGAGTACTTTGAATGTACTCGCAAGCAACCCATGATTTGGTTCAAGGTAACAATGCAAATATACAACAACGAGTAACCTAGCTACAAGCTAGATTAAATATTCTATCATCATGTAACATGCATCAATAAATTTGGGTAACCTCGAAGACAGGTTACAATTTTCAACATGAGTAAAGTTCAATTCAACAAGTCAAGTCACCACCTTGACTCAACACACACACACACTTTCACCGAGGTTGCAAAATTCTGGACATAGTTTAAGTAGCACCACCCAACTGGCCATGACCGTGGACACGGCTATTCAAATAGTTTTACACTCTGCAGAGGTTGCGCACTTTACCCACAAGATCCGGGAAGCTTTCGTGTCACCCACGATCCCACAGTACCTCAAGTACTCGGGGGAAGCACCCGGTCATTATCTTTCCCTAGACGACACTAGCATAGGGTCCGCTCGTTGGTGCACGGCCCTCGAGTACAAACAATAGATCATGGGACTTGCCCTATTTTCAATGTCACACGTACACGAAGGGACCAACGGTGTGTCTGGTGCCCTGTAAAAATAGTCATGGTCGTCTATCCAAGCACGACCCCATCCCGGGAGTGACCTCAAGTCTTCCCCGTCACTAGTGATGTGGGCACCATGCTAGTATTGTCCTAAGTAATCAATAATGCCCCGTCCCATAAGGGGTAGAGTGGTTGCACATGTTTGGTTGGGACGGTAGTCACACATAAATCTAATCCATCCTTTTACCCACACACAAGATCTTTCTTGGCACACCACTTCTTCCTCTAGTGATGACCTAACTCAACATCACCCTCGGGCATTAGGGGGCACCCGATGGGTTTTTTGAAATGAATGTAACCACGAAGGTTTCATGGCACACATGCATCACTACTAATCATTTGCATTGCATCTAAGCACATAGCTAGTTCATGAGTAAGGCATGCATCATGTGGTGGCTCTCAACTAGGTCACCATCGTCACTCTTATCATCATGCATTCGGAAATAAATGGGTTCCGAGGAACACAAAGGTATCATGGTCAAAGGACTGCTTGCCTGGTTTGGCTTGGTCTTCAAGGTCTTCGAATCCTTCCCCTCCTTCTTCTTCAGCAACCTCGTCAAACACGGTATCTAATCGCCGCAATAAACAATGGGAAAATAAGACCACAATAAAAACAGAAAAACCAAAGTGCTCAGAAAAATGTCAACTTATTTTTATCAAATACTAGAGGGAGAACTTAGATGGTAAAAATTCTTACTTTGAGTTTTGGAGTGACAGAATGGGGTACATGAATTTTTTAAACAGAGGTTTTAGTGTTCAAATGTGTATTTAAATTTGAACAGAATAGAAAAAGGTCCATGGATATGGGTGAAAGTGACATCATTAAATAGGTTGGATTTTTACAAGTTTTTAGGATCTGGAATTAATTCATCTGGATAAATATTTAATTCTATGGAATTATTTAAAAATCCAACATAAAAGAAAAGGAAAAAGGGCCCTGTGCAACTAGGCCAGAACGTCCATAGTGCAGCAGGCCCAGGGCGATTCAGCCCACCGCACGGGCGCCAGCGCGCGCGCCAGGGTTTCAAACCTGACGGGCGAGGCCCGGCGTTAGTGAGAGAAGAGACGGGCGAGGGCGAGGGGAGGCCGACAGGCTGGGCCAGCCTGTCATCCCTAACCCTCCGGCAGAGGGCCGGCGAGCTCACCGGCGATGTTTCGGGGCACGGCAGGGTGAGCTAAGGGCAGGGAAGGATTCAGCGTGGTGTCGCCGATCTGGTGGAGGTGGTGCGGGTCGCCGGAGTGGCCTGGGTCGCAGAAGGCGAGGTCACACGGCGGAGGAGCTTCGGGCGAATGTTGCTCCGGTCGATTCCGGCAGTTGTAGAGAGGGAAAAGAGGGGGAAACGAAACAGTGAGGTGTGGTGGTTCTAGATCGAGCGAGAGGAGTGGCTGGGACGGCCTGTACCGAGCAGACGACGGCGAGCCGCCGCGGCGGAGCTCGAGCTCGGGCCTGTCTCGAGTGGGGTGAGTGGCGCAGGGGGGAGATTGAGTGAGGTAGCGAGCCGTTGGTGAGGAGAGGAGGGGCTCGGGAGGTCCTTTTATAGGCGAACAGCAAGGTGCCGTGGACCTGTGCGCCGCAGGGCTCGGGAGGCGCTGGGGTGGTGTCTGCGGAGTTGCTGGATGAGGTCCAGGGCTGGGGAGAGGAAGAGATAGAGTGGGGGAAGCTTCCAGAGCCGAGCGCGTGTGAGGCCGAGGACTGGAGCTCGCGGGCGGCCGGCGCGCGTGCGAGAGCATCCACAGGAGGGAGAAGGAGGCGGGGGACAG
>LR738712.1:447309025-447355168 GCA_902687465.1 Secale cereale
GGGTTGCGGACGCCGAGGCGCATCGAACGGCGCGAGGGGGGAGCACGAGGTGGTCGGGGGCAGCTGATTGGGGGAGGCTACAGTGCGTGTGTGCACTGTAGCGTGCTCTGGAGCGCGCCTATCACATGCCAGGGCATGCCGTCGGCTGGCGAGGCGCGTCCACCTTGTCTGGGGGTGAGGCACGGAGTAAACAAACGGGATGTGGCCTTGGATGCCTCGGTTGTCCAGTGGAGGAGGAGGGAAGTTGAGAGAAGGTAAGAACTGGGCTGTCCAGCAAGGTAAAATGGGGTTTTCACCCTTCAATTATTGAGCTCTGGTCATGGGAGAGTAACTGGAGGTAGAGGGTGACTAGGTGATGCTGTGGTAAAAAGTTGAATCAAAGGTTAATAGTAAAAGGGGGCAAAACAGTGGTTTTGGTAAAATGGCAGAAGGTGTTTGATGATGTTTTGGGCAAGCAAATAACTTCCAATAGCCATGACACTTAACAGGATTGAATGGCATATGGAAATAGGGTGTTTCACCAAGTTTGGGCTTATTTCAAGAAATTTGCCAATGAAACTTTGGTGAACCCTAGAAATCAACAGAAATGGTTTCACCTTGTTTGAGTCAAGCTAATCATCCCCCCTTGATGCACCACTTGGTGTAGTGTCATCATTTAGGGTTGTGATCATGCCCACAAAGTTTGAAGCCCCAAGTAAAAAGTTGGTAGTGTAAAGTTGTTCAAATTTGAATTTGAATTGAATTGGTTTTGGGGTACTCTAATCAAGTTACCCTTCTCCAAAGCTTGTGCCATTTGGTCTAGATGCCTTATTAGACCATTCTAGCATGTGTACCAAGTTTGAGAGCATTTGTACAAGTTTGGCAATGTAAAGTTGCTCAAACTTCAGATATGGACAGAATGGTTTTGAGGGGTTTTGATGATGTTTTCTTGCTTCCCAAGGCATGGGGCTTGGCAAGATCATCAAGTATGTCATATATGACGTGATAGAATTTCCCTGGAATTTTTAGAGAATATTTCCTTTGTAAATATTTCAAAAGCTTGAAATATCCAGAAAGGGTTTCTCAGGGATTTGACCAATATTTTGAACATGACCAAGTGTTGAAACTCTGATATATGGACAATATATGTCCTATGAGTCTCTCTGAATTTTGGCAAATAATTTTGAAATAATTAAATAATTTTTCCCTATTAAAGACCATTTTTGGCCTTAAGAAAAACCTTTTAAATAAAATAGGAAAATAACTTTTAAAATTATACTTTTGTGGTTTATGGGAGTCCTATATCTACTAGGTTTCAAATATACTTTTTGAAATAATTTTCTCGCCGTAAATCAAGTACTTGCAGTGCAAACCTCAATTCAGGGGTTTTTGGAATACTAATTTTTGAAAATACATTTTGGCCAAATTAATTTTATAAGAAAATACTATACTGCTATAAACACTTGGTATGATCATTGGGCAGAAGTTTTAGGTAAGGAGATGAAATCTACAAGAGGGAGTAGTTGACTTTAAAGAGCACTTGAAAACACAGGGAGAGAAACTTAATTCCAAATAAAAGCCAAATGATGCCAAAAAAATTGCTGGTCCAAATTTTCATGCTTTATTGATGCAAATGAGATGTTACAAAATGCAGGGTGTGACAGACCTACCCCCCTTACAAGAATCTCGTCCCCGAGATTCCTAAACTAGGTCTTAAAAGAGATCGGGATACTCGGATCTAAGATAGTCTTCACGTTCCCAGGTTGCTTCTGCTTCCGTGTGGTTGCTCCACTCGACCTTGAAGTACTTAATGGTGCGGCTTCGCGTCCATCGCTCTGCTTCATCCAGAATGTGAATGGGCTTCTCGCGGTAGGTCAAATCAGGCTAAAGATCAATAGCTTAGTGATTAACATCCTTGTAGAGATCAGGCTTGTTTGGAACTTGGAGACACTTCCTGAGTTGTGACACGTGGAATACGTTGTGCACATCGGATAGCTCAGGTGGTAGTTCCAACTGGTAAGCCACTTCTCCTCATCGTGCCATGATCTCAAAGGGTCCAATGAACCTTGGTGCGAGCTTCCCCTTAACGTGGAAACGCTTGGTTCCCTTTAGAGGAGTTACCCGCAGGTACACATGGTCTCCGACATGGAAACTCATATCCCGGCGGTGAGTGTCAGCATAGCTCTTCTGCCTTGACTTGTCTGCCTTCAAACGTTCTCTGACTAGTTGGACTTGCTCTTCTGCTTCACGGAGGATATCTGGTCCAAAGACTAGCCCTTCTCAAGTCTCTGACCAGTTGAGGGGTGTGCGACATCTGCGTCCGTACAACACCTCAAATGGTGCCATCTGAAGGCTCGACTGATAACTGTTGTTGTAGGAGAACTCGGCAAAAGGGAGGCAATCTTCCCACTTGGCTCCATATGCGAAGACATAGGCTCGGAGCATGTCTTCGAGAATTTGATTTACTCGTTCTGTCTGACCTCCGGTCTGCGGGTGAAAAGCCGTGCTGAAAGATAACTTGGTCCCCAAAGCTTCTTGGAACTTCTTCCAGAACATTGAGGTGAACTGGGTTCCTTGATCTGACACAATTTCCTTGGGAACACCATGAAGGCTTACGATTCTGTCGATGTAGAGAGCTGCCAGCTGGTTGCCATCATAAGTAGTCTTGACAGGAATGAAATGGGCTACCTTGGTCAAATGGTCGACTATGACCCAGATGGAGTCATGTCCTCTATTCGACCTTGGTAAACCAGTGATGAAGTCCATTCCGACTTTATCCCACTTCCACTCAGGAACCTTGAGTGGTTGGAGCAATCCAGCGGGTCGCTGATATTCAGCCTTGACCCTTTGGCACACATCGCACTTTGCAACATAGGTTGCAATCTCTCTTTTCATCCTGTGCCACCAGAATCTTTCCTTAAAGTCTTGGTACATCTTGGTTCCTCCAGGGTGGATGGAATACGGAGTGTCGTGGGCTTCTTGCAGGATCAGGTTCTTCAGCTCCATCTTGTTTGGTACGCAGATGCGGCCTTTGTACCAAACAATCCCGTGATCGTCCTTGGAGAATCCTGGGGCCTTGCCTAGCTTCATCTTCTTCTTGATGCCTTCAATGCTTGCGTGCCCACCTTGCGCCTTCTTGACATCGTCCATCAGGGTTGGTTTGACTTCCAGATGATCCATAAATCCAGGGGTGACTAATTCCAAACTGAATTGTTCCAGCTCCTCAAACAGGGCAGGCTGCCTTTTTTGAATTATGTCATTCAAGGAGCAAGCCTTTATGCTTAAGGCATCGGCTACCACGTTAGCCTTCCCGGGGTGATATTGAACACTGAGATCATAATATTTGATGAGTTCCAACCATCTTCGTTGCCTCATGTTCAATTCCTTTTGGGTGAAAATGTACTTCAGACTTTTGTGGTATGTGTATATCTCACACCATTTCCCTAGGAGGTAATGTAGCCATGTCTTCAAGGCATGAACCACTGCTGCTAACTCAAGATCGTGAGTAGCGTAGTTCTCTTCATGAGGTCGTAGCTGCCTGGAGAGGTAAGCTATTACTCGGCCTTCTTGCATCAGAACGCTTCCCAATCCAGTTTGAGAGGCATCACAATATATCACGAACTCCTTGTGAATATCAGGTATTGCCAGAACTGGGCCGGTGGTCAATCTCTTCTTGAGCTCTTGGAAGCGCTCTTCGCATTTTGGCGTCCATTCGAACTTCTTGTCCTTCTTGAGAAGCTGAGTAATTGGCCGGGCAATGCTAGAGAATCCTTCCACGAATTTGCGGTAATAGCCCGCAAATCTGAGGAAGCTTCTGACTTCCTTGACGGTTGTTGGAGATTGCCATTGGGTCACAGCTTCGCTCTTCGCGGGATCAACTGACAATCCTTCTTCGGTCAAAGCATGACCTAAGAATCCAACTTTATGCAGACAGAACTCACACTTGCTGAATTTGGCGTATAGTTGGTGCTCTCGAAGCTTGTCTAGGACCATCCTCAAATGCTGCTCGTGCTCTTCTTCTGTCTTCGAGAAGAAAAGAATGTCATCGATGAAGACAACAACAAACTTGTCCAAATATTCCATGAAGACTTTATTCATGAGATACATGAAGTAAGCTGGGGCATTGGTTAACCCAAAGGACATGACCGTGCACTCGTACAGGCCATATCTGGTTACGAATGCCGTCTTCGGAATATCTTGGGGTCTGATCTTCAGCTGGTAGTACCCAGATCAGAGGTCGATCTTGGAGAACACCTTGGCTCCACTGAGTTGATCAAACAGATCCTCAATCTTGGGAAGTGGATACTTGTTCTTGATGGTAACCTCATTGAGGGAACGGTAGTCAATGCATAAGCGGATGGTACCGTCCCTTTTTGCCACAAACAGAACAGGTGACCCCCAAGGGGAGGCACTCGGGCGGATAAATCCCTTCCTCAGCTGCTCCTCCAGTTGCTTCTTCAACTCGGCTAATTCTTCCGTCCCCATTCTATAAGGCTTCTTATAGATGGGTCCTGCCCCGGGCATGAGCTCGATGATGAACTCAATGTCACGGTCAGGGGGCATTCCCGGTAGCTCATCCGAAAAGACATCGGGATACTCGCATACTACCGGTACTTGCTCCAGCCCAACTTCAGATCGACAGTTGACTCGAGCGGCTTGAGCGGAAGAGGAGTTGGAAGCAAACTTAACTTCGATTCCTTGGTCATTAGTCATAGTGACAATCCGATTGGCACAGTCTAATAAGCCTTGGTGCTTGCTGAGCCAATTCATGCCTAGGATCACATCCAAGCCTTGTGATCTCAGGACGATAAGGTCTGCTAGGAAATCTACCCCGTTAATGGTAATACTGACTCCCTTACAGCCTATCTTGGCTCTCATCTCTGCTCCGGGGGTTTGTACCACCATGGGGTTATTCAGGGGTGTAGGGGTCATGCCACTTTTTAATGCAAATCTTTGAGTGACAAATGAATGTGTGGCTCCAGAATCAAACAAGACAGTTGCAGGTGCTGAGTTGACAAGGAACGTACCCAGCACGACGTCCGGGTCTTCCTAGGCTTCTTCAGCAGTGACGTGATTCACACGCCCCTTCCCATGGTTAGGCGGGCTGCGAGGAGTTGGGTTCCTTGGTGGCATCCCGCGGCCTTGTCCTGGGTTCTGCGCATTGGGGCGCGGGGCATCAGACTTCTTGTTGGGGCACACCATTGAGATGTGTCCTGACTGACCACATCCAAAGCAAGTGACTTGGTTTGGATTATTGATCTTGTTGCCACCACTGTTATTGGGGTTGAATGCTGGCCTGGGGTTGGCATACTGCTGAGGCTGATAGTTGGTGCGAGGTGCAGGAGCTCTTGGTTGCTGGTAGGTTGGCTTGATTGGGGCTGACTGCCACGGGCGAGGCTTCTGGTTGCTGGAACTTCCCTCGCTGACCATCTTGCGCTTGCGAGTGTCTTCCAGAGCACGCCGCTTGTCCTCAAGCATGAGTGCTTTGTTCACCAGGTCAGGGAAGGTTGGGCAGTCGCACACGACAAGCGAGTACTGCAGAGTCTGATTGATGCCTTCCATGAAGCGCTCCCTTTTTGCAGCATCAGTGCTGCCATCTTCAGGGGCATACCTTGACAGAACACTGAACTTCTGCATGTACTCCTTGACAGTGCCACTTCCTTGCTTCAGGGCTCGAAACTCACGCTTTTTGATAGCCATGATTCCGGAAGGAATATGGGACTTGCGGAATTCTGCCTTGAAGTTGTCCCAAGTGATGTCTTGCCCAGCATGCATGACCTTAAATCCATCCCACCAAGCTCTAGCAGACCCCCCGAGGCAGTGGGCAGCATAAGCCACCTTCTCGCGGTCTTCGGTGCATCCGACTAGTTCTAGAAAGTCCTCAATGGTGCGGACCCAGTCGTCTGCATCCAGGGGTTCAGCAGTCTCGATGAAAGTTCGCGGTGCATGCTTCTTGAACTCTGCCAACGTGTAACGTCCGTTGCCATTCCCTGCCGGCTGGCGGTTGTTGGTGACAGCTTGAGCAATCATCTGAAGGGCAGTGGTGTTGTCTTGGCGTTCCTCTCGGAAAGCTTGGAGAAGCTGAGCCATGTCCATGTTCGGAGGAGGTGGTGGTGGTGGAGCTTGGTCGTTGGTTTGGTCGTGGCCGACCTCTGATTGGGCGGATGCTCCGACTTCAGGCTGCTGGGTAGAGGTACTAGTATGAGTTACAATAGGCATCCTGTTGGGGCGGTAAAAGGTCTCATGATTTGGAAGAGGGAAAGCAATAAAGATGGGTGCCTAGTAAGGGGGTGGGTGTGACACTAATCAAATCATGCAAGGGCCAAAAGGGCCAAACACATTCATTAAAATCCAAATGGGTGATGCAGTCGTTTACATTTTCCCGAAGGGAGAATACGACATACATCCAAACACAACAAAAGCAAGCACTAGATGGCTTCATATGAACCATACAAGGACTCGACTTCGCATAGGGGTTACACGACCTATCCTACCGTAGAGGTCACGAACTGGCATATCCGAGTTGCGAATAATGCCTAAGCGGAGGAATGCTCGGTCGCGTATTCTGGCTCTTCTGGGTCTTCCTCCTTGTCTTCATCTGTCTGGGCCCCCTTGTCACTTGAGGGTGTGGGGGAGTGGAAGAGTTGGATACGGCGGTGTTTTGTTGGTGGTGCAGGGAAAAGCTTGCGATATTCCCTTGCCGTCATACAGCGTCGCCGGGGTGGTTCTTCATCCTTGGAAGATACATCTCCTGAGGGCCTTCCGCCTCGGTATGCGATAGCGGACTGTCCGGGAGGCGCACCTTCCTTCTTGATCCTATTTGTCTTCTCTTGTGCTCGACGAAGACGTGACTTGGTCTTGTGAAGTTCTTCTCGGAGCTTCATCGATTCCGAGGCCAAATCTTGTGCCAAGTTGTCGGCACATAGGCTGAAGTAGGTCTGGAATCAAAGTGGAAGTCCTTCCTTCACTGGAGGGGCTTGTGCGCTGCTTTCATCTTCACCTTCCTTCCGGTAAGGCAAGAAGCGAGTTGTCATCTTGGCTGCCATCTCCAAAAGAAGCTGACGGAGACGGGTTAGTGCCTTGAGTGCAGCAGCCTCGACAGCGAGAGGTAGTGTTGCCATCTGGGGTCCCTCGAAGAACCATCTTGCGGGAGGATCGTTTGCCTTCACGATCACTTCCACATGGTACTCCACCTCAGTGTCGCTAACCCAATGCTCATGGTAGGTAAGGATGGGTTCTCGATGGAACTGGCACTCCTGGAGGCCATCCTCGAGAAGCAGGGGAAACCCAGTGGTCAGGTGCTCTTCAGGTACAGCGGCCATCTACAAAGGTTGAATAGGAGAGGTTAATAAGCCGATGATATCTTAGGTTGGTAAGGTTTAGAAAAGAAGAGAGGTTCAGAAGGTTTTTGAAAAGGGCCTCATCTAACTAACACCCATGCTAACTAAGGCTTCCTACAGTCAGTATGGCTCTGATACCAGCTCTGTGGGGACCCCGACTTAAGAGTCGAGATCACCGAACGCACGTGTACAGTGATCCCAGAGATCAATGCTCACTAAACACATAGAAGCTGAATAACAAGAGTCTTACATCCATACATACCGTCTTACACAAATTATGACCATTATGGCCATGTCTTACATAGATAAAGCCTCTAGGTCTGAATAGCAAATAACTCGAATAGCGGAAGTCTTCGAAGATAAGTAGAACCCATGCCATCTGCCTTAACCCTACAGGCATTCTGACTGGGAAAATGTCCTAGTTCGCATGTTCGTCTCCATAGAATTCTTCTTCAAATTCCTGCTCCTCCATGCCTGGCCAATTAAATAACCAGTGGCAAGCCAATGAGTACTTTGAATGTACTCGCAAGCAACCCATGATTTGGTTCTAGGTAATAATGCAAATATACAACCACGAGTAACCTAGCTACAAGCTAGATTAAATATTCTATCATCATGTAACATGCATCAATAAATTTGGTAACCTCAAAGACAGGTTACAGTTATCAACATGAGTAAAGTTCAATTCAACGAGTGAAGTCACCACCTTGACTCAACACACACACACTTTCACCGAGGTTGCAAAATTCTGGACATAGTTTAAGTAGCACCACCCACCTGTCCATGACCGTGGACACGGCTATTCGAATAGTTTTACACTCTGCAGAGGTTGCGCACTTTACCCACAAGATCCGGGAAGCTTTCGTGTCGCCCACGATCCCGCAGTACCTCAAGTACTCGGGGGAAGCACCCGGTCATTATCTTTCCCTAGACAACACTAGCATAGGGTCCACTCGTTGGTGCACGGCCCTCGAGTACAAACAATAGATCATGGGACTTGCCCTATTTTCAATGTCACACGCACACGAAGGGACCAACGGTGTGTCCGGTGCCCTGTAAAAACAGTCATGGTCGTCTATCCAAGCACCACCCCGTCCCGGGAGTGACCTCAAGTCTTCCCCGTCACTAGTGATGTGGGCACCATGCTAGTATCGGCCTAAGTAATCAATAATGCCCCGTCCCATAAGGGGTAGAGTGGTTGCACATGTTTGGTTGGGATGGTAGTCACACATAAATCTAATCCATTATTTCACCCACACACAAGATCTTTCTTGGCACACCACTTCTTCCTCAAGTGATGACCTAACTCAACATCACCCTCGGGCATTAGGGGGCACCCGATGGTTTTTTTGAAATGAATGTAACCACGAAGGTTTCATGGCACACATGCATCACTAAGTATCACTACTAATCATTTGCATTGCATCTAAGCATATAGCTAGTTCATGCAAGGCATGCATCATGTGGTGGCTCTCAACTAGGTCACCATCGTCACTCTTATCATCATGCATTCGGAAATAAATGGGTTCCGAGGAACACAAAGGTATCATGGTCAAATGGCTGCTTGCCTGGATTGGCTTGGTCTTCAAGGTCTTCAAATCCTTCCCCTCCTTCTTCTTCAGCAACCTCGTCAAACACGGTATCTAATCGCCGCAATAAACAACGGGAAAATAAGACCATAATAAAAACAGAAAACCAAAGTGCTCAGAAAAATGTCAACTTATTTTTATCAAATACTAGATGGAAAACTAAGATGGTAAAAATTCTTAGTTTGAGTTTTGGAGTGACAGAATGGTGTACATGAATTTTTTGAACGAAGGTTTTAGTGTTCAAATGTGGATTTAAATTTGAACAGAACAGAAAAGGTCCATCGATATGGGTGAAAGTGACATCATTAAATAGATTGGATTTTTACAAGTTTTTAGGATCTGGAATTAATTCATCTAGATAAATATTTAATTCTGTGGAATTATTTAAAAATCCCACAGAAAAGAAAAGGAAAAAGGGCCCTGTGCAACTGGGCCAGAACGGCCACAGTGTAGCAGGCCCAGGGCGATTTAGCCCACCGCACGGGCGCCAGCGCGCGCGCCAAGGTTTCAAACCTGACGGGTGGGGCCCGGCGTCAGTGAGAGAAGAGAGTGGCGAGGGCGAGGGGAGGCCGACAGGCGGGGCCCGCCTGTCATCCCTAATCCTCCGGCAGAGGGCCGGCGAGCACATCGGCGACGTTTCGGGGCACAGCAGGGTGAGCTTAGGGCAGGGATGGATTCAGCGTGGTGTCGCCGATCTGGTGGAGGTGGTGCGGGTCGCCGGAGTGGCCTGGGTCGCCGACGGCGAGGTCACGCGGCGGAGGAGCTTCGGGCGAATGTTGCTCCGGTCGATTCCGGCAGCTGCAGAGAGGGAAAAGAGGGGGAAACGAATCAGTGAGGTGTGGTGGTGCTAGATCGAGAGAGAGGAGTGGCTGGGACGGCCTGTACCGAGCAGACGACGGCGTGCCGCCGCGGCGGACCTCGAGCTCGATCACGAGCTCGGGCCTGTCTGGAGTGGGGTGAGTGGCGCTGGGGGGAGATTGAGTGAGGGAGAGAGCCGTTGGTGAGGAGAGGAGGGGCTCGGGAGGTCCTTTTATAGGTGAACGGCGAGGTGCAGTGGACCTGTGCGCCGGCGAGCCTCTGCTCGTTGCCACAGGGCCCGGGAGGCGCTGGGGTGGTGTCTGCGGAGTTGCTGGATGAGGTCCAGGGCTGGGAAGAGGAAGAGAGAGAGCGGGGGAAGCTTCTAGAGCCGCGCGCGTGTGAGGCCGAGGACTGGAGCTCGCTGGCGGCCGGCGCGCGTGCGAGGGCATCCACAGGAGGGAGAAGGAGGAGGAGGACAGCGATGGGGGGCGTTGCGGACGCCGAGGCGCATCGAATGGCGCGAGGGGGGAGCACGAGGTGGTCGGGGGAGGCTACAGTGCGGGCGTGCACTGTAGCGTGCTCTGGAGCGCGCCTATCGCATGCCAGGGCATGCTGTTGGCTGGCTGGGCGCGTCCATCTTGTCTGGGTGGTCAGGCACGGAATAAACAAACGGGCTGTGGCCTTGGACGCCTCGTTTGTCCAGTGGAAGAGGAGGGAAGTTGAGAGAAGGTAAGAACTGGGCTGTCCAGCAAGGTAAAAATGGGGTTTTCACCCTTCAATTATTGAGCTCTGGTCATGGGAGAGTTACTAGAGGTAGAGGGTGACTAGGTGATGCTGTCGTAAAAAGTGAATCAAAGGTTAATAGTAAAAGGGGGCAAAATAGTGGTTTTCGTAAAATGGCAGAAGGTGTTTGATGATGTTTTGGGCAAGCAAGTGACTTCCAATAGCCATGACACTTAACAGGATTGAATGGCATATGGAAATAGGGTGTTTCACCAAGTTTGGGCTTATTTGAAGAAATTTGCCAATGTAACTTTGGTGAACCCTAGAAATCAACAGAAATGGTTTCACCATGTTTGAGTCAAGCTAATCATCCCCCCTAGATGCACCACTTGGTGTAGTGTCATCATTTGCGGTTGTGATCATGCCCACAAAGTTTGAAGCCCCAAGTAAAAAGTTGGTAGTGTAAAGTTGTTCAAATTTGAATTTGAATTGAATTGGTTTTGGGGTACTCTGATCAAGTTACCCTTCTCCAAAGCTTGTGCCATTTGGTCTAGATGCCTTATTAGACCATTCTAGCATGTATACCATGTTTGAGAGCATTTGGACAAGTTTGGCAATGTAAAGTTGCTCAAACTTCAGATATGGACAGAATGGTTTTGAGGGGTTTTGATGATGTTTTCTTGCTTCCCAAGGCATGGGGCTTGGCAAGATCATCAAGTATGTCATATATGACATGATAGAATTTCCCTGGAATTTTTAGAGAATATTTCCTTTGTAAATATTTCAAAAGCTTGAAATATCCAGAAAGGGTTTCTGAGGGATTTGACCAATATTTTGAACATGACCAAGTGTTGAAACTCTTATATATGGACAGTATATGTCCTAGGAGTCTCGGTGAATTTTGGCAAATATTTTTGAAATAATTAAATAATTTTTCCCTATTAAAGACCATTTTTGGCCTTAAGAAAAAGCTTTTAAATAAAATAGGAAAATAACTTTTAAAATTATACTTTTGTGGTTTATGGGAGTCCTATATCTACTAGGTTTCAAATATACTTTTTGAAATAATTTTCTCACCATAAATCAAGTACTTGGAGTGCAAACCTCAATTCAGGGGTTTTTGGAATACTAATATTTGAAAATACATTTTGGCCAAATTAATTTTATAAGAAACTACTATACTACTATAAACACTTGGTATGATCATTGGGCAGAAGTATTAGGTAAGGAGATGAAATCTACAAGAGGGAGTAGTTGACTTTAAAGAGCACTAGAAAACGCAGGGAGAGAAACTTAATTCCAAATAAAAGCCAAATGATGCCAAAAAAAATTGCTGGTCCAATTTTTCATGATTTATTGATGCAAATGACATGTTACAAAATGCAGGGTGTGATAGTAGAGGGATTCCCTGGCCAGCGGTCAGAGTAGTAGGGGGCAGTGAGGCCTCTGCGGCATCACAGCCGGCCACGGGAGGCAGGAGCACGCGACACGACAGGCGCTGCTTTGGGCGACTGGAGTAAGAAGACCATAGGTTGAAGAAGCACTATGGCCGTTGGATGGACATCGTACGGTCACTGGAGCAAGAATCGTTCATATTGACTAAGTTGACAAAGCCCTCTGTCCCCGTCATCTTAGTAGGCCCACAAGTCAGCCACCCACTATTGTGGGTCCCAGCTAGCAGGGGGTATTCATTTTTTGTGCGTAATAAGGAGGCACTTCCTTGCGTGCAAAGATATAGCTGGTGGGTCTGACCTGTCAGCGGGGAACATTTTTTTCACGAAATACAGAAGCCCTTCCCACATACAACCCACGTACAGTGCGTAATAAGGAGGAACTTTCCTTGCGTGCAACCATGGACCTCGTGGGTCCCAGTCGTCAGGTTCTCCACGTATAGTCCTCTTTCGACGACTCTCATATGTTGACCACACCGCGCCGAGCTCACCGTGGCGGTGGACGACGGTGAGGCCCTAGACTGGGAAAACCTGGAGATGGGGAATACGCGGCAGTGGAGTTGTAGACGGAGAGGAGTGGGAAATTTGACTGGTTCGGGTGCGGGGTGGGCCTACACTCGGCAGAGAATAACAGGAGGTGCGGAGTGGAGGGATGGCCTGGCCGTCAGCGGGGTAGCATTTCGCTGAGGAGCGCAAAACAACGCCGCTTGATGCCGAAGGCTGGAGTAGACGGTCCCAGCAGTGCTGGGGGAAGAAGACGAGAGATTGAAGAAGAATGGCGGCCGTTGGATGTAAATGCAACGCCTTCTTAGGCTTCCACCTACTGGCCCACATGTCAGCCAGTCCTTTTTTTAGTCCATTTGGTTGGCTGGGTGAATCAATGATGTAGCATCTATGAAACCCGTTTATATATATGGTATAAATTAATGCCCATTTGCATTTTTCTAGAAATCCGCGGACTTGCTGGGCTGGGTGAAAATATCATGTTGGGCTAGACGGAGAAATGTTATAGAAACATAAATACATGATTGCACATCTATTACTAGATTGGTCAGTAAAATCTTTGCAAGCTTATGTACGCAATCACTAGGAGTTAACTTGCCAAGTAATATATAAACAATTATTATTATTATTTTGTAAGAACTTCCAACTTACGAAATAAAATATCATTTAAATTTGATGAGTTAATAGTACGTGGGGTATTATTATTTTTTAGGCTAGACATGGGACAGTTGAGTTGGTTCTAGGGAAAAGTACTGGGGGAAAACTCAGTTTACATCGAAAAAGAAAGTGGGAGAAAATTCAGATATATGATTAATGAAAACAAAAAATAGAACTAAGCTGCGCGTCGTCTTGAAAAAACAAACATAACATGGGCTGTTGATGCTATAGACAAGCTAGGTTGGGAGGCCCAGAGGCCGCTTGATACCAGCTGGATCCAAAAAATGTTGAAACATGTCGTGGGCTGCCCATGTTAAACAACAAAACCTAGGCCATGGACCTGGTGGGCCCGGGACTGTTAGCCTCTCGACGAACAGTTGTCTCCCGATTCCTCTTTTTCTTGCTAACCATGTAGGGAACGACAGACGGTGGCGCTGCGGCTAGAGCACCAAGGCGGAGGACAACATTGAGACCTCGAACCGAACGAACCGGAGCGGGGGAAGACGCAGGAGGAGGGGAGTATGAGGGTCGATTTGTTCGGGTGCAGGTTGGATTCAGAGGTACCTCCCATGCCCGCCTGGCCGTGTAGGTTATGTAGGATAGTTTCAGAGGTACCTCCCACGTGTTCAGGTCCTTGGTATCGTTGTCTTCTTTCATGTTGGCGTATCAGGGGTCGATGATAGTCTCGGCGAGGTCAACGACGGAGTCCTTCTCCTGCCCATTGCTGATGATCTTGTATTGCTTTTAGATGTCGACAAGCTTGTTGCACCAGATGGGCGAATCGTCGCGTTCTTCCTTCTCTCCACCGTAGCGAAGGTGCAGTCGGTGCTGCCGATGAAACGGTCGAATGCTCGAAAACCTCCGATGGCCCTATAGAAGTGGTAGATGAGAACCTCGTCCAACACACATAGCTGGGACACGGCGATCCGCGGGTCCCTGTCAAGAGACGAATGGATGGGCACAAGGTCTAGTCCTGCAACCTTGTGCTTTCTCGTCTATAGGTACTGCTTGAACTCGGCGTGGCAGAGCTTCACCGAGTCCGGATCATTGGTGTACATCACATTCAACTTGGTGCAGCCATAAGACTGAACGGTGAACTCAAAGGGGAACTCCTTGCTGAAGTTCATATCTAGCAGGCTCACCCCTCGGATCGCCATTGGAGTCTCTTCAAGTGAACGAGTGTGTAGTCGGCGGCAACAGTTCGTTTTTAAGCTCTTGGGGAACTGGATTCAACAGTAAACTGAGTGTGTACAGGTGAGAACAGTTACTACCCCTCCCTCGTCTGCTGCACGCTCGGCAGAAGATGCACCCTCGGCGCATTCAAACGCCTCCATTATGAAACCTACTCCGTCCACATGTCGGTTCAGGAGCCGGTCTGTATTGGTACTGTAATAACAGGAGTTAGTGGTCACTTTACTTAAATTTAATTAGCTTTAATAGAAATATATACTTAAAACAAGCAATGCATTGGCTCGTTCTATCAGTGCCACAGGATCAACATGCACAATAATTAGAATTATTATTCTCAGGACGCACACGATCAGCACATTTGCCGCACTTTCACAAAGATACTACTACCAAGTTTGAACTGTTTGTTATGGTTGTTGTCCTCTGCATCATCATGCCGTGTTTCCCAGCTTGCAAGATTCATAACCAACAAATAAGATCCAAATATAAGTACAACAAATATGCCTACACATCTCATTGATTCCCAGCTTGCAAGATTCAGAAGCAACAAATAAGATCCAAATAATAAGTACAACAAAGGTGCCTACATATCTCATTGATATCCAGCTTGCAAGATTCAGAACCAACCCATTAGAGTCTTTTGATAAAGTGAATATCGGGACTAAAGCCATCTTGGCTAGCCATGTCATACAACCCAAGAACTTGGCGAATGCTCTTGACCATCACAACATCTGTAATTGAGTATTCATGTTTGCATAGATAAGAAAGAGGATGATTACTATAATAGTGGCACTATTGAAGCAAACTTTATTTCCAAAACGAGAAAAGATTGCGATAGAATAGCTTTAATTAAAAAATAGAACATTAGCACAGTATGACAAAGCACAATCATATTGATAAAGGACAATACTGACCGGTGTGAGGGGCCCTATGCCGCCATGACTCGATGTGGTGAACCTGCAAATCCACTCGGATGAGGCCATCATGGATATCTATGATTCAATTCATGCGCCTTTTTCTACAGTTCACCTGAAATGAAGCAAATATAGCATCATTGAGATAGCAAGAAGTACTTGCTCTTGTAAGATGGCAGGTTCTTCTTTAGTAGTTACACAAAAATTGAGCAACATTAAGGTTGGTTGTCCTGCTCATGTAAGGTGTAACAATAATTTGCTTATCCTTGTGTGCAGTTCCACTAAAATAAAGTGAAATTGTGGTGACAGTGATCTTGCAAAGACTAATAAAATGTTGCACGAGATTACCAGCAGAATTTGACAGTGATTTTGGAAACTCCAATCACCATTTTGTGTAGTACCACCAAAATTGAAAGATGTTGCCCACGAGACATTTTAGTTGAACTACAGAAGACACTCATTCTAAAAAAGGGTTTTGTGCAGTTCACCAAAAGGTCACAATAGCAACAAGGTGAAATGGATATCCCTATCTGCCCAAAAAGAATATACGAAACATATACGAAATGAAAAGAAGCATCTTAATTATATTCATGGCAATCACGCAAGGACAGTAGAAATTTTAAAACGTCAGCAATGCTTCATGTTACCAGAAGCATTACGATCAACAATGAGATTCCTCAAATATGGGATTACTTTAATGGTGGCATTGATTGTTTACCAGATACAGTAAATCAACATCAGCTAAAGAGTTGGTTTAAGGGCATGGGACCGTGGGGACACCAGGACACTCAGAAGTGTAAAGGAGCAACTTACTTATCATAATGGGGAAAACAGCAGGAGTGCCATTTGTAGCACAGTTTAATTGCATCTTATCACTGGAGGCATTAGATTAACAATAACACTGGTTAGACATGTCCCTATGGTAATAGTGTGATTGCTTCATTTTACATGAACCCTTACATTAACAACATCAAAAGTTTGGTATAAGGAGATGCGACAGTGGATGCATCAGCACAATGTAGCTACAAGGAGGCATAAAGTGGTGACGCCGAGTTTGTTCATGCTATGTGAGGGTAGCAAATCTAATCATGGAGACCTTTTACTATTTGAGGGCAGCAAACCTAATCCTGCAGACCGTGTACTATGTGAGGGCAGCAAATCTAATCCAGCGACCTTTTACTATGTGAGGGCAGCAAACCTAATCCTGGAGACCTTGTACTCTGTGAGGGCAACAAATCTAATCCTGGAGACCTTTTACTATGTGAGGGCAGCAAATCTAATCCTGGAGACCTTTTACTATGTGAGGGCAGCAAATCTAATCCTGGAGACCTTTTACTATGTGAGGGCAGCAAATCTAATCCTTAGACCTTTTACTATGTGAGGGCAGCAATTCTAATCCTAGAGACCTTTTACTATGTGAGGGCAACAAATCTAATCCTGGACATACTCTATTGACTTGTCCACCAGCCGCCACTTTCTATCCGTTTTTCAACCAATAATAGATATGTTCCTTATCCAGTTTGTACCGCATTTTCCCATTATTTCCCTTTTCAACCAAGAGATCGGTTGGGTATTCGGTCTCTACTACTTTCACCATATTATTTCCTCCTTGAATCAAGTTCTACATTCATGCTACAACTTTCCCCCCTTTCTTTGTTGTTTGAACAAAGCCCTAGATTCGAATGCATGAAGTAGCTTTACCTCTAATAATACTAAAATTTTAGGTGGCTTTGGAAGAGCTGATGGGAGTAGAAAAAGATGCACATGTAGACACGTGGGGAGCTGGGGTAGTAGAGCAAGGCCGCTTTCGAAGAACTTATACCTGAGGGTCGTCGGGATATCGGCGTCGGCAGGTCGGATCTGCGGACAATACGACACGGACGAAGAAGGGTCGGAGGACCTCCCGAACCGGCGCTATGTCGGAGAGAACGACGCGGGCAGAGGATCAGGCCCCTCCGGCAACTGTGGGTTTCCTCCCTCGCCGGCGATGACCGCGTGAACGATGCACCTTTTAGTCCTCTAGGAAGGTAGGGTCATGCTTGATGCATGTTTCAATATGAAAGAGACAAGGTAACCCACACAAGTGGTCATCATCTCAACATGATTCCGGTGCATTGACAATAAGTGCTATATGACATGCGTAGAAAAAAGGGGTTTCATAGACATGGTCAAAGGGCTGCTTGCATTGGTTGGCTTTGTCTTCAAAGCCTTCAGCTCCTGCTCCTTCTTCTTCTTCAGCAACTTCGTCAAACACGGTATCTAATCGACGCAAGAAAATAATGGGAAAATATAATGAAAACACAAAAATCAAAGTGCTCAGAAAAATGTCAACCTATTTTTATAAAATACTAGAAGGAAAACTAAGAGGGCAAAAATTCTTAGTTTCCGATTTGGAGTGATAGAATAGGGTGAATGGATTCTTGAACAGAGGTTATATTCTTCAAATTTGAATTTTTATTTGAATAGTACAGAAAAAGTTTAGGAACATGTGTGAAAGTCACATCATTAAATAGGTTGGAATAATACAAGATTTTAGGAGTTGGAATAAATTAATTTGGATAATTATTTTATCCTGTAGATTTATTCGAAAAATCTACAGAAAAGAATGGGAAAAATACCACTATGCAACTGGGCCAAAACGGCCTCAGCGCACAAGCCCAGAGGCTTTCGGCCCGGGCGAGCCGAGCGGCGCGCGTGCTAGGTTTAAACCTGACGGGCGGGGTCCAACGATCAGTGGGAGAGAGGGGAGGTGAGAGGGATGGGAGGCTGACAGGCAAGGTTCACCGGTGATGAGGGTGCACGGCGGAGGGGCGTCGGGTGATGGTTGCTTCGGTCGTATCCGACTACAACTGAGAGGGGAAAGAGAGGGGAGAGGGTCAGTGAGGCTTGGCGGTTCCAGATCGAGGCTCAGGAATGGCGGGGATAGCTCGTACCGAGCGGACGACGGCGAGACACCGCGGCGGAGTTCGACGCATGTCATAGGCGCATCTCGCCCATTGGATAAGTGACACCTGTGCCAACGCGGAGCTGACACGTCTTTTCGTCAGCCAATCAGAATTTTACACGTGGAAAATCCCCATTGGTCGAGGCTGTTAACGGGATATCGGATCCATAACTGGACCCGATAGCTTAACGGTGTTCCATTACGGTGGATGACACGTGTCGGTCGCCCTTGACGAAAGCACTTTTGTGACGCGCGATTTATCGTCATGGAAGTGGACACTTTCGTGATGATAATTTTGGTAATGTAATTGAACACTTCTACGACAGCACAGGTATGACTATCTTGATTCTGTCATAAAATTGTCATGGATGTACAACATGACAAAAAACGTGACCTACTGTGACAAACACGTATCATCACGGAAGTGCATTTTTTTGTAGTGCTAGCGAGGTCCCGGGGTCAGGCGGCTCATGAGACCGACATCTGCAGTGAGCGTCTTCAGCTACATCAACATCTCTCCGGCAACGATGCTAGGTGACTCTGTTTCAGTTTGTTCAATTGGGGGCGCCCCTCGGTCTGCATCATCCTCGAGTCGCACGGGTTTGCCCCTGCAATGTGTATCCTTTTGCATCTTTAGCTTACTCTGTTGGGGGCGCCCCTCGGGCTGCATCATCCCCAGGCCGCACGGGTCCGTCCCTGTGGCATGTGTCGCATTCGCTTTACCTAAATTAGCTCGTTTCCTCCTATGAATTGCATTATGATCATCACCTTCTCACTCACCACCTCTCTTGGCCTCTCGCGCTGTTGAACAGACTCCTGCTCATCCCGCAACGGGGTCTACACACGTTGGCACGGTGCTTATGCTCGGGTCCGTCCCTGCATCGCTGACAAATCTGAGAGATCGAGCTCTGGCTCACGGCCCACCTCACGCACGTCACCTCACCAAGTCCTCAGTGCCTTCGTCTTCCTGCGGAAAGATCAGTGGCATGGCGGCACACACGATTTATGCAGTTTCATCACACTAACCCGCAGGAATCTCCGGATCCTACCAGCAGGCGGCCCTGCCGGCTATTTTCTTCTCATGTAATTTTCTTGCGCGTTAAAGGGCGAGATCCTGAGACCTCACCCCCTGGCCTTGACCACGGCATCGCGACCTGGCATACCAACGGCGGCTGAGCTTTGCTCGAGGGTCAGGACCCGAGGATGTAGAGCATCAAGAATAGCGGGAGAAGGGGAGGACGGCGCAAAACGCTAAGGTCTGTTCGTACGTCAAGGAGGACTCCTTAGCATCACATCTCTGGAGCCTAACACGCCATGCAACCCCTCACCCCCTGGCCTGTCCTGGCGATCCGGACGAGCCAGCGGTGGCTGAGGTTTGCGCGGGGTCGGGCTCTGCCATCGCAGAATGCTAAGGCCTA
Source organism: Secale cereale (assembly GCA_902687465.1). Lineage (NCBI taxonomy): Eukaryota > Viridiplantae > Streptophyta > Magnoliopsida > Poales > Poaceae > Secale > Secale cereale. Next base: position 447,328,531 of record LR738712.1, read on the forward strand.
GTTTCCCGTTTCTTTCCCGAGGGTTGTTCGTACGTCTAGGGGGACTCCTGAGCATCGTGTATCGGGAGCCAAACTGGCCACGTAGCCCCTCACCCCCTGGCCTTGTCCTGGCGATCCGGACGAGCCAACGGTGGCTGAGGTATGCACGGGGTCGGGCTTTGCCGACGCAGAACGCTAAGGCCTGGTTTCACCTTTCTTTCCCGAGGCCTGTTCATACATCAAGGGGGACTCCTGAGCATCGCGACTCAAGAGCCTAACTGGTCACGTAGACCCTCACTCCCTGGCCTCTTCCCGGAGATCAAGATGAGCCAGCAGCGGCTGAGGTATGCACGGGGCCGGGGTCTGTCGATGCTGAACACTAAAGAAAGCGGGAAGGAAATCTCGAAGTCCTATCCGCACTGCCGCTGAAGAACGGACCAGGAGCACCATGCCAAGAATCACCTCTGTCCCATCAAGATAAGTCATGCATTCAAATTGGCACGACGCCACGACTCGACAAGTTTGATTTCCACAGTCTTGCTCCGGCAATGCCACCATCCTTTTTAGCCTCCGGGAAGCTGCTTGCACGTGATGTCTACTACGCAACCTTCTTCTTGTAGACGTTGTTGGGCCTCCAAGTGCAGAGGTTTGTAGGACAGTAGCAAATTTCCATCAAGTGGACGACCTAAGGTTTATCAATCCGTGGGAGGCATAGGATGAAGATGGTCTCTCTAAAACAACCCTGCAACCAAATAACAAAGAGTCTCTTGTGTCCCCAACACACCCAATACAATGGTAGATTGTATAGGTGCACTAGTTCGGCAAAGAGATGGTGATACAAGTCCAGTATGGATGGTAGATATAGGTTTTTGTAAACTGAAAATATAAAAAGAACAAGGTAGCAAGTGGTAAAAGTGAGCATAAACGGTGTTGCAATGATAGGAAACAATTTCTAGGGTTCATACTTTCACTAGTGCAAGTTCTCTCAACAAGGATAACATAATTGGATCATATTACTAGCCCTCAACCTGCAACAAAGAGTCACTCCAAAGTAACTAATAGTGGAGAACAAACGAAGATATTATGGTACGGTACGAAACCACCTCAAAGTTATTCTTTCTGATCGATCTATTCAAGAGTACGTAGTAACGTTCAATCTATCAAAGAGTTCGTACTAGAATAACACCTTAAGACACAAATCAACCAAAAATCTAGTGTCACCTAAATACTCCATTGTCACCTCAAGTATCCGTGGGCATGATTATACGATATGCATCACACAATCTCAGATTCATCTATTCAACCAACACAAAGTACTTCAAAGAGTGCCCCAAAGTTTCTACCGGAGAGTCAAGACGAAAACGCGTGCCAACCCCTATGCATAGGTTCCCAAGTACACGGAACCCGCAAGTTGATCACCAAAACATACATCAAGTGAATCACGTGATATCCAACTGTCACCATAGATTAACACATGCAAGACATACATCAAGTGTTCTCAAATCCTTAAAGACTCAATCCGATAAGATAACTTCAAAGGGAAAACTCAATCCATTACAAGAGAGTAGAGGGGAAGAAGCATTATAAGATCCAACTAGAATAGCAAAGCTCGCGATACATCAAGATCGTGCCATCTCAAGAATACGAGAGAGAGAGAGATCAAACACATTGCTACTGCATACCCTCAGCCCTGAGGGTGGACTACTCCCTCCTCCTCATGGAGAGCGCCGGGATGATGAAGATGGCCACCGGTGAGGGTTCCCCCCTCCAACAGGGTGCCGGAATAGGGTCTAGATTGGTTTTCGGTGGCCACAGAGGCTTTCGACGGCGGAACTCCCGATCTAGGTTAATTTCCAGAGGTTTCTGTATTTATAGGAATTTTTGGCATAGGTGTCACGTCAGGGGGGTCTCCGGGCTGTCCAGGAGACAGGGGCACCCCACCACTTGGGGTGGGCGCGCCCCCCACTCTCGTGGGCAGCCCGTGGCTCTCCTGTCCCAACTCTTTTACTTCGAGGGCCTCTTTTGGTCCTGAAAAAATCATCAAAAATTGGCACGTCAATTGGGCTCCGTTTGGTATTCCTTTTCTGTAAAACTCAAAAACAAGGAAAAAACAGAAACAGGCACTGGGCTCTAGGTTAATAGGTTAGTCCCAACAATCATATAAAAGTGTATATTAAAGCCCATAAAACATCCTAGAAGGATAATATAATAGCATGGAACACTAAAAAATTACAGATACGTTGGCGACGTATCAAGCATCCCCAATCTTAAGTCCTGCTCGTCCTCGAGGTGGTAAATGATAAAAACAGAATTTTTTATGTGGAATGCTAACCAACATAGTTTTTCAATGTAATTATCTTAATTGTGGTATGAATTTTCAGATCTGAAAGATTCAAGACAAAAGTCTATATTGACATAAGAAATAATAATACTTCAAGCATATTAACAAAGCAATCATGTCTTCTCAAAATACTATGGCTAAAGAAAGTTATCCCTACAAAATCATATAGTCTGGCTATGCTCCCTCTTCATCACACAAAATATTCATAACATGCACAACCCCGGTTTCAGTCAAGCACTTGTTTTCATACTCTATTCTTTCATACCTTTCAACTTTCACGCAATACATGAGTGTGAGCCATGGACATAGCACTATGTGGAATAGAGAGGTGGTTGTGGAGAGGACAAAAAGGAGGGAGATAGTATCACATCAACTAGGCGTATCAACGGGCTATGGAGATGCCGATCAATAGATATCAATGTGAGTGAGTAGGGATTGCCATGCAACGGATGCACTAGAGCTAGAAATGTATGAAAGCTCAACAAAATAAACTAAGTGGGTGTGCATCCAACTTGCTTGCACATGAAGACCTAGGGCATTTGAGTAAGCCCATCGTTGGAATATACAATCCAAGTTCTACAATGAAAATTCCCACTAGTATATCAAAGTGACTAAACACGAGACTCTCTATCAAGAAGAACATGGTGCTACTTTGAAGCACAAGTGTGGAAAAAGATAGTAGCAATTGTCCCTTTTTTTTTTGGGCCTTTTTTTTGGCCTTTCCTTCTTTTTTGGAGGGGCTTTCTTTATTTAGCCTTTCCTCACATGGGACAATGCTCTAATAATGATGATCATCACACTTATATTGATTTACAGCTCGATACTAGAACATAGTATGACTCTATATGAATGCCTCCGGCGGTGTACCGGGATGTGCAATGAATCAAGAGTGACATGTATGAAGAATTATGCATGGTGGCTTTGCCACAAATACAATGTCAACTACATGATCATGCATGGCAATATGACAATATGAAGCGTGTCATATGAACGGAACGGTGGAAAGTTGCATGGAAATATATCTCGAAATGGCTATGGAAATGCCATGATAGGTAGGTATGGTGGCTGTTTTGAGGAAGATATATGGTGGATGTTTTGAGGAAGGTATATAGTGGGTGTATAGTACCAGCAAAAGTTGCACGCTACAAGAGAGGCTAGCAATGGTGGAAGGGTGAGAGTGCGTATATTCCATGGACTCAACATTAGTCATAAGTACTCATATACCGATTGCAAAAATTTACGAGTCATCAAAACAAAGCAATCAACGCATGCTCCTAGGGGGAGGTTGGTAGGAATTATCCATCGCGCGCCCCTGACCTCCACACAAAGGATGACACTCTACAAATACCTCATTCTCTAACTTCGTCACATAGCGGTTCACCATATGTGCATCCTATGGGAATCACTAACTTTAACACAAGTAGTTCTCAATTTCAAAATAACTCCACTAGAATGACTCTAATATCACTATCCTCATATCTCAAAACAATTACAAGCATCCAACTTCTCATCATATTCAATGCACTTACTATGAAAGTTTGTACTACATTGATCCTGTATGCCTATCATGTGAAGGCTAGTTTTATAGCCAAAGCACATTACCATGCTGTTCTAATAGACTCTCAGAAGGATAGAAGTGAAGCATGAGAGTTCATCTATTTCTTCAAAATAAAACCACTGTCGTGCTCTAAAACATATAAGTCAAGCACTAGAGCAATAACAAACTACTCCGACAGATATAAGTGAAGATCAATGAGTAGTTGAATAATTATGTAACTATATGGAGACTCTCTAACATTTAAGAATTCCAGATCTTGGATATTATTCAAACAGCAAGAAAAACAAAATAAAACAAAATGACGCTCCAAGCAAAACACGTATCATGTAGTGAATAAAAGTATAGCCCCGAGTATAGTTACCGATAGATGAAGACGAAATAGGGGATGCCTTCCCGGGGCATCCCCAAGCTTTGGCTTTTGGTTGTCCTTGAATTTTAGCTTGGGGTGCCTTGGGCATCCCCAAGCTTAGGCTCTTGCCACTCTTTGTTCCATAGTCCATCAAAGCAATACTCAAAACTTGAAAACTTCATAGCACAAAACTTGGACAAAAATCTCGTGAGCTCCGTTAGTATAAGAAAACAAACCACTACTCAAAGGTACTGCAATGAACTCATTCTTTGTTTATATTGGTGTTAAACCTACTGTATTCCAACTTCTCTATGATTCATACCCTCCGATACTACTCATAGATTCATCAAAATAAGCAAACAACACACGAAAAACAGAATCTATCAAAAACAGAACTGTCTGTAGTAATCTGTAACTTTCGCATACTTCTGTAACTCCAAAAAAATGAAATAAATTGGTAAACGTGAGGAATTTTTCTATTAATCATCTCCTAAATGAATCGACTAAATAGCACAGTCCAGTAAAATCTGGTGACTATTCTAGTGAGCGCTGACGATTTTGTTTTTCACAGCATGATCATATAGACTTCACACAAGTCTTCCCAAAGGTTCTACTTGGCACAAACACTAATTAAAACACAAAACCACATCTAACCAGAAGCTAGATAAAATATTTGTACTTAAACAGAAGCATAAACAAAGAAACTAAAATAATGTTGGGTTGCCTCCCAACAAGCGCTATCGTTTAACGCCCCTAGCTAGGCATGATGATTTCAATGATGCTCGCATAAAAGATAAGAATTGAAACATAAGGTGAGCATCATGAAGGATATAACTAGCATATTTAAGTCTAACCCACTTCCTATCCATAGGGATTTTGTGAGCAAACAACTTATAGGAACAATAATCAACTAGCATAGGAAGGGAAAACAAGCACAACTCAAAATTTTAAGCACATAGAGAGGAAACTTGATATTATTGCAATTCCTACAAGCATATGATCCTCTCTCATAATAATTTTCAGCAGCATCATGAATGAATTCAACAATATAACTATCACATAAGGCATTCCTTTCATGACCCCCACGCATATAAATTCTATTACTCTCCACATAAGCAAAATTCTTCTCATTCGAAATAGTGGAAGTATCATAAGAGACTTGAATACTATAGATTGTCTCCACATTAAAAGTGTAATGTTCAGAAAAAGGGTAATCATAATCATGTCAAGTTTTATAAGTATAATCATCACTACTTTTTATAGCATAAGTGGCATCACAATAATCATCATAAATAGGAGGCATGCTTTCATCATAATAGATTTGCATATCAAGATTTGGGAGGCTAAAAATATCATCTTCATCAAGCGTAGCATCCCCAAGCTTGGGAAAAACATTAATTGCAGCAAATAAATTCCCAAATATATCATTCTCATCAAACATAGCATCCCCAAGCTTGGGCCTTTTCATATCATAAGCATAATCACTCTCATCGTTAATAGTATGGATAGCACCGATAGTATAGCAATTATCATCATCACAATGAGTAATAGGAGCAAAATCATTTGGGAGAGATACCTCTTTACCTTTGCTTCTTCGTCTTTTCTTTTTCTTTTTCGCATTATGTGTGGGTTTAATCTTCTTTTAGGAGCTCTTTATTAATGAGATTGGTTGAATAGAAGGCTCCTCCTCGTTACCTGATTCATCATAAGAAATAATAGAAGGATATTGGGAAATCTCTTCCCTTTCATTAGTATTCTCTTCATCTCCTATTTGTTTTATTTACCTTATGTAATTGGAAATATAAGGATTTTCAATGCAATTCACAGCACAATACATATAAATTTCCTCCAGATCAAAATCAAGAACTTTATCAAAGAGAAATTCTGGAAGATCCTTAGATAAACGTTTTATTTCTTCATAACCCACAAGCAAACTAAGTTCATTATTATGTGGAAGGGAGATCATGTCATCACAATTTTTGGACACGATTCGATCATGAAACAGTTGACATTGAGGATTTAAGTGATCACGTTCATTGCAAAGTTCACAAGGATGGCAAAGATATTTTAAATTTTCAGCACAATCATCTAGCCTCTGCAGCAACCATTTAGTTTCTAAATACTTATGCCTTTGGCAAAATCTATGTTCTCTATTTGGTATGTACTTGCAAACTCTATGCACCCCACAAATATCAACATGCTTATATGAGATATCATGACTAGTGCAATCATCATTAGTACCATGGATATTCAAAGGATTCACACTAACAACATTGCAATCATGCTCATCATTCAAGTTTTTAGTGCCAAGCATTCTATGTAATTCTTCTTCTAGTACTTGAGCACAATTTTCCTTCCCATCATTTTCGCGAAAGATATTAAAAAGATGAAGCATATGAGGTAACCTCTATTCCATTTTTGGGTAGTTTTCTTTTATAAACTAAACTAGTGATAAAACAAGAAACTAAAAGATTCGATTGCAAGATCTAAAGATATACCTTCAAGCACTAACCTCCCCGGCACCGGCGCCAGAAAAGAGCTTGACGTCTACTACGCAACCTTCTTCTTGTAGACGTTATTGGGCCTCCAAGTGCAGAGGTTTGTAGGACAGTAGCAAATTTCCCTCAAGTGGATGACCTAAGGTTTATCAATCTGTGGGAGGCGTAGGATGACGATGCTCTCTCTCAAGCAACCCTACAACCAAATAACAAAGAGTATCTTGTGTCCCCAACACACCCAGTACAATGGTAGATTGTATAGGTGCACTAGTTCGGCGAAGAGATGGTGATACAAGTGAAGTATGGACGGTAGATATAGGTTTTTGTAAACTCAAAATATAAAAACAGCAAGGTAGCAAGTGGTAAAAGTGAGCATAAACGTTGTTGCAATGATAGGAAACAAGGCCTAGGGTTCATACTTTCACTAGTGCAAGTTCTCTCAACAAGGATAACATAATTGGATCATATTACTAGCCCTCAACCTGCAACAAAGAGTCACTCCAAAGTAACTAATAGTGGAGAACAAACAAAGAGATTATGGTAGGGTACAAAACCACCTCAAAGTTATTCTTTCTGATCGATCTATTCAAGAGTCCGTAGTAACGTTCAATCTATCATAAAGTTCATACTATAATAACACCTTAAGACACAAATCAACCAAAACCCTAATGTCACCTAGATACTCCATTGTCACCTCAAGTATCCGTGGGCATGATTATATAATATGCATCACACAATCTTAGATTCATCTATTCAACCGACACAAAGTACTTCAAAGAGTGCCCCAAAGGTTCTATCGGAGAGTCAAGACGAAAACGTGTGCCAACCCCTATGCATAGGTTCCCAAGGTCATGGAACTCGCAAGTTGATCACCAAAACATACATCAAGTGAATCACGTGATATCCCATTGTCACCACAGATAAACACATGAAACACATACATCAAGTGTTCTCAAATCCTTAAAGACTCAATCCTATAAGATAACTTCAAAGGGAAAACTCAATCCATTACAAGAGAGTAGAGGGGAAGAAGCATTATAAGATCCAACTATAATAGCAAAGATCATTATACATCAAGATCGTGCCATCTCGAGAACACGAGAGAGAGAGATCAAACACATAGCTACTGATACATACCCTCAGCCCTGAGGGTGGACTACTCCCTCCTCGTCATGGAGACCGCCGGGATGATGAAGATGGCCACCGGTGAGGGTTCCCCCCCCTCCGGCAGGGTGCCAGAATGCGGTCTAGATTGGTTTTCGGTGGCTACATAGGCTTTCGGCGGCGGAACTCCCAATCTAGGTTAATTTCCAGAGGTTTCTGTATTTATAGGAATTTTTGGCGTAGGTCTCACGTCAGGGGGTCTCCGAGCTTTCCACGAGATAGGGGCACACCACCACTTGGGGTGGGCGCGCCCCCCACCCTCGTGGGCGGCCCGTGGCTCTCCTGGCCCAACTCTTTTACTTTGGGGGCCTCTTTTGGTCCAGAAAAAATCATCAAAAATTGGCACGTCAATTGGGCTCCGTTTGGTATTCCTTTTCTGTAAAACTAAAAAACTAGGAAAAAACAAAAACTGGCACTGGTCTCTAGGTTAATAGGTTAGTCCCAAAAATCATATAAAATTTATATTAAAGCCCATAAAACATCCTAGAAAGATAATATAATAGCATGGAACAATCAAAAGTTATAGATACGTTGGAGACGTATAAGCACGCCAAGGGTGACCTCTTGAGCATCGCGCCTCAGGAGCTCTTACCGGACTCCGGGCTGCTCACCTCCTGGCCTTGACCACGGCATCGCGACCTGGCATACCAGCGATGGCTGAAACTTGCCTTGGGACTGGGACCCGCCGCCATAGAGAGCAAAGCTACTGTAAGGACGAAAAGGGGGGGCACTGCCGAAGCAAGATGAGCGACCACGGTTTCATAACAAGTGTAATAAACATCGGAGCAAAAACATTACAGGTTCTTTACACACCCCCACGGGGTTTGCTTTGGTTCCTCGCAGGGAACAAAAGAAGGAGATCTTGAAGGGCCCTAGACACGGTTGCCGCCACCGACCCCATCATCAATAGAGGGCCACGATAGTCCAACACCGACCAGGTCACCAATGACAACGAGCTGATGCTGCTATCACGCTCCGAGCATGGAGTGAGGACCATCGCTCATCTTCGGAGACTCGTCAGGCTCGGTAGAGCTGCTGGATTCCCAGGGGCCGTCGTCGCTGCTGGAGGAGCTATCTACATGGCTAAGGGCAGGCACGGCGTCTGCCGCTGAGCCACCCGAGCTGCTCCCTCCAGGGCAGCAATCTAGGCGGCAGCCTTCCTTGTCGAAGACCTTGAAAAACAACGTGGATGCATCGTCGAACTCGAAGTGGACGACGGAGGCTTTATCAGGGCGGCACATGTGGGCGATTTCTCCCCAGTCTCCAGTCATGAAGACACCGGCCGAGGGGACAACGTCGACCTCCGCCTCCAAAGCCTGGCTGCAGCACCCAACGTGCTGCAACCACAGCTCAGCAGGACCCCTCGCCGGCATCAGCTCTGCGAAGAACCTCGGGAGCCGAATCAAGGAAGGCGATGGCATCGCTGTGCACACCACGAACTCGTGCGAGGAGCCCTCGATGTGGGTTCGGGAGCTAGTGGTTCGTGCAACCCCAACTGGATGACCTCGCCCACGATGCGAGCGGCGCTGGGCACAACCCCCTCTTCCGGAGCCTTGCGCCTGGGCGTACAAGGGCAACGGGTACCCGGGAGGTGGCCACTCGCACTAAGGCCTCGTTACCTCCAGCCTCTCGTTGGTGCAACAGGGGCGGCTTAACCTCTTCTTAGATGGAAGAGGTTCCTGCTCCTCGCAGGGGTTTTTCCCTTTCTCAACAACGGAGAATCTCCTTATCGGCGGCATGGGCGTCATGGCATGGCGGCGTGGGAAGGAGGAAGGAGAAGGAGCAGGCGACAAGAAGAAGAAGATTACCAACAGTGGCTTCGTCCCATCCTCATTTATAGCCAGGAGGAGGCCAACCGCCGGCCTCCATGCACATAATGATGGTTTTTCCTATGCATACAGCTGGGTATCCTCAAGTCGGACAGTTGCCGAGGAAATGTGGGGAAGCGAAGACGCCCACGTCCAATCAAGTCGCCATGCGTCGACCAAGGCCGCACGCGATTAGGTCCCGCGGCGCTCCGCACTTGCCCCTTGGCTTCAGATCGAAGCCAAGTCCGAACGCACCTTGGGCCTGGGGGCTACTATCGGCGTTGTGGGAATGGGGGTACCCAGGCTTGTCTGCCTGTGGCCCATGACGTGGCTCCATCGATGGCCTGGTACGACCAAGCTTCAGCAACCACAGCTCAAGACCCTCGGGAGGGGCCAATCCTTGCGAGGCGTACGACGGCAAGATCTCCCTGGGGATAGCCTCTCTAGGTCGGCTCCCAAGGAGCGGAGATATCTATGCAAGGCACACCTCACGAGGTTCACGTGACGTGAGCCATGACGTCCCAAGCCAGGCGGGCGCTAGCGGGCGCAGTGTACCATTTTCAATATCAGTGCAGGCACGGACTCCCGAGGAATCAAGCAAAGGTTTCCATATCAGTGCAACAAGACCAAGGACTGTCAGGACGGCAGAATGGAGGTCATCGTGGAGCCTGGCGCGGCGTCACCACCAGATCCTTTGGCAAGGGAAGACCACATTTGTCATTATAACTTGTACTAGTTGTTCCCCATCAAATTAGGCCATTGTGGGATCCCTTCCCTCCGATATTTGGGAAGAGGACCAAGGCCACTACAAATATGACCTAGCCACCACCATGGGGGGCACGGTTGAGGGAGAAAGAGAGAGAGAGAGACAGATCCATTCCACCCTACACACACCACAAGCTCATTCGAGGCGAGGAACACCTCTCCTCCGGAGACTGTTCATCCATTGAACTAGTTCATCCTCAGCCCCACGAGGCAATCCACCACACACACTGGAGAAGAGTATTACATCGCAAGGTGGCCCGAACCAGTATAATCTTCTGTGTCCCCTGTTCTTTGAGTTCATCGATCTAGGTCGTCGAATCATAGGGAGAGCGCGGTTGGTAGAGAGTGTTCTTTGTGCGCACCCCCGAGTTCGAACCTCTCAAGGGTTTGCGGAACCCAAAATCCAACAACAGTACGATAGCTGCACGAAAACAGCACAATACAACATATATCTAGTTCAACTTCATAAGAACAATGTTAGAACATTATATTCATTTCCCTAATCAAGATCATCCAGTCTCATCTTGTCTACCTATGCTTCCAGTTCAGTAAGAACCTGTTTTGCACGGGCCAACTGGGAAAGTGCCCTTCCTTCGCCAACGCCATCTTAGTAAAGTCTGATTAAAAAATTATGTGCTCATTCTCCACCTTCCACTTTTTATCCCGCATCTTGAAATATTCTTCAACATTGACAACAGTTTCTCTAAGCCTACGTCTGTTCTCTTCCTCATAGATGCTACAGAGTTTCGCTAGGCACATCTTCAAAGACGGTGGCCACTCTTGATCAACCCACTCCAAGTAAGAACACTTCCGTTCGTCCTATAATATTTAAAACTAGATTATTAACAATTGTAGGGGAAATGTGTTTATAGAAACAGAGAAAATCACTAATGCTTATTTTGAAAAACTGAAGAAACATGTTAATTATGACATATCTTCTCAAAAGATCAATGTGCAAATGAATTAATTGCTACTATGACAACATCCAAATTCTGGAACATCAGAAGCTATAGTTAACTACAACAATGCTACAAGTTATTACTCATGTACAATAAATAACAAATTGAACATTTTATGAGGAAGGTAAATATAACCACAATATCGTAGCGACTGTGTTTGGATGACAACAAATTGATAGTAATAGGTGTGTACATGCACAAATTTAGAAACATAGAACTAATAGAACTAAGGCCTTCTACTATGTATGCCAAAAGTGGTGTAAAGACAACTGTTCTTACATCTCGCACCGGTGCCCTGCACTGGCGAGCTGATGCAGCGGAAAAAAATCAGGGACCTAGACTCCGGAGCACGTAGTTGCTCCGATGCCTAGTTCCTTCATGCCATAAATATATAGTATTTTACTGATTGGCTACTCGGATGTGTGGCACAAAGTTGGCTGCACAAACTGCTGAAGCGGTGCCAAATAATTTTCTAATGGCACCGCTGATGAGATGGCAACAATTTAAGATACTAAGTAGAAACTGTGACACTGTCTTAGGATGCATTTGGTTGAAGGTGTGGTATGAATGGGTTGGGACCGTGACAGTGTCTGAATCACATCTAACAAATGATTTGTACCAACGAAAGAGGGTCTAACCTTCTCTGCACATACCAGAAACTTCCTCCCACTGTCCACAGATTCAAACGCAACTAGCTTCACGCATGGAGATTAATGGTGACAGCGAGCAGATAGATCTTCAGCCACCCCACTCCACTCGTTGCCACTAACGGTACTAGGGAGCTACAATAGGAAGAAATGACTCAAATCGACCGCCGGGAAAAAATATTTCATTCCAAGTCATACCCCAAGAGAGAGAAGAGAGGCATACCCAGGTGGTGAAGGAGTCGTCATCGGAGGAGGAACAGCTAGAGAGGTCTTGGAAGAAGACCATGGTGACCCCGGCAGTAGGATGCGAGATGGCGAGAGCGAAGAAGCGGCAATAGCTTACGAAGGAAGGAAGGAGGAAACAGGGGAAATGTGACTTGTGGTCAGGGAGGAAAGGGGGAGGGGAAGGGGGAGGGGGCGGGGGTAGATATTTTAGCGGTAGGCCAAAATTGTGGAAATGTGGAGGAAAACTTTGCGTGCGGTGCCATCGGACCATTCACTTTGTGTTGGAAATATGCCCTAGAGGCAATAATAAAATGGTTATTATTATATTTCCTTGTTCATGACATGTCACACCCTGCATTTTGTAACATGTTATTTGCATCAATGAAGCATGAAGATTTGGACCAGCAATTTTTTTTGGCATCATTTGGCTTTTATTTGGAATTGAGTTTTTCTTCATATGTGCTCATTAAAGTCAACTATTACCTCTTGTAGAATTCATCTCCATACCCAAAACTTCTGCCCAATGATCATACCAAGTGTTATATAACAGTATAGTATTTTCTTACAAAATTAATTTGGCCAAAATGTATTTTTATAAATTTAGTATTACTAAAACCCCTGAATTAAGGTTTGCACTGCAAGTGCTTGATTTAGGGTGAGTAAATTATTTCAAAAGGTGTATTTGAGACCTAGTAGTCATAGGACTCCCAGAAACCACAAAAGTATAATTTTAAAAGTTATTTTCCTATTTTATTTAAAAGCTTTTTGTTAAGGCTAGAAATGATCTTTAATAGGGAAAAATTATTTAAGTATTTCAAAAATATTTGCCAAAATTCAGGGAGAATCATAGGACATATATTGTCCATATATAAGAGTTTCAACACTTGGTCATGTTCAAAATAATAGGCTAATCCCTCTAAAACCCTTTCTGGATATTTCAAGCTTTTGAAATATTTACAAAGGAAATATTCTCCAAAAATTCTAGGAAATTCTATGATGTCATATATGGCATATTTGATGATCTTGCCAAGTCCCATGCCTTGGGAAGCAAGAAAACATCATCAAAAACATTCCTAACCATTTTGTCCATATTTGAAGTTTGAGCAACTCTACATTGCCAAACTTGTCCAAATGCTCTCAAACTTGGTGCACATGCTAGAAAGGCCTAATAAGGCATCTAGACCAAATGGCACAAGAATTGGAGTAGGGTAACTTGATCAGAATACCCCAAAACCATTTCTGTTCAAATGCAAATTTGAACAACTTTACATTACCAACTTTTTACCTGGAGCTTCAAACTTTGTGGGCATGATCATAACACCAAATGATGAAACTACACCAAGTGGTGCATCAAGGGTAAAAAGTTACATTGGCTAGTTTCTTCAAATGAGCCCAAATTTGGTGAAACACCCTATTTTCATATAACATTCAATCCTGTTAAGTGTCATGGCAAGTGGGGATCATTTGCTTGATCAAAACTTGATCAAACACCTTCTGCAATTCGACCAAAACTACCCTCTTGACCACCTTTTACTATTTACCTTGGCCTCAACTTTCTACCACAGCTCCATCTAGTTACTATCTACCTCCAGTAACTCCCCCATGTCCCCAGCTCCATGATTGAGGGGTGAAAACCCTAGTTCACCTTGCTGGACAGCCAAAACTCACCAAGTTACCAGCTTCTCTTCTCTCTCACAGCATCTCCAGAGCATCCGAGGCCTCATCCGTGTTGCTTGCATCACCCTGGACCCCCCAGACACGGCGGACGCGCCCAGAGGGCCAATGGCATGCCATGGCATGCGATAAGGCCGCTCCAGAGCACGCTACAGTGCGCCCCCGCACTGTAGCTTCGCCCAATCGCCTGCCCCCGACAGCCTCGAGCTCTCCCCTCGCGCCAGTCGATGCCCCTCGACGTCCGCGACCTCCCCGGCGCTGTCCCCCCTCCTCCTCCGCCCTCCAGTGGCCGTCTTCACACGCGCGCTGGCTGCCCGCAGCCTCCACTCGTCGGGCTCACACGCGCGCGCTGTCTAGAAGCCTCCCCGCTCCTCCTCTCCCCTCTGCTAGGCGTAGGACTCGTCCATGAGCCACCCCGGCTCAATCACAGGCACCAGAACGGCCTCTGGCCTCGCCTGCAACCTCGCAGGTGCACGAGTCCACGGTGGACCATGGGCTCGGCTATATAAGCACCCCCGAGCCTCTCCAACGGCACAGACAGCCTCCTCTCACCCCCAGCAACACTCCAGCACCACTCACTCCTCCACAGAAAGCCCCTGTGCTCGGGATCGACCGGAGCTCCGCCGCGTCGGGCAGCCGGAGATCTCGAGGTACAGGCCCTCTCCGCCCTTCCTTTTGCTCGATTTGGAACCGCCATGCACCACTGATGCATTCCCCTCCCTTTTCCCCTTCTACAGCTGCTGGATTCGAGTTGGCCAGCGACCTCCCGAAGCTCCTCCGCCGTCCCACCTCGCCGCCGGCGAACCAAGCCTCCCCGGCGAGTCACACCACCACCACTGCATCCGCGACTCGCTGCTGAGTCCATCCCTGCCCTCCGTTGGCTCCGCCGTGCCCGGATTCGCCGCCAGTGAGCTCGCCGTGGCCGTGGCCGAGAGGTTGAAGATGACAGGCGGGCCCCGCCTGTCATCCTCACCGCCCTCTCTCTCCCCTCGCAGTGGCTGATAGCCAGGCCCCGCCCGTCAGGTTTAAAATCCTGACGTGCGCGCGCTGACGCCCGAGCGGCTGGGCTCTTCGCCCTGGGCCGTGCACTGTGGCCACTCTGGCCCAGTTGCACAGGGCCTTTTCTTCTTTTTCTTTTCTGTAAAGTTTCAAATAATTTTACAGAAAAGAATATTTGCCCAAATAAATTAATTCCAACTCCTAAAATATATTCCAACCTATTTAATGGTATCACTTTCACACATATCCATGAAACTTTTCTGTTCTGTTAAAATTTAAATTCAAATTTGAGCAATAAAACTCCTGTTCTAAATTCCTTAGATTCCATTCTGCAACTCCAAAACTACAACTAAGAATTTTCTCCATCTTAGTTTTCCATCTAGTATTTAACAAAAATAAGTTGACATATTTCTTAGCACTTTGATTTTTCTGTTTTCATTGTGGTCTTATTTTTCCGTTGTTATTTTGCGACGATTAGATCCCGTATTTGACGAAGTTGCTGGGGAAGAAGGTGGAGAAGGATTTGAAGACTTTGAAGACCAAGCCAATCCAGGCAAGCAGCCCTTTGACCATGATACACTTGTTCTTCGGAACCCGTTTGTTTCCGATCCATGTTGATAGAGTTACGGTGGTGACCTAGTTGAACCACCACATGATGCATGCTTTGCTCATGATCTTGCTATGTGCTAGTTGTCATGCAAATAGATAGTAGTGATGTTTGTGATGCATGTGAGATATGAACCTTCGAGGTTGAAATCTTTTCATAAACCCCGTCGGGTGCCCCTAATACCCGAGGGTGATGTTGAGTTAGGTCATCACTTGAGGAAGAAGTGATGTGCCGGTAAAATCTTGTGCATGGGTGAAATAATGGATTAGATTTATGTGTGACTACCGTCCCAACCAAACATGTGCAACCACTCTACCCCTTATGGGACGGGGCTTTATTGATTACTTAGGTCGATACTAGCATGGTGCCCGCATTACTAGTGACGGGAAGACTTGAGGTCTTTCCCGGGACGGGGTCGTGCTTGGATAGACGAACATGACTGTTTTTACAGGGCACCAGACACACCGTTGGTCCCTTCGGGAACGCGTGACATTGAAATTAGGGCAAGTCCCCAGATCTATTGTTTGTACCCGAGGGCCATGTACCAACGAGTGGACTCTATGTTAGTATCGTCTAAGGAAAGATAATGACCGGGTGCTTCCCCCGAGTACTTGAGGTACTGCGGGATCGTGGGTGACACGAAAGCTTCCCGGATCTTGTGGGTAAAGTGCGCAACCTCTGCAGAGTGTAAAACTATTCGAATAGCCGTGTCCACGATCATGGACAGTTGGGTGGTGCTACTTAAACTATGTCCAGAATTTTACTTCATCGGTGCAAGTATGTGTGTGTGATGAGTCAAGGTGCTACTCATGTTGATATCAGTAACCTGTCTTCGAGGTTACGTGAAGTTGTTGATGCATATACTTGATATTTATTCCAGTCATTGCTAGATTGCTCATTATTGTTCAAATTGCATTGTTACTTTGAACCACATCATGGGTTGCTTGCGAGTACATTCAAAGTACTCATTGTCTTGCCACTGGTTATTTAATTGGCCAGGCATGGATGCACAGGAATATGAGGAAGAGTTCTTTGGAGACGAACATGCGAACTAGGACGCTATCCCAGTCAGAATGCCTGTAGGGTTAAGGCAGATGGCATGGGTTCTACCTATCATCGAAGACTTCTGCTATTTGAGTTATTTACTATTCAGCCCGTGAGGCTTTATCTATGTAAGACTTGGCCATAATGGCCATAATTTGTGTAAGACGATTTGTATGGATGTAAGACTCTTGTTATTCAGCTTTTGTGTGTTCAGTGAGCATTGATCTCTGGGATCACTGTACACGTGCATTCGGTGATCTCGACTTCTAAGTCGGGGTCCCCACATGACAATTGTCTATTGTTCATGCTTTAATTGTATTATCCGGAAACAGTAATACATGTGTGAATACATAGACCACAACATGTCCCTAGTGAGCCTCTAGTTGACTAGCTCGTTGGTCAATAGATGTTTACAGTTTCATGACCATGGATATTGGATGTCATTGATAATGGGATCACATCATTAGGAGAATGATGTGATGGACAAGACCCAATCCTAAGCCTAGAACAAGATCGTGTAGTTCATATGCTAAAGCTTTTCCAATGTCAAGTATCCTTTCCTTAGACCATGAGGTTGTGCAACTCCCGGATACCGTAGGAACACTTTGGGTGTGCCAAACGTCAGAACGTAACTAGGTGGCTACAAAGGTACACTACGGGTATCCCTGAAAGTATGTGTTGGGTTGGCACGAATCGAGACTGGGATTTGTCACTCTATATGACGGAGAGGTATCTCTGGGCCCACTCGGTAAGACATCATCATAATGAGCTCAATGTGACTAAGGGGTTGGTAACGAGATGATGTGTTATGGAATGAGTAAGGAGACTTGCCATAACGAGATTGAACAAGGTATCGGTATACCGATGATCGAATATCAGGCAAGTACCATATCGACAGACAAAGGGAATCGTATACGGGATTGATTGAATCCTTGACATCGTGGTTCATCCGATGAGATCATCGTGGAACATGTGTGAGCCAACATGGGTATCCAGATCCCGCTGTTTGTTATTGACCAGAGAGATGTCTCAGTCATGTCTGCATAGTTCCCGAACTCGTAGGGTCTACACACTTAAGGTTCGATGACGCTAGGGTTATAGGGAATAGATGTACGTGGTTACCGAATGTTGTTTGGAGTCCCGGATGAGATCTCGGACGTCACGAGGAGTTCCGGAATGGTCCGGAGGTGAAGATTTATATATGGGAAGTCCAGTTTCAGTCACCGGAAGGGTTTCGGGGTTTAGCGGTATTGTACCGGGACTACCGAAGGGGTTCCGGGGGTCCACCGAGAGGGTCCACCTGCCCCGAAGGACCTAATGGACTGTAGTTGGGTGTGAACCAGCCCCTTAGTGGGCTAGTGCGCCCCCCAAGGGCCCAAGGCGCCTAGGGTTGGAAACCCTAGGGGGCCGCTGCCCCCACCCCTAGTTGGAAACCCTAAGGGGGCCGCTGCCCTCCCCCCCAAGGGGCCGCTGCCCCCTCCCCTTCCCCTATATATTGTGTGAGTTTTGGGGCTGCCAGAAGGACGAGTCCCTCTATCTGTTGGCGCAGCCCTACCCCTCCCCCTCCCCGTCTGTTGCGGTGCTTGGCGAAGCCCTGCTGGAGTGCCACGCTCCTCCACCACCACCACGCCGTCGTGCTGCTGCTGGACAGAGTCTTCTCCAACCTCTCCCTCTCCCTTGCTGGATCAAGGCACGGGAGACGTAACCGGGCTGCACGTGTGTTGAGCGTGGAGGCGCCGTTGTTTGGCGCTTAGATCGGAATCAACCGCGATCTGAATCGCTACGAGTATAACTCCTTCATCCGCATTCTTGCAACGCTTCCGCATCGCGATCTTCAAAGGTATGAAGATGCATTTCCCGCTCGTTGCTAGTAATCTCCATAGATAGATCTTGGTGATGCGTAGGATTTTTTTTGATTTTCTGCAACGATCCCCAACAGTGGCATCATGAGCTAGGTCTATGCGTAGTTACTATGCACAAGTAGAACACAAGAGGGCGTAGATCATGTCAATTTACTTGCCGCTACTAGTCTTATCTTGATTTGGCAGCATCGTGGGATGAAGCTACCCGGACCGACCTTACATGTACGCTTACGTGAGACAGGTTCCACCGACTGACATGCACTAGTTGCATAAGGTGGCTAGCGGGTGTCTGTCTCTCCCACTTTAGTTGGATCGGATTCGATGACAAGGGTCCTTATGAAGGGTAAATAGTAATTGGCATATCACGTTGTGGTTTTTGCGTAGGTAAGAAGCGTTCTTGCTAGAAACCTATAGCAATCACGTAAAACTTGCAACAACAATTAGAGGACGTCTAACTTGTTCTTGCAGCATGTGTCGTGTGATGTGATATGGCCAAAAGGATGTAATGAATGATATATATATATATATATATATATATATATATATATATATATATATATATATATATATATATATATATATATATGTGATGTATGAGATTGATCATGTTCTTGTAATAGGAATCAAGACTTGCATGTCAATGAGTATGACAACCGGCAAGAGCCATAGGAGTTGTCTTATTTTATTGTATGAACTGCGTGTCATTGAAAACGCCATGTAATTACTTTACTTTATTGCTAACCATTAACCAAAGTAGTAGAAGTGATGTTTGGCGAGACAACTTCATGAAGACACGATGATGGAGATCATGGTGTCATGCCGGTGACGATGATGATCATTGAGCCCCGAAGATGAAGATCAAAAGGAGCAAAATGATATTGGCCATATCATGTCACTATTTGATTGCATGTGATGTTTATCATGTTTTACATCTTATTTGCTTAGAACGACGGTAGTAAATAAGATAATCTCTCACTAAAATTTCAAGAATTGTGTTCCCCCTAACTGTGCACCGTTGCTAAGGTTCGTTGTTCCGAAGCAGCACGTGATGATCGGGTGTGATAGGCTCTAACATTTGCATACAACGGGTGTAAGCTAGATTTACACACGCAATACACTTAGGGTTCACTTGACGATCCTAGCATGTACAGACATGGCCTCGGAACTTGGAAGACCGAAAGGTTGAACATGAGTCGTATAGAAGATACGATCAACATAAAGATGTTCACCGTTGATGACTAGTCCGTCTGACACGATGATCGGACACGGCCAAGTCGATTCGGATCATGTATCACTTGGATTACTAGAGAGATGTCTATCTGAGTGGGAATTCATGAAAAAAATTTAGATGAACTTAATTGTCATGAAAATATTCTAAAATCTTTACAATATGTCTTGTAGATCCAATGGCCCACGCTAATGTTGCCCTGAACTTCAACGTGTTCCTAGAGAAAACCAAGCTGAAAGACGATGGTAGCAACTATACGGATTGGTTCCGTAACTTGAGGATCATCCTCATAGCTGCCAAGAAAGCATATGTCCTTGAAGCACCGCTAATGATGCACACGTTTTCCCAGCAACTCAAGACGTTATGAATGCCTGGCAGTCGCATAGTGAGGATTACTCCCTGGTTCAGTGTGGCATGCTTTAAAGCTTACAATCGGGGCTCTAAAAGCGTTTTGAGCAGCACGGAGCATATGAGATGTTCCAAGAGCTGAAAATGGTTTTCCAAGCTCATGCCCGAGTCGAGAGATATGAAGTCTCCGACAAGTTCTACAGTTGTAAGATGGAGCAGAATAGTTCTATCAGCGAACATGTACTCAAAAATGTCAGGGTTGCACAACCGCTTGTCTCAGCTGGGAATTAATCTCCCAAATGACACGGTCGTTGACAGAATCCTTCAGTCGCTCCCACCTAGCTACAAGAGCTTTGTGATGAACTTCAATATTCAAGGGATGGAGAAGTCCATACCCGAGGTGTATTTGATGCTGAAATCAGCGGAGGTGGAGATCAAGAAAGAACATCAAGTGTTGATGGTGAATAAAACCACTAAGTTCAAGAAAGGCAAGTGTAATAAAAACTTCAAGAAGGACGACAATGGAGTTGCCGCGTCCGGTAAGCCAGTTGCCGGGAAGAAGCCAAAGAATGGGCCCAAGCCTGAGACTGAGTGCTTTTATTGCAAGGGAGCGGGTCACTGGAAGCGGAATGTCCCAAATACTTAGTAGATAAGAAGGCCGGCAACGACAAAGCTATATGTGATATCCATGTTATTTATGTGTACCTTACCAGCGCTCGTAGTAGCTCCTGGGTATTTGATACCGGTGCAGTTGCTCACATTTGTAACTCAAAGCAGGAGCTGCGGAATAAGTGGAGATTGGCGAAGGACGAGGTGACGATGCGCGTTGGGAATGGTTCCAAGGTCGATGTGATCGCCGTCGGCACGCTACCTCTAGATCTACCTTCGGGATTAGTTTTAAACCTCAATAATTGTTATTTAGTACCAGCTTTGAGCATGAACATTGTATCTGGATCTCGTTTAATGCGAGATGGCTACTCATTTAAATCTGAGAATAATGGTTGTTCTAATTATATGAGAGAAATGTTTTATGGTCATGCCCCGCTGGTCAATGGTTTATTCTTATTGAATCTCGAATGTGATGTTACACATATTCATAGTGTGAATGCCAAAAGATGTAAGGTTGATAATGATAGTCCCACATACTTGTGGCACTGCTGCATTGGTCATATTGGTGTCAAACGTATGAAGAAGCTCCATGCAGATGGACTTTTGGAGTCTCTTGATTATGAATCATTTGACACGTGCGAACCATGCCTCTTGGGCAAGATGACCAAGACTCCGTTCTCCATAACAATGGAGCGAGCTACCAACTTGTTGGAAATCATACATACCTTTGTGTGCGATCCAATGAGTGTTGAAGCTCTCGGTGGCTATCGTTATGTTCTCACCCTCACAGATGACTTAAGTAGATATGGGTATGCCTACTTTATGAAACACAAGTCTGATACCATTGAAAAGTTCAAGGAATTTCATAATGAGGTTGAGAATCAATGTGACAGAAAAATATAGTTCTTACGATCAGATCGTGGAGGAGAATATTTAAGTCATGAATTTGGCACGCACCTAAGGAACTATGGAATTGTTTCACAATTGACGCCGCCTGGAACACCTCAGCGTAATGGTGTGTCCGAACGTCGTAATCATACTCTGTTGGACATGGTACGATCTATGATGTCTCTTACCGACTTACCGCTATCATTCTGGGGTTATGCTTTAGAGACTATCGCATTCACTTTAAATAGGGCACCGTCTCAGTCCGTTGAGATGACACTGTATGAACTATGGTTTGGGAAGAAATCTAAGTTGTCGTTTCTCAAAGTTTGGGTATGTGATGCTTATGTCAAGAAACTTCAACCTAAAAAGCTCGAACCCAAATCTGAAAAATGCGTCTTCATAGGATACCCTAACGAAACTATATGGTGCACCTTCTACCTCAGATCCGAAGGCAAGGTCTTTGTTGCCAAGAATGGATCCTTTCTGGAGAAAGAGTTTCTCTCGAAAGAAGTAAGTGGGAGGACAGTGGAACTTGATGAAGTGATTGTCACCCATACCGAACCGAAAAGTAGTGCAGCACAGGAAGATGTTTCCGTGGTGCCTGCACCGACTAGGGAGGAAGTTAATGATAATGATCATGAAGCTTGAGATCAAGTTACTGCTGAACTTCGTAGGTCCACAAGGACACATTCCGTACCAGAGTGGTACAGCAATCTTGTCATGGAAATCATGTTGTTGGACAATGGTGAACCTTCGAACTATGAAGAAGCGATGGCGGGCCCGGACTCCAACAAGTGGCTTGAAGCCATGAAATCCGAGATAGGATCCATGTATGATAACAAAGTATGGACTTTGGTGGACTTGCCCGACGATCGGCAAGCCATAGAAAATAGATGGTTCTTTAAGAAGAAGAGTGACGCGGATGGTAATGTGACCATCTATATGGCTCGGCTTGTCGCTAAAGGTTATCGACAAGTTCAAGGGATTGACTACGATGAGACTTTTTCTCCCATAGCGATGCTGAAGTCCGTCTGAATCATGTTAGCAATTGTCGCGTTCTATGATTATGAGATATGGCAAATGGACGTCAAAATGGCATTCCTTAATGGCTTCCTTAAGGATGAACTGTATATGATGCAGCCGGAAGGTTTTATCAATACTGAGAATGCTAACAAGGTATGCAAGCTCCTGCGCTCCATCTATGGGCTGGTGCAAGCATCTCGGAGTTGGAACATTCGCTTTGTTGAGGTGATCAAAGCGTTTGGGTTTATACAGACTTGGGGAGAAGACTGTATTTACAAGAAAGTGAGTGGGAGCTCTGTAGCATTTCTCATATTATATGTGGATGTCATATTGCTGATGGGAAATGATGTAGAACTCTTGGAAAGCATAAAGGCCTACTTGAATAAGTGTTTTTCAATGAATGACCTTGGAGAAGCTACTTACATATTAGGCATCAAGATCTATAGAGATAGATCGAGACGCCTCATTGGTCTTTCACAAAGCACATACCTTGACAAGATATTGAAGAAGTTCAATATGGATCAGTCCAAGAAAGGGTTCTTGCTTGTATTGCAAGGTATGAGATTGAGCATAGCTCAATGCCCGACCTCGGCAGAAGATAGAGAAAAGATGAGTGTCATCCCCTATGCCTCGGCCATAGGTTCTATTGTGTATGCCATGCTGTGTACCAGACCTGTGAACCTTGCCATAAGTTTGGTGGGGAGGTACCAAAGTGATCCTGGTATGGAACACTGGACAGCGGTCAAGAACATCCTAAAGTACCTGAAAAGGACTAAGGATATGTTTCTCGTTTATGGAGGTGATGAAGATGTCGTCGTAAAGGGTTACGTCGATGCCAGCTTCGACACAGATCTGGAAGACTCCAAGTCACAAACTGGATACATGTATATTTTTAATGGAGGGGCAGTCAGCTGGTGCAGTTGCAAGCAAAGCGTCGTGGCGGCATCTACATGTGAAGCGGAGTACATAGCTGCTTCCGAAGCAGCGCAGGAAGGAGTCTGGATGAAGGAGTTCATCACCGACCTAGGAGTTATTCCTAGCGCGTCGGGCCTGATGACTCTCTTCTGTGACAACATTGGAGCTATTGCCATTGCCAAGGAGCCCAGGTTTCACAGGAAGACCAAGCACATCAAGCGCCATTTCAACTCCATCCGGAATTATATTCCAGATAGGGACATAGATATTTGTAAAGTGCATACGGATCTGAATGTCGCAGATCCGTTGACTAAACCTCTTCCACGAGCAAAACATGATCAACACTAGAACTCGATGGGTGTTCGATTCATCACAATGTAACTAGATTATTGACTATAGTGCAAGTGGGAGACTGTTGGAAATGTGCCCTAGAGGCAATAATAAAATGGTTATTATTATATTTCATTATTCATGACAATTGTCTATTGTTCGTGCTTTAATTGTATTATCCGGAAACAGTAATACATGTGTGAATACTTAGATCACAACATGTCCCTAGTGAGCCTCTAGTTGACTAGCTCGTTGATCAATACATGGTTACAGTTTCATGACCATGGAAATTGGATGTCAATGATAACAGGATCGCATCATTAGGATAATGATGTGATGGACAAGACCCAATCCTAAGCTAGCACAAGATCGTGTAGTTCGTATGCTAAAGCTTTTCCAATGTCAAGTATCCTTTCCTTATACCATGAGGTTGTGCAACTCCCGGATACCGTAGGAATACTTTGGGTGTGCCAAACGTCACAACGTAACTCGGTGGCTATAAAGGTACACTACGGGTATCCCCAAAAGTATCTGTTGAGTTGGCACGAATCGAGACTGGGATTTGTCACTCCGTATGATGGAGAGGAATCACTGTGCCCACTCGGTAAGACATCATCATAATGAGCTCAATGTCTATAAGGGGTTGGTCACGGGATGATGTGTTACAGAACGAGTAAAGAGACTTGCCATAGCGAGATTGAACAAGGTATCGGTATACCGACGATCACGCAAGTACCATACCGATAGATAAAGGGAATCGTATACGGGATTGATTGAATCCTTGACATCGTGGTTCATCCGATGAGATCATCGTGGAACATGTGGGAGCTAACATGGGTATCTAGATCCCGCTGTTAGTTATTGGCCGGAGAGATGTCTCGGTCAAGTCTGCATAGTTCCCGAACCCGTAGGGTCTACACTCTTAAAGTTCGATGATGCTAGGGTTATAGGCAATAGATGTACGTGGTTACCGAATGTTGTTCGGAGTCCCGGATGAGATCCCGGAGGTCACGAGGAGTTCCGGAAAGTTCCGGAGGTGAAGATTTATATATGGGAAGTCCAGTTTCAGTCACCGGAAAGGTTTCGGGGTTTATCGGTATTGTACCGGGACCACCGAAGGGGTTCCGGGGGTCCACCGAGAGGGTCCACCTACCCCCGAAGGACCTAATGGGCTGTAGTTTGGTGGGAACCAGACCCTTAGTGGGTTGGTGCACCCCCAAGGGCCGAAGGCGCCTAGGGTTGGAAACCCTAGGGGGCCGCTGCCCCCCCCCCCCGGGGGCGGGCGCCCCCTAGTTGGAAACCCTAAGGGGGCCCCTGCCCCCCAGGGGCTACCGCCCCGGGGACCGCCGCCCCCCTAGTTTGAAACCCTAAGGGGGCCGTCGTTCCGGGGGCCGCTGCCCCCCCCCCCTCTAGATGGATCTAGGGGGCCGGTGCCCCCTCCCCTTCCCCTACATATGAGGGGGTTTTGGGGCTGCCAGATGGATGAGTCCCTTTGTCTCTTTGCGCAGCCCTACCCCTCTCCCTGCTCGTCTCTTGCAGTGCTTGGCGAAGCCCTGCTGGAGTGCCACGCTCCTCCACCACGACCATGCCATCGTGCTGCTGCTGGACGGAGTCTTCCCCAACCTCTCCCTCTCCCCTTGCTGTATCAAGGTGCGGGAGACTTCACCGGGCTACACTGCGTTGAACGCGGAGGCGCCGTTGTTCGACGCTTAGATCGGACTCAACCACGATCTGAATCGCTACGAGTACGACTCCTTCATCCGCGTTCTTGCAACGCTTCCGCATCGCGATCTTCAAAGGTATGATGATGCATTTCCCGCTGGTTACTAGTAATCTCCATAGATAGATCTTGGTGATGCGTAGGAATTTTTTTGATTTTCTTCAACGATCCCCAACACTTTGAACGATTGTGTGCATCGCAAACGATTCTTCTTCATTACACGCATGGGATGAGTTTGATAATTCAAATTTTTGTGTAAAGTTCCCCAGGTACGTCATTGCATAATTTAACATCGCTTGCTAATTTAGGCATGCAAAAGAGCGTACAGCAGACAAACCGCACTTACTGAATCGAGCAATTTTAGTAATTAAACAGAGCCAGTTGACCTAAACATTGCTCTAATAAAAGACCAGCATTAAAAACAAAGCCTTAGTACACATAATTTTAACAAATCCGCCGCCGCACCGGCCTATGCATCACCGGTGTGAGATGAGACGTTGCTGACTTGTCCTGAAGCCGTTGGTGGTCTCCACGTCTCCCCTGCTGAAGTCGACCGCTTCCTCATCCTCGTCCTCAGTGCCGCCCTCAAGGTTGTAGTACTCGTAGTAGTGGCTACGCCAGACCTCGCGTTGGAACTCCACCGCCGATTCCTCGACGGACAGATTGTTTTCTACCTCGACCTCGGCCACACGCAACTCCTCCTCCCGGCGCTCCTCGATCTCCGCCACCTCCTGCATCTCCAGCTCCCGCTCAGCGACCTCATGAGGAAGCAGGTGCTCCATGGCCACCGCCACCTTTTGGGACATAGGTTACATGCTGGAGTCCAAGGTGGCCTGGAATATCTTGGCGTGTGCATCCATGATCTTGGCGTGGATGGCCTCGACCCGGTCTAGGGAGACATCATCAGCACAGATGGCAGCTCGAGGGCTCTCAGCGTTTGCAGCCGCCGTCACAGCAGCAGCAGCAG
Organism: Secale cereale; assembly: GCA_902687465.1. NCBI lineage: Eukaryota > Viridiplantae > Streptophyta > Magnoliopsida > Poales > Poaceae > Secale > Secale cereale. The sequence continues at coordinate 447,355,038 of LR738712.1, forward strand.
TCGTCTCGGCTGCTGCATCTGTCGTATTGTCTACCGCGACGCCCTCTTGGTGGAAGTGGCCGCACTCAATGTGGATGCGACAACACTCTCGACACAGGCGGCGGCGCTCGGGGGGGGGGGGGGGGGGGGGG
>LR738712.1:447355231-447396915 GCA_902687465.1 Secale cereale
GGGGGGAGGGCGGACACGACCATCGTACGGGCCTTCACGAAGCGTTTCCACGATGTCATGTTTGCAAGAAGGGGGTGTGGGAATGGGATTCGGGATTCGTGGATTCGGCCGTTGCAGGCACTGGAGCAGACGAGCTAGAGAAGCTTAAGGAGGGAGACTTAAATAGAAGCACATATTTTTCATTGCAAACGGTTCCTAGAAAATGGACAATCTCTTCAGAAGTATCAGGGTTTCATACGAAAACTCTTCTGTTACAAAGATATTTCTTTTTTAAAACATATTTGAATTCCAGACATTTTGTTTGTTCAAAATACACCATTCAGAGCCACATCATCTATTTTCAACCCTTTTCGACTTCATTTGGTATTTTTCATGCATTTACAGATTTTTTAAAGCTAAATGACCCTAAAATTGAAAAGCACTATGGATGAACTTTGAAAAGGTTTAAAATTAGCATGTTATCATCATCTCACCCACATAGCATGTGCTAAAGAGTTGAGAGGGTTACGAAAAAAATTGGACGCACTACGTGTTTTGGACGAAAACTCATCTGTTACAAAGAGATTTCATTTAGTTGAACTTATTTGAAATCCAGACATTGCATTCAAAGCCACACCATAAATTTTCAACCTCTTCTGACTTCATTTGACCTTATAAAGACATTTAAGTGATTTTCTAGCCATTTAATAACCGTATTTCAAATTTGAACTACATCTACATGCAACGGGTAACCATAATGGTTTGAAAAATCATATTTTTGTGTACTTGTGTGCGAGTTAAAAAACCTTCAGACCATGTAATTATTTGGTGTTCAAAAAATAAAATCTAAAGATCTGGTAGGACAACCGGCTCCCACACGATTGGCACTCTTTTTTGTGCCTCGAGGTTTGGAAGGTGAATGGAGGGGATTATTAATCGGACACGGTTCTATACCGGAAACCGTCAGCTATTATGTTCACACACGGATTCTAATGCGGCAATAGTGTGTAATTCAAACTATAGTCATCGTAAGTTCCGGCGACAGGCGTGTGTACAGTTCCCGTCGATCTATATTCTGGCCGCCAATAAATACTACCTTGTTCACGTCGTCCGCCTACATTCTCATCTACATCCTCCCCTGCTCGCCTCCCCTTTCTCTCTCTCTCTCTCTCTCAAAGCACTACCATGGTGTCGTCGATCTATCCACGCGCCGATGAGAAGTCGCTGCCCCCCGAGGACGCTCATTTGATGAGCGGCGATGAGGAGGACCCCTACGCGCTGCCGGACGAGGTTGCGCCGGACCCCCAAACTTTGGATTAGTTTTGGGGCCAGTACCATCTTTGTCTGTGGAAGTTACTATCGTCGGCTAAGAAAGCCAAGCAAGTGGCGTTCAAGAAGGAGATGGCGGAGGGCGTGTGCTCGCCGCGCGTGGCCACACGCCGGCCACCTCCAGGCTGCCTGGCTGCACTTCGACCCCCCTGGAGATGCCACGGACTCCCATGCCCTCCCTATCTCTCTAGACCTCTTCCCCCTCCCCGCTCTCTTCCTCACACGCTCCCGAGCGTCACCATCGCCACCGCTCGCCGTTGCCGCACGCAGAGCCTCCCCCTCGACCTCTCGGCGTGCCGAGTAGCTCGTCTACCTCATCTTCAACGTCCTCACCAAACCAAGCGACGCTGGAAGCCCTACAACGCCTGCTCCGTCGTCATCTTCGCCGTTCGTGCTCGGAGCTCTTCGCCATCGATTCGGGAGCTACAGAGTATCCCCGACCTCTCCCTTGAGCTCGCTAGCCCCATTGTGAGCCCCTGCATTGAACCCCTCTCTCCCCTGCCTTGTTTGCGCCGTGTAGCTGCCGTGTTCACCGGAGCCGGGAGCTCCCGCCGCCGGGCATGTCGTCGATGTGGCTACGGCCGTGCACTGCCAGGAGCCTAACGCTCCCACCAGCTCCTCCTCCCGTGCACCCTAGTGGCGCGCCCGCACCTGCCCAAACTCCGGCCACCACGGATGTGCTCGCCGTCGTCATTTCCGGCCGCCCCAGGCCCGGCGACCACTACCGTTGGATGCGCCGCCCCTCCAGCGTCCTGAAGAACCCAGCCGCGCGCCAAACCATGCACCGCAACGGTTTTCCGAGCACCTCCGCCGCGTCTAGCCTCGCCGGCGTCCAGCCACCGGCGGGATTAGCCTGTTGACCAGGGGTTTGACCCCCCCGGGTGGCTGACAGGTGGGCCCAATGTCCTGTTAATTTTAGGTTAGTGCTAATTAATAATTAGTTAACACACTGACTCAGTGACATGTGGGGCATGCCCGGCTAACTAAACTAGGTTAGTGTTAGTTATTTTAGTTTAGTTAGTTGAGTCACTGACCAATGGGGCCCACTGGTCAGGTTTGACCTGGACTAGCCCAGTAAACCCGCTGACGTCAGCATGAGGTCATGCTGATGCAGTAAAGCTTTTCTGTGTTTTAAATAAATCAGAAATGATTTATTTATTTCAGAAAATAGCTAAAATTTCTAAAAATCATAGAAAATAGTATATAACTCCAATGAAAATAAATTATATATGAAAAATGATCAGAAAAATCCAAAAAATTTGTTCATGGAATTTCCATGCATGCTTGAACAACTTATGCATGCTGATCAGGTCAAATCAGTTAAATGACATTTGAATAATAACATATGAAGTTTGAATTTGAACCTTTGGTTCAAACCAACTTCATTTAATATGGTTGCTAGTTGCATTAGCTCAATCAACAGCATATTTCCATGTCATGATCATGCATCATGTTGACGCATTGCATTGATTGTGTTCTCTCTTGTTTGCTGGTGTTTGTCCCCTCTCAGTAGACGTGGTTCCGGCGATGAGATCGATGACACCGATGAAGAGCTATACTATATTCAGAAATGCCAGGCAAGCAAAACCCCATTGAGCATCCCGATACAATCCCACTCTCTCGCTCTTGCTCTCTTTTACTACTTTAGGGTAACAACGTTTCAACTGCTATTTGCTGCGGTAGCTGAACCCCTTTTCCTCTGCATGACCTGTCATTGCCATAGTAAATAGTTGAAACCCACTAGCATGAGTAGGAGTTGTTTAAGCCATGTTGTGCCTACTCATTCATGCTTTCTGGTTACGCCTTCTATGCTTAGAGTTGTGTCGGGTCTGATTCATCGGGGATGAATTGGAGGTGTGTGAACATGTCCTACTATTGAGAGCTAAGTGTGTGAACACGATTTTGTAAAGGTAGCGATGAGAGGCCATGTAGGAGTACATGGTGGGTTGTCTCATTGAAGGCATCCTCAGGAACTAAGTTCTGTGTTTGTGATCTATGACCAGTTACTACCATGCATTGAGCCCGAAACCAATGGACCCTCTCGACTTATTAATCGCCCTTGTCCTCTATCCAGGAGTTGCTATTAGTTTCTGGTGTTTGTAGCATACTGGAGGTCGTACGCAGCGCTGACCCTCGGGTGTTGGGGAACGTAGCAGAATTCAAAAAAAATCTACGCTTCACCAAGATCAACCTAAGGAGTCATCTAGCAACGAGGTGAAAGGAGTGCATCTACATACCCTTTGTAGATCGCGAGCGGAAGCGTTCAAGAGAATGTGGATGATGGAGTCGTACTCGTCGTGATCCAAATCACCGATGATACCAGCGCCGAATGGATGGCACCTCCGCGTTCAACACACGTACGGTGCAGCTACATCTCCTCCTTCTTGATCCAACAAGGGGGGAGGAGAGGTTGATGGAGATCCAGCAGCACGATGGCGTGGTGGTGGATGCAACGGAAATTCTACAGGGCTTCGCCAAGCACCTGCGGGAGGAGGAAGATGTGTAACGGGGGGGAGGGAGGCGCCAGGAGCAAGGGTGCGGCTGCCCTCTCTCCCCCACTATATATAGGGGCCACGGGGCGCCGGCCCTAGGAGATGGGATCTCCTAGGGGGGGGCGGCCAAGGGGAGGCTTGCCCCCCAAGGCAAGGGTGGCGCCCCCCACCCCTAGGGTTTCCAACCCTAGGCGCAGGGGGGAGGCCCAAGGGGGTGCGCCAGCCCACTATGGGCTGGTTCCCCTCCCCCTACGGCCCATGGGGCCCTCCGGGATAGGTGGCCCCACCCGATGGACCCCCGGGATCCTTCCGGTGGTCCCGGTACACTACCGGTGACCCCCGGAACTCTCCCGATGCCCGAAACTGGACTTCCTATATATTATTCTTTACCTCCGGACAATTCCGGAACTCCTCGTGACATCCGGGATCTCATTCGGGATTCCGAACAACATTCGGGTTACCGTGTGCATATATCTCTACAACCCTAGCGTCACCGAACATTAAGTGTGTAGACCCTACGGGTTTGGGAGACACGTAGACATGACCGAGATGACTCTACGGGTGTGTACCAGCCGGCCTGTGAAGCCCATGATGCCGCCTGGAAAAAGGAGACAATGGAGCTTTGGGGGCGGGCGCGTCGTCCTGCACAGGAGGTGTACGAAGATGAGTACTTCGCGAGGAAGGACAAAGGCGCTAGGCGCCTCATCGTTGCGTAAACAAGGAGCTCCGGTGGGCGCCCAACGAAATGGCAAGATCGTCCGAGCTCGTCCGCCAGCAAGAGGCAGATCGGTACGTCAAGCACAGCGAGGCGGAGGAGACGGAGTACTGCCTCCGCGCTAGGATGACACCGCGCATTAGGAGTGATTATTAGTTTTAGTATTGTTCGTTTTCAATTTTATGCATTGTACCTAGTAGTTAAGTATCATCACGTATATGTGATGATATTATATATATTATGTGAAGAACTAATGAACAATTAATACATATATATGTATAATATGAATTCCATTTTCTATCTGTTTTTGTATACTAATTTGAATCTAGCTGTTATCATCCACATATATAGAATGGAAAGCGTATATACACATATTGAAACAGAACATATAAGAACGGAAAACAGAGTACACACATTGAAACAAAGCAATTAACAGAACAATACTATGATTGCTGCTAATACATAGTTATCCACGTTGAAACGACTCAACAAAATAAAACGCGTACATGAGACCATGACCAGCAGCCCTTGCCTATGGTAGCTCTTGGCTTTGCCTGAACTCGTGTAGGCGTTCGTCCAAGCGGTCGACACGCCCGCGGTACATTTGGAGCGCGATCTCGATCTCTAAGTTGGCTATTTCATCACAGATCACTCGCTCGAGGATGCAACAGCCATGTTCCTCTACTGCGCCCAAGTGGACACCTGGGCCAAGGAGGCAGTCGAGCCTATGGACCAGCGCGTTGGCATCCAGCGGGACGTAGACAAGGCGAACGGCGCCACCCATGCGAATGGCGCGGCGGGCGTCCGATGCAAATACGGCGCGGCCGGCCTCTGGTTAAAGTACGGCGCTGAGGGCCTATGCCCATTCCTGGCGAGGAATGGGGGTACTGATGGGACGTGTACCCAGCTACGACGTCGTGTCGATAGCAGGCAAGCACCGATTGATCCGCTCATGCTGTGCAGCGCGTCATGCCTCTCGCTCTGCAGCGCTCCAACGGTCTCGCCATGCGGCAAGCTGTAGCCTATCGGCACGGACGCGCCTAGCTTGCTCTGCGGTGCGCCATTGATCATGTTGTGCGACGAGCTACAACCTATCGGCACTGACATGCTTATCTTGATCCGCGGTGCTGAAACTCCATGCACCAAATGTCTGCTCAACCTTGGCGATGAAACGCATCACGGTTTTGTCCATCGCATTGTCGGGGAGCACCTCGGCCTCGACGGGCCATGGTGCCTGCTCGTTTTCCTCGTGGATGAGGTTCATGGCAGAGGCGACACTTTGTTGGTTGGCATGCTTGGAAAAGGTGGATGTGCTACAGGCTCCACTCGTCGCCTCCGTGCGTCGCACGCTGCCTAGGTTTATGCGCAATATCACTGGGTGGCGGGAAACAGGTGAGGAAATGGCGGGAAATGGTGGAGAGTTCATAAAACACCATCAATTAATGGAAACTTAGCTTATAAGGAATATCAAGCTAGCACAAGAAATAGATGATGATCAGATGAACACGAACCACACTAGGGAACCTGTCGGTGATGATTTCATCAATCGCAAATGGTTGAATACTAGCAAACGTTTACCGACAACACACACAGCTTATTCCATTACAAACATGTCGGATAGATCAATTGTATGCCACGTATCGCACATTGTCAAAAAGTAATGTGGTAGACCTTCTTTAACATGTGTTCAAAAAATTCAAAACATGGACCTTAAGGTTAAGTCCACCCCACAACACACACGGCTTATTCCCTAACAAGCAGGTCGGATGGATCAACGGTATGCCACGTATTGCACATTCTCAAAAAGTAATGCGGTAGACCTTCTTTAACATGTGTTAAAAAATATCAAACCAAGGACCTTGAGGTTAATTCCATTGATGGGATGTCTCATAAATGTCCTTAATGGACCTTTAAGATACATCCCACCAGTGGGATCAACATCAAGACAACTTCCCATCCGGTCACCCATCTCATGGTTGTTCTAGCCTAAGCAAAATTAACTTGTGAGTTATCTTAGATGAGCTATTTGTGGAACAGCTAGTCCTTGCTGATATAGGATGCCCTCTTCGCATCCTTATGGCGTACCCAGATGACCACCCCTCTCCCAATGGCCAATATATGTTGTGTAGACAGAGCATATCACATGCGTCTTATTAGAAGCAATCGTGTATGTTAATATCGGTCTTCGCACACATTTTCTGTTCACAGACATGTTTGTCGCGTATCACACACATATTGTTATATTGAACCGTTTCTGTTCTCTTGTCTCAACACAAACAGTTCATCCGAGTGAACCACATGCCGTATATCGCACCCACCTTGATCTGGCTGACCGTTTCTTTCATGTTCCCTAATCACAAACAGTTCATCCGAGCGAACCGTATGTTGTATATCACACACACCTTCATCTGGCGGCCCGTTTCTTTTGTTCCTCCTCATCGCAAACAGTTAGTTGAACTAAACCATATGCCCTACATCGCACACGCAGCTAAAATCTAAACCGTGTTTGATGCATCCTCTATCGCAAACGTTTTGCACCTTTTTTATGGTTTTTTACACCGCCGTTTGCGATTATGGTATCGCACACAGTTTGGTCGAAGGTTCTCTGATCGTAGTGTCGCGTTAGCAGCATCCTGCAGTAGTGATGATACCATGCCAAGTTTCATGAATTTCAAATGAATGGGTTCATTTGACATATTTAGGGGATTATGATGAACATACAACCTGCAAATCACCCTGGTCAAATTTGGTACTTTTCTAGGTTCATTTTCCATATTTAGGGGATTATGTGCATGTCCTAAGCATTAATGCACATAATTCAAGTTTAAACAATCGGTGCATGAAAGGGTCCATAAGAACGGCCGGGAAAACCATGGTCGTGCCATTTAGAAAATTCTCATGCCTTTTACAAGGAATGGATAGATATTTCGATGAAATGTGTGGCAATAGTCAACCACAAATGTTTGTTTGTTGGGTTTTCATCTATAGAAAAATTAAATAAAATGCTTAAAAACATGACGCCTGGCATGGTGCCATGGTATGACCTCACCATGACCTCGTAAAAATTAGAGAAGGTTTGGCTTATGTCTTCATGCAAGCCCTTCATAAATCGAACCATCACCGAGGAAGTTCCATGTTTTCGAGAGGGAAATCCTCAAGATTGAAGGGAAATCCAAATTTCTGTCCTAGTTTGTCATTTTTTTTCAACAATCAACACACCGCCTCAAATACAATGTATTCAAATTTGACATATTTCTGGCTCATTTACCATGTTTATGGGATTATGTTCATTTTGTAGGCATTAATGGACATAATTCAAATTCGAACAATCGGTGCATGAAAAGGTGCACAAAAATGGTCTGGAAAACCATGCTCGTGTTATTTAGTACATTCTCATGCCTTTTACAAGGAATGGGTAGATATTTCAAGGAAATGTGTGGCTATAGTTAACCATAAACGCGTTGTTTACTGGGTTAGCAACTATACAAAAAAAGAAACACATGGTTGGAAACCATGACGCCTGGCGTGGTGCCATGGTATGGCCTCACCATGCCCTGGTAAAAATTGGAGAATGTTTGCCTTATGTCGTGATGCATGACTTTCATAAATCGAACCATCACCAAGGAAGTTTCATGGTTTCGTTGGGGAAATAACCAATATTGAAGGGGGGTCCAAATTTCCTTTGTCCTTTGTCCACGAGTTTTTTTCTACGATGAACATACAACCTGCAAATCACCGTGTTCAAAATTTGCACTTTTCTAGGTTCATTTGCCATATTTAGGGTATTATGTGCATTTCCTAGGCATTAATGCACATACTTCAAATTCAGACAATCGGTGCATGAAAGGGTCGACAAGAACAACTTGGAAAACCATGCTCGTTCCATTTAGCAAATTCTCATGCCTTTTACAAGGAATGGACATATATTTCGATGAAATGTGTGCAATAGTCAACCACAAATGTTTCGTTGTTGGGTTTTCAACTATATAAAAAATGAAATAAATGCTTAAAAACTAGACGCCTGGCATGTGCCATGGTATGACCTCACCATGCCCTGCTAAAAATTTGGGAAGGTTTGGCTTATGTCGTCATTCATGCCCTTAATAAATCGAACCATCACTGAGGAAGTTCCATGCTTTCGAGAGTGAAATGCCCAAGATTGAAGGGGAATCCAAATTTCCGTCCTAGTTTGTCATTTAGTTTTTTCCAAGAATCAGCACACCGCCTCAAATGCAATGTGTTCAAATTTGACCTTTTTCCGAGCTGGTTTACCATATTTATAGTATTATGTGCATTTTCAAGGCATTAATGGACATAATTTAAATTCGAACAATCGGTGCATGAACAGGTGCACAAGAACAGTCTGGAAAACCATGCTCGTGTTATTTAGTACATTATTATGCATTTTGCAAGGAATGGGAAGATATTTCAAGGAAATGTGTGGCAATAGTCAACCATAAACGCGTCGTTTACTGGGTTAAGAACTATATAAAAATGAAACACATGGTTGGAAAACATGACGCCTGGTGTGGTGCCATGGTATGGCCTCACCATGCCCTAGTAAAAAAATGGAGAATGTTTCCCTTTTGTCGTGATGCACGCCTTTCATAAATCGAACCATCACAGAGGAAGGTTCATGGTTTCGAGGGGGAAATCACCAAGATTGAAGGGGATTCCACATTTCCTTTGTCCTTTCTCCACTAGTTTTTTCTACGATGAACATACAACCTGCAAATCACCGTGGTCAAATTTGGCACTTTTCCGGGTTCATTTGCCATATTTAGGGGATTATTTGCATTTTCTAGGCATTAATGCACATAATTCAAGTTCAAACAATCGATGCATGAAAGGGTGCACAAGAACGTCCTGGAAAACCATGTTCTTGCCATTTAGTAAATTCTTATGCCTTTTACAAGGAAGGGACAAATATTTCAACGAAATGTGTGGCAATAGTCAGCCAGAAACGTTTGTTTGTTGGGTTTTCAACTATAAAAAAATGAAATAAATGCTTGAAAAACATGACGCCTGGCATGGTGTCCTATGGTATGACCTCACCATGCACTGGTAACAATTAGAGAAGGTTTGGCTAATGTTGTCATGCACGGCCTTCATTAATCGAACCATCAGCAACGCTGTTCCATGCTTTCGAGAAGAAATTTTCAGCGTACTAGGAACCAGGGTACCCAGACTTGCCTGTCTGCGGGCCGCGACGCGCTCCTTCAAGCGGCCTGGTACGACCTAGCTGATCGACCAGCTGCTCAAGACCCTCGCGAGGGGCCAGGCCTCGCGAGGAGAACGACGTCAAGACCTCCTCGGGAGCAGCCTCGGCAAGGCGTTCTGGAGGGGCGGAGAATCCAAGGCCAAGCCTACCTCAGGAGGAGGCAGTGATGTCACCAATGATGCACCGCGCCAACGGGTGCCAGCATCCGCCAGCGGCACATTTACCATTTCGGTCTAAGGGGGACAGCGCAACCGCAAGTTCCCGAAGAGCGGGGCAAAGGTTTCCTCATTGGTGCAACAAGACCGAAGACCGCAAGGACGACAAGAAGGATGTCATCGTCGAGCCCACCACCGTGTCATCGCCTGATCCTTTTGCAAGCGAAGACTGCTTTTGTCAGGGTAGGAACGTCCTTGTGTTCCCGCTCAAAAATGGCCGTTGTGGGATCCCTTGCCGCCTAAACATTTCGGGGGAAGAGGACCGTGGCCGCATATATAAGTAGCTAGAGCTCCCACTGCAAAGGGGACGGACACTCTTCGCCATCACACAACGAGCAAGGAAACTAGCCTCCTGACCCTCCAGAGCTCACCTCGTGAGCCTAGGGACCCTTCTACTAATTCATGTTCTAGCTCGCCCGGATCCAATCCACCAAAGCAGGAAGTAGGGTCTTACACCACACGGTGGCCTGAACCTGGATAAACTCTTGTGTGCTTGTTCGTTGTTTGCTTGAATCCTTCCACTGAGACGAGAGCGAGCGCTAGGTAGACATGAGTGGGAGAGATCTTCGTTCACGCCCCTATGTTCGAACTTAACGGGTTTTGCGGAGCCCTAAATCTGACATTTGGCGCGCCAGGTAGGGGGCGTGTCGAAATCTTGCCTCTCCGACGACCTCACTTCCCCTCTCCGGTGCGGCGCCTCTACGATGGCTGCGGACAGCCACAGCCCTGCGGGGGCTGGCTGCTTCCCCGCCGACCCAACAGCATCAGCGGACCACGCCACTCATGTGCGCCCGTCCTCCTTCTTCTGCGACGCTTCTATCGGCCAGGCCACTGGAGGACGGCCTGCACCACCACTCCCGCTTCCTGTGGCCTCACCGGTCATGCTCTTGGTGAGGCGGCGGCTGGCCCAGTACCAGCCGCCCGCCGAGACCCGCACCACACGGACGGCCCACATCTGCCAGCTGTGGGGCGTCAGCTGCGGTGAGCGGCCTTCCCGCGGGGTTGCCTACATCCTTGGTGGGTCCCAAGCACCGGCGTCTGCTCGGCACGCCAAGTCGCACTTATGGCAGGTTGGAGCCGCCGCCCAGCCGCGAGAGGCCTTGCAGGCGCGGAAAGGGCCGGGGCCCACCATCACCTTTGGCCCCGGCGACCTCGCCTCCGAAGCCGCCGGGGCCGGCCTCAACATCCTCTCTCCCGAAGCCTTCGGCCACCTGCCTCTATCCTACAGGAAGCTCCTTCCAACCAAGTCCTTCTCGGGTGTCTCGGGATCGGCCGTCCCGCTCGGCCAGATCCGCCTCCCGGTCACCTTCGGTACACCGGCTAACTACCGGACTGAGCTCATCGATTTTGACGTTGCACCCATCCGCCTACCGTACAACGATGTCCTCACCTTCCCAGCCCTGGCAAAGTTCATGGCGGCAACTCACCCGGGCTACAACGCCGTCAAGATGCCCGGGAGCAGCGGCGTCATCATCGTCAAAGGGGACCCTAAGGCCGCCCTTTAGGTCCTTGGGCGCGCGTACAAGGCTGCCGCTGCCGCGGCTCACCCAACGGTGAAGGGGGCTCCGGAGCCTCCAGAGGCCGCGCCTGCCAAGAAGAAGCAGCTCTTTTCTCAGGACACCGCCAAGACGAAGCAAGTTCCTGCCAATGAAGAAGGCTCAGGAGCCACCTTCACCATCAGCACGGGCATGGATCTAGAACAAGAGGCAGCGCTGGTCGGCTTCCTCAGAGCCAACATGGACGTATTCGCCTGGAAGGCCGCAGATTTGGTCGGTGTGCCAAGGAATGTCATTGAGCATCACCTCACGGTGTGCCCCAATGCGCGCCCCATCAAGCAGATGGCACGTAGACAAGCCCCGGAGAAGCAGGCCTTCATTGTCTAGGAGGTTAGGAAGCTGGAGGAGGCTGGTGTCGTACGGGAGGTACGGCACCAGGAGTGGCCGGCGAACCCCGTCATCGTCCCGAAGAAAGGAGGCAAAGAACGCATGTGCGTCGACTTCACGAGCCACAACAAGTTCTGCCCTCAGGACCCCTTCCCTCTTCCACGCGTCGACCAAATCGTGGATTCGACGGCTGAGTGCGACCTGCTCTGCTTCCTTGACGCATTCTTGGGCTACCACCAAATCAAGATGGCGGTGGAAGACATGGAGAAAACGGTGTTCCTGACCCCATGCGGGGTCTACTGCTACACCTGCATGCCTTTTGGGCTGAGGAACGCGGGCGATACCTTCCAGCGCCTGATGCACATCACCCTCGGCCCTCAGCTCGGGAGGAATGCAGAGGCCTACGTCGACGACATAGTGGTAAAGAGCAAAGAGGCCACGACCCTCATCCAGGACTTAGAAGAAACGTTCGTCAACTTGCGCAAGGTTAAGCCGTGCCTCAGCGCAGAGAAGTGCGTGTTCGGCGTACCATCCGGCAAGTTGCTAGGGCTCCTGGTTTCGCACCAAGGCATTGAGGCCAACCCAGAGAAGATCAAGGCCATCGAGAAGATGAGGTCACCCACAAACCTGAAGGAAATGCAGAAGCTCGCCGAGCGTGTGACGTCCTTGGGGCGCTTCATCTCTAAGCTCGAGGAACACGCCCTCCCGTTCTTCAAGCTCATGAAGAAGAAGGGGCCCTTTGAGTGGACTCCGGAAGCCGGCGCTACTTTCCAAGACCTCAAGAAGTACCTCACCAGCTCGCCGGTCATGGTAGCACCACGACCCCAGGAGCCCATGACGCTCTACCTCGCCGCAACGCCTCATTCCGCCAGCGCAACACTGGTCGTGGAGCGCGAGGAAAAGCTCCGGATCCAAAGGCCACCAGGCGGCTCTGCACCCTCAGGGCCCGCGATGCCCCCTGACACGGCCTCAGAGGCGGACTCGACCACGGGCACCGACGGCACCGCTGCTCAGCAAGAGGATCCTGAGGCGCTAGAGGACCCTGTTGCGCCAACCCTCGTGGAGCACCAGGTGTACTTCATCCGCACAGTACTACGCAACGCACGTTCGCGCTACCCGATGCCCCAGAAGCTGCTTCTGGCGCTCCTTGTCACCTCCAGGAAGCTGCGCCACTACTACCAAGGCCACCCCATGAAGGTCATCTCATCGTACCCCCTCGAAATGGTGCTACAGGGCCCGAATGTCGTCGGGAGGGTCGCCGAGTGGAACATCGAGCTTCAAGCGTTCAAGTTAGAATTCAGCACCACGCGGGTTATCAAAGGAGCAGCTCTGGCAGACTTTGTGGCGGAATGGACTGATGCGCCCAAGTGAGGGGCCAACGAAGACCGTTCGCTGGCCCCCGGCGATGAAGCCCCAGACGGACGGGTGGTGTACTTTGACGGCGCCTTCTCATGCCTCGGCGCGGGGGCTGGCGCCGTGCTGGTATCTCCCACTTAGGATAAGTTGTACTACGTTGTGCAGCTCTGCTTCCAGCAGGGCGAGAAGGCCTCCAACAACATTGCCGAGTAAGAGGGCCTGGTTGCCGGGCTCAAGGCCACTGCCGCGCTGGGGGTCAAGCGTCTCACCATTAGGGGTGATTCGCAACTCCTCGTCGACTTCTCCAACAAGAAGTACAACCCAAGGATGAGCACATGGGGGCGTACTTGGAAGAGGTACGCAGGATGGAGAAGCGATTCCAAGGGCTGGAGGTGCAGCATTTGCCGAGAGGCACCAACAAAGAAGTAGACGACATCGCCAAGCGAGCCTCCAGGCGGGAGCCTCAAAGGCCAGGCGTCTTCGAGGAGCGACTACTCAAGCTATCGGTAGCACCATCAGTACCCGAGCCGGCCTCCCCTCGGCAGGGGCTACCAACAGCGCCCTCGGACGGTGCCCCGCCCTACGGACCACCGTCCGGAGCCCGCCTGTTGCTCGTTGCGGAGCCCGAGAAGGGGTGCTGGACCCAAGAACTCAAGATGTACCTACAACACGATGCCCTACCAGACAAAGAAGAAGACACAGAGCGCATGGTCCGACAGGCCTTGGCTTACTGCATCCAAGATGGTGAACTGTACAGGAGGCGCCCCAACGACGTCTCACTAAGGTGCATCTCAAGAAAGCAAGGGCGCGAGCTGCTAGCTCATATCCATGGTGGGGACTGTGGTCATCACTCATCGTCCCGCACATGTTAGGACCCCGATCCTAAGTCACACCGATCTAGCTTGTAACACATCATATCACTTTGTGGCCTCACGTACGGTATCCCCACAGGTGCAACCTTACCTGGCCCGGGACTGTTTGCGCATTTTGGCACACGTATATGATAGTGTCGCTAGCATCCATATGACAGAGAACCCGGGCCTACATGGCTAGTTATAAACCAAAAGTGGCACTAAAATACAGAGACAGGCATCCATGACCCATCAACGAATGTGTCGGTCATCAACGTAAGAACCCAAGTCGTAGCAAGCTACATGGACTTAAAGGAACAACGCATGACATTTCCCCTAAGGGACAGACATAGGAACGAAGAAGAACACATGCCAGCCAGCCTATGTGTTCCAGAGTAGTAGCAAGCTACCAAGGCTCAGTGGAAGCACTAGGAGGCATTTCCCTGTAAGATAGGCTACCAGAGGTAAACAACTAGGTGTCGGATCCCACACATACCAAGCATTTCTAACATACACACAATATGCTCAATATGTGCAAATACAACATTGCATCACAACAGAACTCTATGACTCAAAGTACTTTATTTAAGAGGCTCCGAAGAGCCATACATAACATATCCATATAGATAGGGGTCACATGACCCAACACTCAAGTCATACAAGCATACAAGCACATGCGGAAGCTAACATGTCTGAGTATAGACAACTTGGAAATAAAACAGGCTTGGTGTAGCCTGACTATCTACAAGGCCCTTCACAAGCTCAGGATCACCGTCTTGGTAGGAAGCTACTCGTCGACGTCAACGTCTATGTAAAACCCATCAGAAGGGGCAGGGTTCTCCTCTACAATAGTTATTAAGCAAACATGAGTACAAAGGTACTCAGCAAGACTTACAACAGAACCTATCATACATGCATTATTATCAACAAGGGTAGTGGAGTTCATTGCAGCAAGCCAACTTTGACTCTTGGCTAACCTATACTACAACTCTCAGCAGATTGCAAGATGAGACTACGCACACGAGTCCTCTACTCACCACAACAATACACTACCGTGGATCCTCTTCCGTCATCCTACGGAAGGGCCATCCACGGCACTCACACTTGTCTTGAGACTTTTAGAAGTAACCACCAACTTGTCTATGAACTGTATAGGAAACCAAGTGATCCATAACCGTGAACAACGGCTATTCGAATAGATTGGTAACCCTGCAGGGGTGTACTTCTTCACACACGCTTCCACTACTTAGCTTCTGCACACAACATGTGCTAAGTAGACTTCAAGCGAAAGATGACGTGGGTGTAGACCACGACCTAACCAACCACTCAAGTCTCTAGTCTAGGTTTAGCGCCTATTTGGGTTCCATCCGTGGGGAGATCAGGCCGGGGTGTCGCTCACAGCCCCAAATGATGTATATAGGGTTCCCGAGTCACCAAACGGGCGACCGGTACACCGTGCCACGTACCTGCCGCATCACAGCCCACCCCGAGGGTCAGCTCTGCGCACGACCACCAGTAAACTACAAACACCAGAAACTAGTTGCAACTCCTGGACAGAGGACAAGGGCAGTTAATAAGCCGAGAGGGTCCATTGGTTTCGGGCACAATCCATGGTAGTAGCTGAATCTTGAATCACACATACAGACCTCAGGTCCTATGGACGGTTCCAATGAAACAACCCACCATGTACTCCTACATGGCCTTTCATCGATTCCTTTACCAAGCATATTCCACACTTCACTCTCTTTACCGGACATGATCATTTTACTCTGATCCATCACCCAGATGAACCAGACCTGACACAACTCTAAGCATAGCAGGCAAAATAAACAAATAGCATGGTAGAACACACATCACATGGATCAATCAACTCCTACACATGCTAGTGGGTTTCAACTATTTACTGTGGCAATGACAGGTCATGCAAAGGAATAGGGTTCAACTACCGTAGCAAGTAGTAATTCACATGGTGTTGCCTTAATGCAGTAAAATAGAGCAGGAGCGAGAAGATGGGTTTGTATCGGAATGATCAATGGCTTGCTTTCCTGACAGATTGGTTGTCGGGTACTGCTCTTCAGTTGGATACGCAGATGTATCCTCGGGAGCATGACCTACCACGGAGAACACCGATGATACAATCAATATACTAACAAATGCAACAATATGATGCATGCTCATGACCTGGCAAGATGAATGTGTTTTGGGCTAATGCAACTATAAATAGAAAGGTTTGAGCTCATTTGAACCAAAGATTCAAACTTATACCCAAACTATTATTTATTAAAGTGCATTATCATGTTTTGATGTGAACAGCAAGGTTAACTTGCTCAAACATGCATGAAACAAGTACCATTGGAAATATTCGATTTTTCTGATCAATTTTCATATATAAATCTTTTCCATGTGAGCTACTGTTGAATTTATATGATTTTTTGAAGTTTAAAGCATTTTCTGGAATTTCCTGAATTTTTTTAAATCAAATAATTCCATAAAAGCATTTACTGCGTCAGCATGACATCATGCGGACGTCAGCAGGTCAACAGACCTAGTCCAGGTCAAACCTGACAGTGGGTCCCATGTGTCAGTGTCATTAACTTAACTAATTAAACCTTAGTGCTAATCCTAACTTAATTAGCCGGTTGGGCCCCACCTGTCATTAACCCCAGGGGGTCAAACTGGGCCCACCCGTGGTCAAAGAGGGTCAAACCGGCCGGCGTTTAGCCGCCGGCGAGGCCAGACGCGGCAGTGCGGTGCGGGATTCGTGCTCCGGCAACCAAATCTATGGCGGAGCACGACTATGTGATGCGGGGAGTGTGCCGCATCTAGTGGTGGTGGTGGTTGGCCTCGGGGTCACCGGAAAAGGCGCCGGCGATGACCTTGGTGGCTGCCGGAGCTCGGGTGAGGTTGGGCTAGTCGCTAGGAGGCATGGCGAGGCTCGTGGAGGGTCTCTCTAGGCTACTGGGTGTGCGGTGAAGCTGATGGACAGGGTGGCGCGGCCGTTGGGTGGCTGGAGTCTCGTCGGCGACGAGCTCCGCGGCGGCGCGTGCGGGTGAGCTTTGTGCTGTCGTTACAGAGCTCGAGAGGGCGAACAGAGAGGATGGGGAGGTCGCCAAGCTCACAGTGGTCGCGTTGGAACTGAGGGCGAGGTCGTGGACGAACTTCTGCGAAGGTGAGGTCGACGGCGATCTCGACGGCCGAACTGGGGAGGAATCGACGGAGATGGCGCGTTGGGGCTTCCGGTGATGCGTGGCTTGTCGGGGAAACGTAGCAGATGGTGGCGGAGCTTCCAGACACGGAGGGTGGCGAGGGGAGCACGGTGGCTGCCGTGGTTACGGCGGCGAGCTTGCGGGCGCTGCGGCCATGGCGCGAGGAGGGCGAGGGAGAGAGGTAGGGGGAATGGATGCATCCAGCGGCTTCGGGGCGCGACATGGAAGTCGTCTAGACCGTTCCCGCGGCGAGGCGGCGGCCAGGCGGCAAGCAGCTGCCGCGGTGACGCGCGGCCGTGCGCTGGCGTCACCTGCCGGCCTGGCTGCCGAAGCAGCTAGCTAGCTCGGGCCAACATAGTGCCAGGCCGCCAGGTGGGCCGGCTGGTCCAGGTAAGTGGGCTGTGCCCTCTCTCTCTCTTTTCTATTTTGTTTCTTTTTCAACTTTGTTGAATTAATAAAAATGTAGAACATTTTTATAAATCATAAAACTACTCATGCCCACTTTATATAAAATGAACATCATGGAACATTTTGGTTTATGATTATTTGGCCACCTAAAATATTTTATAGCATTTAAATGCCCAAATGAAAATACAATATGAATTAATCTAGTGACCTTTGGCTATCAAGAAAATTGTGCACCATTTCTGTCAGAGGTTTAAGACCAAGGCAAAGATGATGAACATTTTTGAAGGGCATTTTGGGTACATTGGGTAAGATTTTATTAAACCCTAGTTGTTAGAAGAGGGGTGCTGGGGTTTCCCTCATTCCCATTTCAAGTTTCTGCAAAAAGTAAACATGATGCACACTCTAGCTAGTCCTAATGCATGCACTGACTAGGGATGAGACAACTCACCCCCACTCAAAAGAATCTCGTCCCGAGATTCGGGTTCCTCCGAAAAAAGGGTGGGGTACTCAAGTCGAAGACGATCCTCCCTTTCCCAAGTAGCTTCATTCTCGGAATGGTGTGACCATTGAACCTTGAGAAACTTGATATTATGACATCGAGTGGTACGCTCAGTTTGATCATGAATATGAATGGGGTATTTTCGATATCTGAGATTGTCCTGGAGATCAAGCGTTTCGTGGTCCACTCCGCGGATAGGATCCAAGAAGCAACGCCTGAGTTGAGAGACGTGGAAGACATCATGAACTCTGGAAAGTTGCGGAGGTAGTTCCACTTGGTAGGCAACTTCTCCTCGCTTGGCAAGAATGCGAAAAGGACCGATGTAATGAAGAGCCAACTTGCCTTCGATACCGAAGCGATGGGTTCCCTTAAGAGGGGTAACCCGAAGGTAAGCCTTATCGCCGACTTCATAAGTCACAGCCTTATGATGACTATCATATTGGCTCTTCTGGCAAGACTAGCTGTTTTCAATTTCTCACGAACGATGCGAACTTGCTCTTCTGCTTGCTGGAACATATCCGGACCAAAGAATTGTCTTTCCCCGGTTTTTGACCAGTTAAGAGGAGTACGACACCTTCGTTCATACAAAACTTCGAAGGGAGCCCTGCCCAAGCTAGCTTGATAACTATTGTTATAAGCGAATTCGGCGAATGGAAGACACTTCTCCCAATCCATACCGAAAGAGATGACAAAGGCTCGAAGCATATCTTCCAGAATTTGATTGACTCGTTCTACTTGACCACTTGACTGAGGATAAAAGGAAGTGCTGAAAGAAAGACGAGTCCCCATAGCATTTTGGAAACTTTCCCAAAATCGAGAGGTGAAAAGACTTCCACGGTTTGAGTTAATTTCCAATGGCACACCATGAAGAGATACTATTCGAGAGATATACAAGTCTGCTTGCTGGCTAGCGGTTATACTCTCTCGAACAGGCAAGAAATGGGCTACCTTGGAGAGGTGGTCGATAACGACGAATATAGAATTATTCCCTTTCCTGGTCCTGGGAAACCCGGTAATGAAGTCCATAGTGATCTTGTCCCATTTCCATTCAGGAATAGCTAAAGGTTGATGGGTGCCAGCAGGCCGTTGATGCTCTGCTTTAACTCGACGGCAAACGTCGCAGTTAGCAAAGAACTGAGCGATTTCTCTCTTCATCCTAGTCCACCAGAGCCTCTGGCGTAGGTCCTGATACATTTTGGTACTACCAGGATGAATCGTGAGAGGAGATTCATGAGCCTCCTTAAGGATCAACCGTCTCAGGTTTCGTACCTTAGGAACCACTAAGCGGTTTCCAAAGAACACGACACCTTGATCAACAATTGAGAAACATCCCGCGACTCCTTTCTTGATGTTCCTCCTGATACGGGAGACTCCCGGATCAACCTTCTGGGCAGCTATGATTTGATCTGTAAGGGTAGGTTTCGCCACCAAGGTGGAAAGGAAACCTCGAGGAACAATGTGAAGGTTAAGCTTACGAAATTCCTCGTGGAGAAGTGGTTTCCCTTGTTGTAACATCAGGTTGTTACAATAAGACTTACGACTTAGTGCGTCAGCCATAACATTGGCCTTCCCAGGGGTGTAAGTGATTGCTATGTCGTAATCTGTGAGCAACTCAACCCAACGTGTTTGCCTGATATTCAAATCTGGGTGGGTGAAAATGTATTTCAGACTTTGGTGATCAGTGAAGATTTCACAGCGATTACCCAGGAGGTAATGTCGCCATGTTTTGAGTGCGTGGACTACAGCTGCAAGCTCTAGATCATGGGTAGGATAGTTATCCTCATGTGGACGCAACTGTCGAGATGCGTAGGCAATCACTTGACAATCTTGCATGAGTATTCAACCTAGTCCTTGTCGCGAGGCGTCGCAATAGATAATAAAGTCCTTGGAAAAGTATGGTGGTACCAGTACGGGTACAGATGTCAGGCGTCTTTTCAGTTCCTGAAAGCTGGACTCACACTGTGGGGTCCACTCGAACTTTTTATCTTTCTTGAGGAGTTGAGTTAGAGGTTTAGAAACTTTGGAGAAATTCTTGACAAAGCGTCGGCAATAGCTCGCTAAGCCAAGGAAACTCCTAACTTTCTTGACCGATTCAGGTGGAGTGCAATCAAGGACGGCCTGAACTCCCTCGGGATTGACAGCAATACCCTTACCAGAGATTACATGGCCTAGATAGGTCACTTCTGGCAACCAGAATTCACATTTGGAGAGTTTGGCATAAAGGCGGTGCTCTCGAAGTTTCGTCAATACCAGCCTTAGATGCTCGGCATGATCTTCCTTGTTCTTGGAGTAAATGAGTATGTCATCAAGGTATACCACGTCGAATTTATCCATGTACTACATGAATATAGAATTCATTAGCCGGGAGAAAGTGGCTGGGGCATTGGTTAACCCGAAGGACATGACGGTGTACTCGTATTGGCCATAACGAGTAACAAAGGCCGTCTTGGTAATGTCCCCGTTCTTGATTTTGATTTGATGGTAGCCCAACCTCAAATCCATTTTGGAGAAGACTGAGGATCCAGCGAGCTGATCATATAGGTCGTTGATCCTGGGGAGCGGATACTTGTTCTTTATGGTGACCAGATTGACAGGTCGATAATCTACAACCATCCATTCCATTCCATCCTTCTTCTTGACGAAGAGGACGGGACAATCCCAGGGAGAAGAACTAGGACGGATGAAACCCTTTTTCAAGGACTCATCAAGTTGTTTCTTAAGCTCAGCTAGTTCTTAGGGTGCCATCTTATAGGGTCTCCTAGAGATTGGGATAGTTCCTGGAACAAGATCTATCACGAACTCGACATCTCTGTCAGGTGGAACACCTGGCAGTTCTTATGGAAAGACATCCGGAAAGTCACAGACTACCGGGATATCTTCGAGTTCTGGTAGAGGGATGGCATTAAGAGAGTAGAGCTGACGCTCAGTGTCAGGACCCCGATCCTAAGTCACACCGATCTAGCTGTAACACGTCATATCACTTTGCGACCTCACGCACGGTAACCCCACGGGTGCCACCTTACCTGGCCCGGGACCGTTTGCGCATTTTGGCACACGTATATGACAGTGTCGCTAGCATCCATATGACAGAGAACCCGGGCCGACATGGTTAGTTATAAACCAAAAGTGGCACTAAATTACAGAGACAGGAATCCATGACCCAGCAACGAACGTGTCGGTCATCAACGTATGAACCCAAGTCGTAGCAAGCTACATGGACTTAAAGGAACAACGCGTGACATTTCCCCGAAGGGACAGATACAGGAACGAAGAAGGACACATGCCGGCCAGCCTACGTGTTCCGAGCAATAGCAAGCTACCAAGGCTCATTGGAGACACTAGGAGGCATTTCCCTGTAAGGTAGGCTACCAAAGGAAAACAACTAGGTGTCGGATCCCACACATACCAAGCATTTCAAACATACACGCAATATGCTCAATATGTGAAAATACAACATTGCATCACAACAGAACTCTATGACTCAAAGTACTTTATTTCAAAGGCTCCAAGAGCCATACATAACATATCCATACAGGTAGGGGTCACATGACCCAACACTCAAGTCATACAGTCATACAAGCACAAGCGGAAGCTACATGTCTGAGTACAGACAACTTAGAAAATAAAAACAGGCTTGGTGAAGCCTGACTATCTGCAAGGCCCTTCACAAGCTCCAGATCACCGTCTGGGTGTCAAGCTACTCGTCGACGTCAACGTCTATGTAGAACCCATCAGCAGGGGCAGGGTTCTCCTCTGCAACAGTTATTAAGCAAACATGAGTACAAAGGTACTCAGCAAGTCTTACCACAGAACCTATCTTACATGCAACATTATCAAAGGGGGTAGTGGAGTTCATAGCAGAATGCCAGCTTTGAACTTGGCTAACCTATACTAGAACTCTCATCAGATTGCAAGATGTCATTACGAACACGAGTCCACTACTCACCACATCAATACACTACCGAGGATCCTCTTCCGTCATCCTACGGAAGGGCCATCCACGGCACTCACACTTATCTTGAGGCTTTTAGTAGTATCCATCAACTTGTCTATGAACTGTAAGAGTAACCAAGTAGTTCGTACCGCGAACAACGGCTATTCGAATAGTTTGATAACCCTGCAGGGGTGTACCTCTTCACACACGCTTCCACCACTTATCGCCGTTTACTCGGCGTGTACTTGGTAACCTTCAAGCGGAAGCCCAGTGAGGGTGTCGGCCACGACCTGACTAACTACTCAAGTCTCTCGTCCAGGTTTATCGCCTATTTGGGTTCCATCCGTGGGGAGATCCGGCCGGGGTGTCGCTCACGACCCCAAACGATGTGTACAGGGTTCCCGAGTCACCAAACGGGCAACCGGTACACCGTGCCACGTACCTGTCGCATCACAACCCACCCCAAGGGTCAGCGTTGTGCACGACCTCCAGTAAGCTATAAACACCAGAAACTAGTTGCAACTCCTGGACAGAGATCGAGGGTAATTAATAAGCCGAGAGGGTCCATTGGTTTCGGGCCCAATGCATGGTAGTAACTGCAACTTGAACCACACATACAGATCTCAGGTCCTATGGATGATTCCAATGAAACAACCCACCATGTACTCCTACATGGCCTTTCATCGATACCTTTACCAAGCGTATTCCACACTTCCTTCTCTTTATCGGTAAGATCATTTCACTCTGATCCATCACCCAGATGAACCAGACCAGACACAACTCTAAGCATAGCAGGCAACATAAACAAATAGCATGGTGAATCACACATCACATGGCTCAATCAACTCCTACACATGCTAGTGGGTTTCAACTATTTACTGTGGCAATGATAGGTCATGCAAGGGATAGGGTTCAACTACCGCAGCAAGTAGCAGTTCACACGCTGTTGCCTTAATGCAGTAAAAGAGAGCAGGAGCGAGAAGTTTGGGTTTGTATCGGAATGATCAATGATTGCTTGCCTGACAAGGTAGTTGTCGGGTACTGCTCTTCAACTGGATACGCAGCAGTATCCTCGGGAGCAGGACCTAACACAGGGAATACCGACGATACAATCATTAACAAACAAATGCAACAATATGATGCATGCTCATGACATGGCAAGATGCATGTGTGTTGGCTAATGCAACTAAAACCAGAAGGGCTTGAACCTATTTGAATCAAGGATTCAAATTGAAGTTCAAACAATTATTTAAATAAGTGCATTATCATGTTTTTGATGTATACAGCAAGTTAACTTGTTCAAACATGCATGAAACCAGTGCCATTGGAAAGATTGGATTTTTCTGATCATTTTTCATATATAAATCTTTTCCATCTGAGCTATGGTTGATTTTATATGATTTTTAGAAGTTTTGGGTATTTTCTGGAATTTCCTGAATTATTTTAAATCTAAAAATCCTAGAAAAACTTTTACTGCGTCAGCATGACATCATGCTGACGTCAGCCAGTCAACAGGGCCAGTCCAGGTCAAACCTGACCAGTGGGTCCCTCATGTCAGTGTCACAGTTAACTAATTAACTAATTGGAATTAAATTAACACCTAAACTAGGTTTGACTTGCGGGCAGGGCCCACATGTCATTGACCCAGAGGGTCAAACCTGTGGTCAAAATAGGTCCAACTCGCCGGCGTTTAGCTGCCGGCGAGGCCAAACACGGCGGCGTGCTTCCGAAAATGCCTACGGTGCACGGCTCGAGCTGCGGTTAGGTGCGTTGGAAAGCCCTTGCTGTTGCGCGTCAGATGGAGGTGGTCGCCGGACCTGGGGTGGCCGGAGACGACGGCAACGAGCTCGACGGCGGCGACCGGCGTCGGGCGTGTGTGGGGATGCGGCTGCAGGGGCCTAGGTGATGCGTGCGTAGCACCGTTCGCATCTACGTGCTGCGGTGAGTATGTTGGACGGGTGCCAGTGACCAAATGGTCACCGGAGCATCACCGGCGGCGAGCACGGTGGCAGTGCGTGCGGTTGAGCTTTGTGTAGTGCGTTCCAGGGCAAAAGGGAGCCAACGGAGAGGGGGAGGAGGAAGCTAGGCTCACAGGGATTGCAGCAAGCACCGGAGAGAGCTCGGGGGTGGTCGGAGCTGAGCAGAACGGCGAGGGGGATCTCCACGGCCGGAGTTGGGGAAGAAGAGGTCGGGGGCGTCTCCAGGGCGGGCGAGCGCTCGTGGCTCGGCCTGTTCGAAGCAGCCGAGGACGGCGGAGACGATGGACACCAAGGCGGAGCTCAGGGACGACGGTGGACGCGGCTTCTACGACGGTGCGAACACGGCGGCGTCGGCCATGGCGCGGGGAGAGCGAAGGAGAAGAACCGGGGGGAGGTGGAGGTGTCTGCGGGGTTGAGGAGGACGTGGACGATCGAACCATCCCTCCAGGACGGCGAGGGGATGAAGCACGGCGGCGGGCAGCTGCGTGGCGCGCGGCGCGGTCGCCGTCGAGCACCTGCCTGCCTGCCTGGCCGAGCCAAGCAGCTCGCTGGAGCGGCAGCGGGGCTGGGCCGGTAGGTGAGCTGGGTGGGGCGCCAGGTAAGTTCTCTCTCTCCCTTTTTTTCTATTTTCTTTTCTGTTTCATTGCTTTTGCAGCTTTGTTCAATTAATAAAAATGCCTAAACATTTTTATAACTCATGACACTTGTCATACCTACTGCATATAATATGAACAGTAGGAACATTATAGTTCATGATTATTTGAGCATTTAAAATATTTTATAGCATTTAAATGCTCAAATTCAAATACCATATGATTTAATCCAGAGCCCTTGAGTGTCCTAGAAAATTGTGCACCATTTTTGGCAGATGTTTAAGACCAAGGCAGAGATGATGAACATTTTTGAAGGGCATTTTGGGTACATTGGAAAATATTTTAGCAAACCCTAGTTGTTAGGGGAGGGGTGCTGGGGTTTCTGTTAATCCCATTTCAAGTTTCTTTGAAAGTAAACATGATGCACACTCTAGTTAGGTCCTAATGCAAGTGCTAGCTAGGGATGTGACAACTCACCCCCACTTAAAAGAATCGCGTCCCGAGATTCGGGTTCCTCCGGAAAGAAGGTGGGGTACTCAAGTCGAAGACGATCCTCCCTTTCCCAAGTAGCTTCACTCTCGGAATGATGTGACCATTGAATCTTGAGAAACTATATATTGTGGCGTCGAGTGGTGCGCTCAGTTTGGTCAAGAATACGGATGGGGTATTCTCGATATGTGAGATTATCTTGGAGATCAAGCGTTTCGTGGTCCACTCCGCGGATAGGATCTGAGAAGCAACGCCTGAGTTGAGAAACGTGGATAACATCATGAACTCTGGAGAGGTGCGGAGGTAGTTCCAATTGGTAGGCAACTTCTCCTCGTTTGGCAAGAATGCGAAAAGGACCGATGTAACGAGGGGCCAATTTGCCTTTCATACCGAAGCGATGGGTTCCCTTAAAAGGAGTAACCCGAAGGTAAGCCTTATCGCCGACTTCAAAAGTCACAGCCTTATGATGACTATCATATTGGCTCTTTTGGCGAGACTGGGCTGTTTTCAATCTCTCACGAACGATGCGGACTTGTTCCTCAGCTTCCTGGATCATATCCGGGCCAAAGAATTGTCTTTCCCCGGTCTCCGACCAGTTAAGAGGTGTTCGACACCTTCGTCCATATAGAACTTCGAAAGGAGCTTTGCCCAAGCTGGCTTGATAACTATTGTTATAAGCGAATTCGGCAAATGGAAGACATTTTTCCCATTCCATACCAAAAGAAATGACAGAGGCTCGAATCATGTCTTCCAGAATTTGATTGACTCGTTCCACTTGACCACTTGACTGCGGATGGAAGGCAGTACTGAAAGAGAGATGAGTTCCCACAGCATTCTGGAAACTTTCCCAAAATCGTGAAGTGAAAAGACTTCCACGGTCTGAGTTAATCTCCAACGGTACACCATGAAGTGATACTATTCGAGAGATATATAAGTCTGCTAGCTGGCTAGCGGTAATACTCTCCCGAACAGGCAGGAAATGAGCTACTTTAGAGAGGCGATCGATAACGACGAAGATAGCACTATTCCCTTTCCTAGTCCTGGGGAAACCGGTAATGAAGTCCATACCGACTTTGTCCCATTTCCATTCAGGAATAGCTAAAGGTTGAAGGGTGCCAGCAGGCCGTTGATGCTCTGCTTTGACTCGACGACAAACGTCGCAGTTAGCAATGAATTGAGCGATTTCTCTCTTCAACCTAGTCCACCAGAATCTTTGACGTAGGTCTTGATACATTTTGGTACTACCGGGATGAATCGTGAGAGGAGATTCATGAGCCTCCTTAAGGATCAAACGTCTTAGGTTTCGTACTTTAGGAACCACTAAACGGTTGCCAAAGAATACGACTCCTTGATCATCAATTGAGAAACATCCTGCAACTCCTTTCTTGATGTTCCTCTTAATACGGGAAATTCCGGGATCAACCTTTTGTGCTTTGATGACCTGATCCATAAGGGTAGGTTTCGCCACCAAGGTGGAAAGGAATCCTCGAGGAACAATGTGAAGGTTAAGCTTACGAAATTCCTCGTGGAGAAGTGGTTGACTTTGTTGTAACATTAAATTGTTACAATATGACTTACGACTTAGTGCATCAGCCATGACATTGGCCTTTCCAGGGGTGTAAGTGATTCCTAAGTCGTAATCTGTGAGCAACTCAACCCAACGTCTTTGCCTGAGATTCAAATCCGGTTGGGTGAAGATATACTTCAAACTTTGGTGATCAATGAAGATTTCACAGCGATTACCAAGGAGGTAATGTCGCCATGTTTTGAGTGCATGGACTACAGCTGCAAGCTCTAAATCATGAGTAGGATAGTTATCCTCATGTGGACGCAACTGTCGCGATGCGTATGCAATCACTTGACGATCTTGCATGAGAATGCAACCTAGTCCTTGTCGCGAGGCGTCGCAGTAGATTATAAAATCCTTGGAAAAATCTGGTGGTACCAGTACAGGTGCAGATGTCAGGCGTCTTTTCAGTTCCTGAAAACTAGACTCGCACAGTGGGGTCCACTCAAACTTTTTATCTTTCTTGAGGAGTTCAGTTAGAGGTTTAGCAACCTTGGAGAAATTCTCGTCGAAGCGTCGGCAATAGCTTGCTAAGCCAAGAAAACTCCTAACTTGCTTGACCGATTCAGGGGGAGTCCAATCAAGTACGGCTTGAACTCGCTCGGGATTGACAGCAATACCCTTGCCAGAGATCACATGACCTAGATAGGTTACTTCTGGCAACCAAAATTCACATTTAGAGAATTTGGCATAAAGGCGGTGCTCTCGAAGTTTCGTCAATACCAGCCTTAAATGCTCGGCATGATCTTCCTTGTTCTTGGAGAAAATGAGTATATCATCGAGGTATACCACGACGAATTTATCCAAATACTCCATGAATATAGAATTCATTAACCGAGAAAAGGTAGCTGGGGCATTGGTTAATCCGAAGGACATGACGGTGTACTCATATTGGCCATAACGAGTAACGAAAGCCGTTTTAGGAATGTCCCCGTTCTTGATTTTGATTTGATGGTAGCCCAACCTCAAATCCATCTTAGAGAAGACTGAGGATCCAGCGAGCTGATCATACAGATCGTTGATCCTGGGAAGCGGATACTTGTTCTTTATGGTGACCAGATTAACAGGTCGGTAATCTACAACCATCCGCTCCGTTCCATCCTTCTTCTTGACGAAGAGGACGGGGCAAGCCCAAAGGGAAGAACTAGGACGGATGAAACCTTTTTGCAAGGACTCATCGAGTTGTTTCTTTTGCTCAGCTAATTCTAGTGGTGCCATCTTATAAGGTCTCCTAGAGATTGGGACAGTTCCAGGGATAAGATCTATCACGAACTCGACATCTCTATCAGGTGCTCCTGGCAGTTCTTCCGGAAAAACATCCGGGAAGTCACGGACTACCGGGATATCTTCGAGTTCTGGTAGAGGGCTGGCATTAAGAGAATAGAGCTGACGTTCAGCCATTCGGGCCAAGACATTGACTATCTTGCCGGATGGATGTGTAAGTTGAACGGTCCTAGTAAAGCAATCAATTTTGGCGTAGTGGGTTGTCATCCAATCCATACCTAAAATGATGTTTATGTCCGATGACTTGAGAGCGATTAAAGATGCAAGGAAAACAAGTCTATCGACAAGGATTTCATTTCCATGGCTTACCCTAGAGGTTTGCCACTTTGAACCAGGAGTTTGAATAACCATGGAAGTAGGCATGTCACAAAAAGTCATGTTGTGCAATCGAGCATAGCTCTCAGATATGAACGAATGGGATGCTCCAGTATCGAAAAGAACAGATGCCGGATGGCAGTTGACGAGAAGCGTACCAAGGACGACGTTAGGATCCTCATAAGCTTCTTCGGCGGAAACATAGTTGACATGACCACGTGCAGTGGGGATTGGCTTGACATAGTTCACCTTGCCGGTTGGCTTACCACGGCCAACGGGTTTTCCTGGCTGATTCTGGGGACAATCATGCATGTAGTGTCCCGGTTCTCCACACTTGAAACATGTCACGGTGGTGGTGCGTGGAGCAAAGTTGGAGGGTGGACCTCCATAGGTTTTGGCAGGTGGAAACTGCTGAGTTGGGCGAGGCGCCTCATAGGATGGCCTCGGTTATACTTGGGTGGCAGAGCAGTGTTAGGAACCCACACACGGCGCTTGTGAGAGCCAGAACCGGATGAGGAACCAAGGTCTCGAGTATGCTTGCGGGTGGCCTCGAAGTCGGTCTGACCTGTTTCAGCACTGATAGCCTTGTTTACCAACTTCTGGAAGGAAGTGCACTCGTGCAGACGTAGATCTCGACGGAGTTCAGGGCTGAGTCCCTTGCGGAACCTTGCCTGCTTCTTGGCATTGGTGGATACTTCTTCAGGTGCATAGCGTGCCAGATTACCAAACTTGCGACTGTAGCCATCCATAGTTAAACGGCCCTGGGTGAAATTGCAGAATTCCTCCCGCTTGCGATCTATGAGACCTTCCGGAATGTGATGTTCACGGAATGCCTCACTGAACTCAACCCAGGTAGTGACTTGGCCAGCAGGACGCATAGCTTCAAAGTTTTCCCACCAAAGACTGGCAGGGCCCTCAAGATGGTAGGCGGCGTAGATAACCTCGTCAGCTTCGGCCACACGGGCAGAGTGTAACTTGTGGGTGATACTACGTAGCCAGTCATCAGCATCCAGAGGTTCAGTGGAGTGATGGAACTTCGGTGGACACATCTTGATAAAATCGTGGATTGACACCACGTCATTCCTCTGACGGAACCCGGTGTTCTGCTCTATGCGTTCCAGCAGACGGTTGGTCTCTCTCTTGTTCCGTTCTGCTTCAAGCATAACTTCCGCCAAAGAGGGTGGCTGGGGCAGATTTCCATCTCTAGCCCCACTAGCCTCACCCTGCTCCTGAGCAGCAGGAGTGTTGCGAGTGTTGACCATCCTAGGAAAACAAAACAATGGTTTAGACAAGGATGGCAAAATTTGACATAGAAGTGCAGAATGTAATGGATGACACGGAATGCAAAGATGTTCATCCGTACGACATGGTAATATAGGAACTGCTATATATACACCAGTGGTCATACACACCATACAAAGTTTAGTACAAGCCAAGGCTAAAGTACAACTGCGGTGAAAGACGATACATCCCATCAGAGGCATTCCAAGCTCCTATACATTATTTAACTACACCTCCGGAACTTAGTACACACTAAGTCATATTCCACAAGACGCGCAGGACTGTGGAAATACAACTGCTACAATACTACTACTACCACGGACTAGCTCAGACATTCGCGTAGTAATCCTCGTAAAGATTACCACCGTAGCCTGGAAGTGGTACGGACGGATCTTGGAACTCGCGAGCACTCGAAGGCTGTGGACCATAGGGGCATGGGTGTGGTCTCGGTCCCGATGCTGGTGGTAACCGACGCCCACGTGGAGGTGTAATACCCCCAACGTCACGCCAATCCATGCGATCAGGCAGACGAGTCCGCACGGGGTACAAATCCCGCATGTCCAGATATCTGGCGTGCACAGCAGGTGCAAGCCGTGTCAAAGTAGTCCAATGAGCGGCTCGAGTGTTATACAGCTCCATTCGGAGGGCACGGACCTCACGGTCCCTATCCTCCAACATCTGAACAGTGGTCTGAAGCAGTGGCTCTTCATGAGCAGCATCAGTATACAGACCAGTGTAGTAGCCTTCCTCTCCGGGAAGTGAGGCTGGCATGTAACAGAACTCAGTGTTCAGCAACAGGGCATGCCTAGCACGAAGAATGGTCATCATCGAATAAGCGGCATCCTGCACTGCCATCTCGATGGTAATCCTGAGTCCATAAGACCAATGGATGGGATCATTAGCTCCGGGATATGAGGGGTATATCCGGACTGTGCAGAAATACTGACTTTGATTGAAATCCCGATACTGTTCCTCCATGGTGTATTCAGGATACCAATGATAACCGGTCTCAGTCATCACACGGACTAGCATGGCCGTGTGACCGGGCACATTAATGCACCGAGTCAAACGAACCACTTGGTGAGGGATGCGGCCAGACATCTGAAACACAAAATAATGCAA
Source organism: Secale cereale (assembly GCA_902687465.1). Taxonomy (NCBI): domain Eukaryota; kingdom Viridiplantae; phylum Streptophyta; class Magnoliopsida; order Poales; family Poaceae; genus Secale; species Secale cereale. The sequence continues at coordinate 447,385,950 of LR738712.1, forward strand.
AGGCATTAGTGTTTCTGGAAGAAATCGGGCAGCATAACAACTGTAAATGCTCAAACAAAGATTTGAGACATCATACAAATGATAGCATAGCCACTCAACAATTCCATATCAAGGTTCCGGTTCAACAATCATCATACTCAAGGGATAGAAACCGAACTGAGGCTTGAAACCAACAATCCTAAGAGTCTACAGATTAGTAACACGTGAACCTAGTAAGGATAAGAGGCCTAGTCTTAAATCCCCGTAGAAAGAATAGACAGACTCAGATCAGAAGGGCATAAGGTAAAGGAGTAAAAAGAGCCTTACGTTCCCTTCCACAATCAATTCCCCTACATATAACTAAGAATTTTTCTAGACTCAACATCGACCAGTTTGGCTTGAGAAACCTACAGGCAGTCCAGCTCTGATGCCAACGCTGTCAGGACCCCGATCCTAAGTCACACCGATCTACCTGTAACACGTCATATCACTTTGCGGCCTCACGCACGGTAACCCCACGGGTGCCACCTTACCTGGCCCGGGACCGTTTGCGCATTTTGGCACACGTATATGACAGTGTCACTAGCATCCATATGACAGAGAACCCGGGCCGACATGGTTAGTTATAAACCAAAAGTGGCACTAAATTACAGAGACAGGCATCCATGACCCAGCAACGAACGTGTCGGTCATCAACGTATGAACCCAAGTCGTAGCAAGCTACATGGACTTAAAGGAACAACGCGTGACATTTCCCCTAAGGGACAGACACAGGAACGAAGAAGGACACATGCCGGCCAGCCTACGTGTTCCGAGCAGTAGCAAGCTACCAAGGCTCATTGGAGACACTAGGAGGCATTTCCCTGTAAGGTAGGCTACCAAAGGAAAACAACTAGGTGTCGGATCCCACACATACCAAGCATTTCAAACATACACACAATATGCTCAATATGTGCAAATACAACATTGCAACACAACAGAACTCTATGACTCAAAGTACTTTATTTAAAAGGCTCCAAGAGCCATATAAAACATATCCATACAGGTAGGGGTCACATGACCCAATACTCAAGTCATACAGTCATACAAGCACAAGCGGAAGCTACATGTCTGAGTACAGACAACTTAGAAAATAAAAACAGGCTTGGTGTAGCCTGACTATCTACAAGGCCCTTCACAAGCTCCAGATCACCGTCTGGGTGTCAAGCTACTCGTCGACGTCAACGTCTATGTAGAACCCATCAGCAGGCGCAGGGTTCTCCTCTGCAACAGTTATTAAGCAAACATGAGTACAAAGGTACTCAACAAGTCTTACCACAGAACCTATCTTTCATGCAACATTATCAAAGGCGGTAGTGGAGTTCATAGCAGAATGCCAGCTTTGACCTTGGCTAACCTATACTACAACTCTCAACAGATTGCCAGATGTCATTATGAACACGAGTCCACTACTCACCACATCAATACACTACCGAGGATCCTCTTCCGTCATCCTATGGAAGGGCCATCCACGGCACTCACGCTTATCTTGAGGCTTTTAGTAGTATCCATCAACTTGTCTATGAACTGTAAGAGTAACCAAGTAGATCGTACCGCGAACAACGGCTATTCGAATAGTTTGATAACCCTGCAGGGGTGTACCTCTTCACACACGCTTCCACCACTTATCGCCGTTTACTCGGCGTGTACTCGGCAACCTTCAAGCGGAAGCCCAGCGAGGGTGTCGTCCACGACCTGACTAACTACTCAAGTCTCTCGTCCAGGTTTATCGCCTATTTGGGTTCCATCCGTGGGGAGATCCGGCCGGGGTGTCGCTCACGACCCCAAACGATGTGTACAGGGTTCCCGAGTCACCAAACGGGCAACCGGTACAACGTGCCACATACCTGTCGCATCACAACCCACCCCGAGGGTCAGCGTTGTGCACGACCTCCAGTAAGCTATAAACACCAGAAACTAGTTGCAACTCCTGGACAGAGATCGAGGGTAATTAATAAGCCGAGAGGGTCCATTGGTTTCGGGCCCAATGCATGGTAGTAACTGCAACTTGAACCACACATACAGATCTCAGGTCCTATGGACGATTCCAATGAAACAACCCACCATGTACTCCTACATGGCCTTTCATCGATACCTTTACCAAGCGTATTCCACACTTCCTTCTCTTTATCGGTAAGATCATTTCACTCTGATCCATCACCCAGATGAACCAGACCAGACACAACTCTAAGCATAGCAGGCAACATAAACAAATAGCATGGTGAATCACACATCACATGGCTCAATCAACTCCTACACATGCTAGTGGGTTTCAACTATTTACTGTGGCAATGACAGGTCATGCAAGGGATAGGGTTCAACTACCGCAGCAAGTAGCAATTCACACGTTGTTGCCTTAATGCAGTAAAAGAGAGCAGGAGCGAGAAGGTTGGGTTTGTATCTGAATGATCAATGATTTCTTGCCTAACAAGGTAGTTGTCGGGTACTGCTCTTCAACTGGATACGCAGCAGTATCCTCGGGAGCAGGACCTAACACAGGGAATACCGACGATACAATCATTAACAAACAAATGCAACAATATGATGCATGCTCATGACATGGCAAGATGCATGTGTGTTGGCTAATGCAACTAAAACCAGAAGGGCTTGAACCTATTTGAATCAAGGATTCAAATTGAAGTTCAAACAATTATTTAAATAATTGCATTATCATGTTTTTGATGTATACAGCAAGTTAACTTGTTCAAACATGCATGAAACCAGTGCCATTGGAAAGATTGGATTTTTCTGATCATTTTTCATATATAAATCTTTTCCATCTGAGCTATGGTTGATTTTATATGATTTTTAGAAGTTTTGGGTATTTTCTGGAATTTCCTGAATTATTTTAAATCTAAAAATCCCAGAAAAACCTTTACTGCGTCAGCATGACATCATGCTGACGTCAGCCACTCAACAGGGCCAGTCCAGGTCAAACCTGACCACTAGGTCCCTCATGTCAGTGTCACAGTTAACTAATTAACTAATTAGAATTAAATTAACACCTAAACTAGGTTTGACTTGCGGGCAGGGCCCACATTTCATTGACCCAGAGGGTCAAACCCGTGGTCAAAACAGGTCCAACCCAGAGGCCAAACACGGCGGCGTGCTTCAGAAAACGCCTACGGTGCACGGCTCGAGCTGCGGTTAGGTGCGTTGGAAAGCCCTTGCTGTTGCGCGTCGGATGGAGGTGGTCGCCGGACTTGGGGTGGCCGGAGACGACGGCAACGAGCTCGACGACGGCGACCGGCGTCGAGCGTGTGTGGGGATGCGGCTGCAGGGGCCTAGGCGATGCGTGCGCAGCACCGTTCGCATCTACGTGCTGCGGTGAGTATGTTGGACGGGTGCCAGTGACCAAATGGTCACCGGAGTATCACCGGCGGCGAGCACGGCGGCGGTGCGTGCCGTTGAGCTTTGTGCAGTGCGTTCCAGGGCAAAAGGGAGCCAACGGAGAGGGGGAGGAGGAAGCTAGGCTCACAGGGATTGCAGCAAGCACCGGAGCGAGCTCGGGGGTGGTCGGAGCTGAGCAGAACGGCGAGGGGGATCTCCGCGGCCAGAGTTGGGGAAGAAGAGGTCGGGGGAGTCTCCAGGGCGGGCGAGCTCTCGGGGCTCGGCCTGTTCGAAGCAGTCGAGGACGGCGGAGACGATGGACACCAAGGCGGAGCTCAGGGACGACGGTGGACGCGGCTTCTACGACGGTGCGAACACGGCGGCGTCGGACATGGCGCGGGGAGAGCGAAGGAGAGGAACCGAGGGGAGGTGGAGGTGTCTGCGGGGTCGAGGAGGACGTGGACGATCTAACCATCCCTCCAGGACGGCGAGGGGATGAAGCAAGGCGGCGGGCAGATGCGTGGCGCGCGGCGCGGTCGCCGTCGAGCACCTGCCTGCCTGCCTGGACGAGCCAAGCAGCTCGCTGGAGCGGCAGCTGGGCTGGGCCGGCAGGTGGGCCGGGTGGGGCGCCAGGTAAGTTCTCTCTCTCCCTTTTTTTCTATTTTCTTTTCTGTTTCATTGCTTTTGCAGCTTTGTTCAATTAATAAAAATGCCTAAACATTTTTATAACTCATGACACTTGTCATACCTACTGTATATAATATGAATAGTAGGAAGCATTATAGTTCATGATTATTTGAGCATTTAAAATATTTTATAGCATTTAAATGCTCAAATTCAAATACCATATGATTTAATCCAGAGCCCTTGAGTGTCCTAGAAAATTGTGCACCATTTTTGGCAGAGGTTTAAGACCAAGGCAGAGATGATGAACATTTTTGAAGGGCATTTTGGGTACATTGGAAAATATTTTAGCAAACCCTAGTTGTTAGGGGAGGGGTGCTGGGGTTTCTGTTAATCCCATTTCAAGTTTCTTTGAAAGTAAACATGATGCACACTCTAGTTAGGTCCTAATGCAAGTGCTAGCTAGGGATGTGACACTCAGCCATTCGGGCCAAAACATTGACTGTCTTGCCGGATGGGTGTGTAAGTTGAACAGTCCTAGTGGAGCAATCAATCTTGGCGTAATGAGCTGTCATCCAGTCCATAACCAAGATGATGTTTATGTCCGAGGACTTGAGAGCTATTAGTGATGCAAGGAAAACAAGTCTATCGACAAGGATTTCATTTCCATGGCTTACCCTAGAGGTTTGAAATTTTGAACCAGGAGTTTGAATAACCATGGAAGTGGGCATGTCACAAAAAGTCATGTTGTGCATTCGAGCATAGCTCTCAGATATGAACGAATGAGATGCTCAAGTATCGAAAATGATAGATGCCGGATGGCAGTTAACAAGAAGCGTACCAAGAACGACGTTAGGATCCTCATAAGCTTCCTCAGCAGAGACATAGTTGACATGACCACGTGCAGTGGGGATTGGCTTGACATAGTTCACCTTGCCTGTTGGCTTACCACGGCCAACGGACCTTCCTGGCTGGTTCTGAGGACACTCTCGCATGTAGTGCCCTGGTTCTCCACACTTGCATCATGTCACAGTGCCAGTGTGTGGAGCAAAATTGGCAGGTGGTCCTCCATAAGTCTTGGCCAGTGCATACTACTGGGTTGGGCGAGGCGCCTCATAGGATGGCCTCGGAGTGAACCTGGGTGGCAGGGCAGTGTTAGGAACCCACACACGGCGCTTGTGAGAGCCAGAGCCGGATGAGGAACCAAAGACACGAGGATGCTTGCACGTGGCTTCAAAATCGGTCTGACCAGTCTCAGCGCTGATGGCTTTGTTCACTAACTTCTGGAAGGAGGTGCACTCGTGCAGACGTAGATCTCCGCGAAGTTCAGGGCTGAGTCCTGTGCGGAACCTCACCTGCTTCTTTGCGTCGGTGGACACTTCCTCGGGAGCATAGCGTGCCAAGTTGCCAAACTCGCGACTATAGCCATCGACGGTTAACTGGCCCTGGGTGAAATTTCAGAATTCCTCCCGCTTGTGATCCATGAGGCCTTCCGGAATGTGATGTTCATGGAATGCCTCACTGAACTCTGCCCAAGTAGTGATTTGGCCAGCACGACGCATAGCCTCAAAGTTTTCCCACCAGAGGCTAGCAGGGCCCACAAGATGGTAGGCGGCGTAAGTAACCTTGTCAACTTCAGCCACATGGGCAGAGTGTAGCTTGTGGGTGATACTGCGGAGCCAGTCATCCGCATCAAGAGGTTCAGCGGAATGATGGAACTTCGGTGGGCACATCTTGATAAAGTCATTAATTGACACCACGTCATTCCTCTAGCGTAATGCAGTATTCTGCTCTATGCGTTCCAGCAGACGGTTAGTCTCTCTCTTGTTCCTTTCTGCCTCGAGCATTACTTCAGCCAAGGAAGGTGGTTGGGGCAGATTCTCATCTGTAGCCCCACTGGCCTCACCCTGCTCCTGAGCAGCAAGAGTGCTGCGAGTGTTGACCATCCTAGGAAAACAAATCAACGGTTTAGACAAGGATGGCAAAACTTTGACATAGGAGTGCAGAATGTAATGGATGACACGAAATGCACAGATGTTCATCTGTACGACATGGTAATATAGAAACTGCCATATATACACCATTGGTCATACACACCATTCATAGTTTAGTACAAGCCAAGGCTAAAGTACAACTGCAGTGAAAGATGATACATCTCATCAGAGGAACTCCAAGCTCCTATACATTATTTATCTACGCCTCCGGAACTCAGAACACACTTAGTCATATTCCACAAGACGCGCAGGACTGTCGAAATACAACTACTACGATACTACTACTGCCACGGTCTAACTCAGACATTCCCGTAGTAATCTTCGTAAAGATTACCCCCGTAGCCTGGAAGTGGAACATGTGGATCTGGAAACTCTCGAGCACTCAAAGGCTGTGGACCATAGGGACATGGAAGCGGTCTCGGTCCCGCTGCTAGTGGTAACCAATGCCCATGTGGAGGTGTAATACCCCCAACGTCACGCCAATCCATACGATCGGGCAGACGAGTCCATACGGGGTACAAATCCCGAATATCCAGATATCCGGCCTGCACGACAGGTGCAAGCCGTGTCAAAGTGGTCCAGTGGTCGGCTCGAGTGTTATAAAGCTCCATCCGGAGGGCACGGACCTCACGGTTCATATCCTCCAGCATCTGAGTAGTAGTCTGAAGCAGTGGATCCTCATGAGCGGCATCAGTAAGACCAGTGTAGTAGCCTTCCTCTCCAGTAAGTGAGGCTGGCATGTAGAGGAACTCAGTGTTCAGCAGCAGGCCATGCCTAGCCCAGATGATGGTCATCATCTAGTAAGCGGCATCCTGCACTGCCATCTTGATGGTAACCCTGAGTCCATAAGACCCATGGATGGGGACGGTAGCTCCGGGATACGAAGGGTATATCCGGACTGTGCAGAAATACTGACTCTGGTTGGAATCCTGGTACTGCTCCTCCACTGTGCCCACTCGTGGTCAAAGAGGGTCAAATCGGCCGGCGTTTAGCCGCCGGCGAGGCCAGATGCGGCAGTGCGGTGCGGGATTCATGCTCCGGTGACCATATCGACGGCGGAGCACGTCTATGTGATGCGGGGAGTGTGTCGCATCTAGTGGTGGTGGTGTTTGGCCTCGGGGTCGCCGGAAAAGGCGTCGGCGACGACCTTGGCGGCTGCCGGAGCTCGGGTGAGCTCGGGCTAGTCGCTAGGAGGCACGGCGAGGCTCGTGGAGAGGTGCTCTAGGCTCCTGGGGGTGCGGTGAAGCTGATGGACAGGGTGGCGCGGCCGTTGGGTGGCCGGAGTGTCGTCGGCGACGAGCTCCGCGGTGGAGCGTGCGGGTGAGCTTCGTGCTGTCATTACAGAGCTCGAGAGGGTGAACGGAGAGGATGGAGAGGTGTCCAAGCTCACGGTGGTCGCGTTGGAACTGACGGCGAGGTCGGGGACGAACTGCTACGATGGTGAGGTCGCCGGCGATCTCGACGGCCGAACGGGGGAGAAGTCGACGGAGACGGCGCGTTGGGGCTTCAGGTGATGCGTGGCTTGTCGGGGAGACGTAGCAGAATTTGGCGGAGCCTCCAGACAAGGAGGGGCGACGAGGGGAGCACGGTGGATGCGGTGGTTATGGATGCGAGCTTGCGGGCGCTGCTGCCATGGCGTAGGGAGGGCGAGGGAGATAGGCAGGGTGGAATGGATGCGTCCAGCGGCTTCGTGGCGCGACGTGGAGGTCGTGCAGACCGTTCCTGTGATGAGGCGGCGGCCAGACAGCAAGCAGCTGCCGCGGTGGTGCGCGGCCGTGCGCCGGCGTCACCTGCCTGCCTGGCTGCCGAAGCAGCTGGCTGGCTCGGGCCAGCACAGTGCTGGGCCGCCAGGTGGGCCGGCTGGTCCAGGTAAGTGGGTTGTGCCCTCTCTCTCTCGTTTCTATTTTATTTTATGTTTTGTTTCTTTTTCAACTTTATTGAATTAATAAAAAACCTAGAACATTTTTATAAATCATAAAACTACTCATGCCCACTGTATATAATATGAACAGCATGGAATATTTTGGTTTATGATTATTTGGGCACCTAAAATATTTTATAGCATTTAAATGCCCAAATACAAATACAATATGAATTAATCCAGTGACCTTTGGATGTCCTAGAAAATTGTGCACCATTTTTGTCAGAGGTTTAAGACCAAGGCAAAGATGATGAACATTTTTGAAGGGCATTTTGGGTACATTGGAAAAGATTATATTAAACCCTAGTTGTTAGAAGAGGGGTGCTGGGGTTTCGGTCATTCCCATTTCAAGTTTCTGCAAAAAGTAAACATGATGCACACTCTAGCTAGTCCAAACGCATGCACTGACTATGGATGAGACAACACCCTCGTGGGCAAGGCCTTCTGCAATGGCTTCTATTGGCCCACGGCACTCAACGACGCCACGAAGCTCATGCGATCCTGCGAGGCGTGCTAGTTTCACGCCAAGCAGATCCACCAGCCGGCGCAAGGCCTCCAGACGATTCCGATCTCATGGACCTTTGCGGTCTGGGAATTGGACATCCTAGGTCCTTTCCCTCATGCCACAGGGGGCTACCGCTTCCTGTACGTCGCCATCGACAAAGTCACCAAGTGGGCGGAAGTGAAGCCTTTCGCGCAATCCCAGCCGGGTCAGCTGTCAAGTTCATCCAAGGCCTCATGAGGCGATTCGGGGTCCCCAACTGCATCATCATGGATAATGGTTTGCAGTTCACAAGCAATCTCTTCAGGTCATATTGTGCTAACCTTGGAACATAGATCTACTACGCTTTGGTGGCCCACCCCAGGAGCAATGGCCAGGCCGAGCGTGCCAACGCGGAAGTCTTGCGTGGCCTCAAGACGTGCATCTTCAAGAAGAAGCTCGAGGCTTGCGGCAGGGGCTGGATCGACGAACTCCAGTCCGTGTGGTGGTCAATCCGAACCACTACCACCAAACCTATGGGGGAGACTCCCTTCTTTCTCGTTTATGGGGCGGAGGCGTTCCTCCCTCACGAGGTCAAGGATCGCTCCCCACGGGTCTCGGGCTTCGATGAGGAAAGACTGGCGCCGCCTGGTGGATGGACCTCATGCTCTGTGAGGAGAGCCGCCGCCGGGCTGCCCTCAGGGCGACGCGTTACCAGCAGGCACTGTGGTGGTACCACTGCCGCAGTGTCCGCACAAGCACACTTGAAGTTGGTGACTTGGTCCTTAGGCGGGTCCTCTCCCGTGAGGGGCTACACAAGCTCTCTCCCATGTGGGAGGGCCCGTTCAGAATCACCCATGTGTCTAGGCCTGGTGCTGTGCGACTGGAGATGCAGGATGGGATACCTATCCAGAATTCCTGGAACATTGAACACCTCAGGAGGTTCTATCCATAATCAAGGCTCTGTGCCCATGAAGGTCTCCGTCCATGACACTCTCACGTAATAATGAGTTGGGGCTGTACACGCCACGGAGTCTCCTATGTGTTTCCTATGGGCCCTCAGACGGGGCTCCCACCCACGCCCCAGTGGCAGTCCTTAGCTCCGCGCTTGGAAGAAGACATAGTGTAGGGGTCGGACGCGACCTTTTTCCTTTTTGATTGGTGTTTGGCTGTCAGCCTTTTCTACTTCCTTGGCTATCAGCCCTTCCTCTACCCCATGCTATGAAGTTCTCGTGTTTCTCGCGCTTCTTGCGTTTTGTTGAGAGTTTTTGTGTTTCGATCTTTCTCACCGGCTTTAAGTTCAACTATGCCACTCGCTCTCCTTCATGCACCTCGCGTGTGGGGGCTGGGGCACGGTCGGTCACCGGCCCTCGTCCGTCGTGGCGCCATGACCTCGCCTGCCCAAGTCCGTGCAACCTATCTACCGAGCCGCTCAGGCTTTGGTGCTCTAACCCGCGCTCGGCACTCTCAGCAGATCTCTGCGATTGACCCCCGCTCGGGGGCCGTACGAGCCCATCGGACCCGGCCACCTCCTCACGACCCGAAGGGCTCATGACGCCAGAGTCGGGAGGACTCCGCCTCAGGACGGCAGGACGCATAAAAGCTAAGTGACTTCTCCAAGCAACAAAAGCATGACGGCGATTTCTCGCTTCTTACATACATCACAACCCATTACACGCCTCCTCAAGGCAACTTGAAACTTTGATGCAGAAAAGACATGAAGGAAAAGAAAGGAGAAGAAGCAGAAGCCGCTCCCGCTCAATCGGAATCCTTTGGCTCCTCCGGCTTCACCGAGCCGCAGCGGCGCGGCGATCCCCTCCCCGCGCCGTACTGAGCTCGGCGGCGTGGTGGTTTGTCGTGGCCGCCACTGCTGGAGGAGCTGCTGCTGAAAGGGGGCCTCACGGTGCCCCCTTGTGCTGAGGTCGTCTCCGGAGGAGGAACCGCTCCTCTAGATGTCTTCACCCTCCTCGTCGTCAGCCTCGGGAGAGCACCCAAGGCGGCACCCTTCCTCTGAGAAGACTCTGACGAACAGCGTGGAGATGCCATCGTAACTGAAGTGGAGCGCACACCTCCCCTGCAGCCGGCGTGCGCGGGCAAACGACTGCTAGCCACACTCCAAGAACACATCGCCCGAGGGAGCCACCTCGTCCTCCACCCAGGATGCACCGCTGCAGCAACGTCGCCCTGCAGCCATATGCCTACAAGGCCTCCGGCCGGGAGCACGTCGCGAAATGAGCGGGGAAGCATGAGCCACGGGCCACCGGGCTTCTCCGCCCTCACCATGAACTCTGACGAGACATCGAAGGAATGGAACTGTGGGCGCGGAGGGCACCCGACGAGCATGCACCTTTGCGCGCCCCCTCTTCCTCCACGGCCGCGACCACCTTCGCCACGGGACGACGCCCGGTGTCGTCCACCGGCGGCCGTGGCAGAGCTCAAAGGGTCGCGCCCGCCTCCCCGAGAAGATGATGCGGGCGCAGCGGCATGCTTGCGGGGACGACCGCGATCCCTCTTCGACAGTAGTGGGACTGGATTCTTCAGGGTCTTCCCCTTCTTCGCGGCGGATGGCTTCCTCGGCGGCTCCATGAAGGTCTTGTG
>LR738712.1:447397017-447430165 GCA_902687465.1 Secale cereale
GGGGGGGGGGGGGGTGTGAGAGCGAAGGACAAGCAAGGACAAGATGGTGTTGGCTTGAAAATGGCCTGGGGGCTTCCCCCTAGCCCCATTTATAGGGTGGAGGAGCCCAACCGCCAGCCAATGGTGTCGCAGCCATTACTCCCTCGTCACCCGTGCCAAGGAGTTATCAAGTCGCACGATCACCAAGGCTGCGTGGGAAGCGGAGCCTCCATGTCCCATCCAATAATCGTGCGCTGGCCTGGCCCGCAGCATTTTAGGGCCCGCAGCGCTTCGTCCTCGACTAAGGCTTCGCCCCGAAGCCAACTCCGCGCGCGCCTTGGACCCGGGGCCTACTGTCAGCGTACTAGGAACCAGGGTACCCAGACTTGCCTGTCTATGGGACGCGACGCGCTCCTTCAAGCGGCCTGGTACGGCCCAGCTGATCGACCAATTGCTCAAGACCCTCGTGAGGGGCCAGGCCTCGCGAGGAGAACGATGTCAAGACCTCCTCGGGGGCGGCCTCGGCAAGGCGGTCCGGAGGGGTGGAGAATCCAAGGCCAAGCCTGCCTTAGGAGGAGGCAGTGATGTCAGTAGTGATGCACCACGCCAGCGGGTGCCAGCATCCGCCAGTGGCGCAGTTACCATTTCGGTGCTAGGGGGACAGCGCAGCCGCAAGTTCCCGAGGAGCGGGGCAAAGGTTTCCTCATTGGTGCAATGAGACCGAACACCGCAAGGACGACAAGAAGGATGTCATCGTCGAGCCCACCACCGCGTCATCGCCTGACCCTTTTGCAGGCGAAGACTGCTTTTGTCAGGGTAGAACGTCCTTGTGTTCCCGCTCGAAAATGGCCGTCGTGGGATCCCTTCCTACCTAAACATTTCGGGGGAAGAGGACCGTGGCCGCATATATAAGTAGCTAGAGCTCCCACTTCAAAGGGGACGGACACACTTCGCCATCACACAAGGAGCAAGAACACTAGCCTCCTCACCCTCCCGAGCTCACCTCCTGAGCCCAGGGACCCTTGTACTAGTTCATGTTCTAGCTCGCCCGGAGCCAATACACCAAAGCAGGAAGTAGGGTCTTACACCACACGGTGGCCTGAACCTGGATAAACTCTTGTGTGCTTGTTCGTTGTTTGCTTGAATCCTTCCACCGAGATGAGAGCGAGGCACTAGGTAGACGTGAGTGGGAGAAATCTTCCTTCACGCCCCTATGTTCGAACTTAACGGGTTTTGCGGAGCCCTAAATCTGACAGAAATCACCAAGATTGAAGGGGAATCCAAATTTTCTTCGTTCTTGGCCCTAGAGTTTTTTCTATGATGAACATACACCGTGTTCAAATTTGGCATTTTTCCAGGCTCATCTACCATATTTAGGGGATTATGTGCATTTTCTAGGCATTTAGCCCATATAAATCCAATCCAGCTACAGGTGCACGTGTCTGATGTGAGGGACATGGATTGCCGTTCGATAGCGGTGCATCCTACAGTGCACATACGCGATCCATGTGGCTAGGGTTCTGGCCAATCATAACGCAACACACGATAGGCTCAGCGCACACTGTTTTCAGACGCGACGGAGATGAACCGTGTGCGATAATGAACAAGCAAAATTGTAATGGAAGCCAAATTTCTATTGTCGTTTGTCGTTGAGCTCTTGCATAAGACATTTACCTGTGCGATGTTTCATAATAAACCAGGCTACCATTGACCGAAAAAAATCAAGTACACGTGTACATTTTTTTGGAGACGGGATCTGCTAACTTTTTTTCTCGCACACGAGTATTTTACGTGCTTCGTCTGCGTTGTGTGTTTCCCCCGCCCAAGTATCATGTTTCGCAACGAAATTTTTATTAGGTGCGCGATTTCAGAATTTATTCCTCCAACCACATACCCACACCCTCAGTATCTCCCCCTCCCAATTCCCCCGGACTGGCATCTCAAACCGCCGCTGCCGCAACCACAGCTTCAACCACATCTACGTTTTGCTCAAATCTAGTCATGTAACCCACCGATCTCTATCCTGGCCCCGGCATGATTGCTTAAATGGCACCTGCATAATATCGTCATGCCTCCAAATCCCCATCTCCAGGAGCAGATGGCGGTCCATGGCGCGATGGCTGCTGTGCGTGTTGACCCGAAGGAACACCTCACCTTCGTCGCTGCCGCCGACATGGTGCAGGCTCTAGCCCAGATGAAGTTCCCCAGTGACTACCCCCATGACTTAACAGGTAAGATCTGACCAACTCAATCTTACCAATACCACTGGCCACGGCTATGATTTGTACGGTTGATGTATTAAGCATGTTCATGCCTTGTTTATTTTAGTACTACACATTGGGTGATGTTCAAATATTACTGTGTCCAGCTCAATTCCACCAATACTAGCAACAAACTTACAATACATGACTCATGATATCACTAGAGATGCTGCCCATTTGCAATTTTCAGTGGATGCTAACCCTGTTGTACTTAACATGCATATCCATGTATTTGCGCAGGGTCATAACTGTCGATGCTGTTGTTTGCCGTCGAGGTTAGCTGCATCCCATGTATTACAGTATTTCACATCAATTGTGCAATTGCAGTTTAAATTCTGCCATTTACTGGTTGCCTATAGGTACACATGTCAGTGGCACTGATCCACGCTTCGACACGGAGGAACAGCTCGCCTCATTCGTCGCTGACTTTGGGCGGGCTTTGGCCAATATGAAGTGCTCCAGCAACTACCTCTCAGGACTTACCATGTATGTACTCACTAGTTCAATCTTACCAATACCAGTTGCAATTAATGGCTATGTTCTGTACGGTCGATGTATTAAGCATGTTCTAGTAAACATGCCTAACACGTTGTTGCTACTTTCCCTACCTTTTTAGAGACATCTGCGCCATTCTCCACTCTGGCAACACCTGCCTTGTGATGTTTAACTATGACAGTTGCACTTTTATCAGTACCAGTTTCAATGTCTATTAAGCTTGTTGCAATTAACAGTTGAATCCATTTTTCAAAGTTGTATTTCAATGGCTACAAACTTACAAAACATTACTTAGGATGCTATTAAGCCTGTTGCAATTAACAGTTGTATCCATTTTTTAATTTGTCCATTTGCTACCATGCTACTCTCCACAATGAAGATATACTAGAGATGTTGCCCATTTGCTATTTTTGGTGGATGCTAACCCTGTTCTACTTAACATACCTGTCCATCTACTTACGCAGGGTCATAATGGCCGATGATGTTGTTTGCCGTCGAGGTTATCTGCATCCCATGTCTTACTGTATTTCACATCATTTGTGCAATTGCAGTTTAACTTCTACCATTTACTGGTTGCCTGTAGGTACACATGTCAGTGGCACTGATCCATGCTTCGACCCAGAGGTTCAGCTCGCCTCCGCCGCCGCTGACTTTGGGCGGGCTCTGGCCAAGATGAAGTGCCCCAACAACTACCTCTCAGGACTTACCAAGTATGTACTCACCAGTTCAATCTTACCAATACTAGTTGCAATTAATGGCTATGTTTTGTATGGTCGATGTATTAAGCATGTTGTTGTAAACATGCCTAACACGTTTTAGATATTTTCCCTATCTTTTTATAGACAACTGGGCCATTATCTGCTCTGACAGCACCTGCCATGTGATGTTTAACTCTACCAATTGCATTTTTATCAATAGCGATTTCAACGGCTATTAAGCCTGTTGCAATTTAACAGTTGTATCCATTTTTAAAGAGTTGTATTTCAATGGCTACAAACTTACAAAACATGAATTAGGATGTTGTTAAGCCTGTTGCAATTAACAGTTGTATCCATTTTTTAATCCGTCCCTTTGCTACCGTGCTACTCTTTTGCAATGAAGATATCACTACAGATGTTGCAGTTTTATTACCATTTGCTATTTTTGGTGGATGTTAACCCTGTTGTAGTTAACATTGGATTTCCATTTACCTACACAGGGCTACAATGGGCGATGTTGTTGTTTGCCGTCGAGCTTAGCTGCATCCCATGTCTTATACACCATCTATTCCTAAACATAAGTATTTTTAGAAATTCCAATATACACTATATGAGGAGCAATATGAGTGAATATAGATTCTAATCTAAACTATATCTATAATTCTATATACATTCGTATGTAGTTCATATTGAAATCTCAAAAAATACTTGTACTTAGGAAGATAGGTAGTTTTATTTTACATCATTTGTGCAATCTTAGTTTAGCTTCTAACATTTACTGGTTGCTTCTTGGTACATATATGAGCGGTAATGGTCCACGCTTCGATCCCTTTTGTGTATGGGGCAATAAGTTAATCATGAACAAGCGTCAAGTGAGGTAAGTAAGAAAGATTGTTAGGTGAAAGAAACGGGTGATCGGAATTAAGCTCTTTATTTACACTTTGTCGAAGAAAACGGTGAACTTTGGGATGGTAAGTAATGTGTTGCCTTTTCCCCCTGCTCACAACAAGTTACTCTATTAGACCTCAGTATCTGATATTTTTCTCTTTTCAGTGGTTTCCGAAGCAATTTACTAATGATTACCTTGCATACTACATGACCGGAGTGGAGGCAACTAAGGTTAAAGTATATAATTCATGCTACCATGATAATGCTCTAGAAGTCTTCTTGGAGGTGGTGAAGGATGGGCGGGCAATCTTCCCAAGGGGTTGGACAAAAGTGGTTCAGCCTATGGCATGCAAGAAGGCACATTATGGGCATTCCGCTTCTTCAACACCGTCGGCAGTCAAAATGACTTACACTTGTCTCTTCACCTTCACTGCCTTTAAATATTGTGGTTCATCACAGTTAATTGTCACCTAATCCTGTAATTACTGAATATATTGTACTAGCAATTTTATTTATGGATTCGTTGTTGAACCATCGTGCTGAGAATTTGAATTGCACGTTTCATATTTCAAAGTTTCCAAATTGAATAATAAGTTACACGCAAAAATCAAAAGAGAGACGGTCATGGAACTTTGCAAACGGTTCTGGAAGTAAAAAGAACTTGTGATGGATAGCCCAATGCCACACAGTTTTCTACATCAAATCGTGTGTGATGTAGTTCATAAAAGCAAACAGTTAACCAAGGCAGAGCGTGTGTGATAGTTACACCTTTCAGACACAAGCATATACATAAAACTATGAGGGATGTACATACTAATGGAAACGTTTTCCCTGGATTGACTGTGTGGGATGTACATAAGAACGGAAACGTATTCCTTGGGTTGACCGCGTGTGATATACATACCTATGGAAATATTTTTCTGGGATTCACCGTGTGGGATGTACATACCTATGGAAATGTTATTCTGCGATTCACCGTGTGGGATGTACATACCTACGGAAATGATTGGGTTTCGATGCCTCCCCTGATCGCACACAAGCTCATTTGGTGTCCCAGGAGGGCCTATCCCCGACGATTTCTGGGTCGTGTGGGAAGGACCGCCCCTGTCGCCCACACTCACTAGGAGACGGTTCCAAATGTCATCGCGGATAGGTGTTAAAAACCATTTGTATATCACTGACCTGTACTATTGAGTGGAGGGGTGGCCTAGCTGGTGGTGGAGTAGCGCTTCACAGCGAGCCGTGCAAAGCTGCGCAGCTGGCCACCGGAGGCAGGAGCAGGAAGTTCTGCCGGCGCGGGAGGAAGAAGACAAGAGATTGAAGATGCATGCCTGCCGTTAGATGTACATCCAACGACTACAGATGTCTGAATCTTTTTGTTGACTAATTTGACAAAGCATTCCTAGACGACCTAATGGCCCACATGCTGGGCTCCTTGCTGGTGGGTCCTGGCTGTCAGTGGGAGGAATAATTATTTTTTGCTCATAATAAGGAGGCACGTCCTTTTGTGCGAAGATGTAGATGAAACATTTTTTTCCGCGCAATAAGGAGCCAGTTGCATGCGTGCATATATGAAATGGTGCGTACCCACGATCAGCCTCCGCACGTATTGCCCTCGTCCGACGACTCTCATTTGTTGACCATGTTGACTAGGCAACGCCGAGTGCACCAAGGCGGTGGATGACGGCGAGGCCCCTGGCTGGAACGAGCCACAGATGGGAAGACATGACAGTGGAGTCGCAGACGCACGGGAGTATGAGGGTTAAATGGTTCTGGTGCTACGTCGGGCTGCAGTTGGTGGAGAATAATAGGTATGGAGTGGTGGAAGGATAGCCTGGCTGGCGGTGTGGTAGCGCTTCACAGTGATGCGTGCTAAGAAGAGCCGCTAGCTTCCTAGCTGCCGGAGGACGGAGCAGGCGGTGCCGGCGGCCATGGAGGAAGAAGACGAGATGGAAGATGCATGCTGGCCGTTGGATATATATCCAATAGCTGTGGATGTCAGAATGATTTGTTGACAAAGTTGACAACGCCTGTCGTAAGCTTCGACCTATTGGCCTACATGTCACCCTGCAAATATGTGGCTCATATTTAACCCATATTTTCGAGAATTTACAGTCAATTTGCTGGGTTGGGTGAACAAATAGTGTAGCGTTAATTCGGCCCATTTCACGTGTTCTAAGAAATCACAACCCATTTGCACTTTCTTAAAATACACGAATTTGTCGGGCTTTGTAGTAAAGATAATATTTGGTTAGACGGAGCAATTAGTATCAAAAATTAAACCAGAGCTGCGCATTATATTATATAGAAAAATAGCAAATTAGCCAATTATTTCTCAAAATGAAAATGAGTGTTTTATTATTACATTGGTCCTTAAATCTTCGCAAGTTTTTGTGCGCAATCGCCAGGATTTTCATTGCCTTAGAGTAAAAAACAACAAGTATTTTCCTTGCCAACTTTTGTTAAACATTTATTTCATAAGTTAATAAGATGTGGGATATTATAATTATGTACATAATTTTCAATTAAATATAAAATAATAATAATAATATATAATGTGGTTAGAATGGAAAACATAAATTGGTCCCCGCATTCTTATTCTTTTATATAGAAAAAAAGAACAGCAGTCTGCATTTTGCTAAAAAAGATAAATTGGGCCGCCGGCATTTAAGAAAAAATAAAACCTAGGCTAGGAGACCCATACGCCGCTACATACATGATGGTCCTCATAAAGCAAGTTGAAACCACTGTGTCGGTCTGTCGTGGGCTGTGCATGTCGTGGCTGAGCACTGTTAAAAATGTACCGTCTAGATCCCCAATACCCCTAAAATAGCTCGTCGATGATGGTATTCGTTCTCAATTTATTTTCTTTATTGACTTCTAGGTGGACAAACCCATGGGCCCAAAGTGCGGTATACAATTAGGAAGAAGCATTTGTGGGTGCTGGTGGGGGATAATCACTTGGGTTCTATAATGCACAGTGAGCTAAAGCAACCGGCGATAAAGGAAGAAGGCGACGTGCGCACTTTGGGCCCAACAAACCCGTGGGACTGTCAATATAGATAGGACTTTATGCGCTCAAGTAGCCGGCGATAACGGAAGAAGACTAACATTCAGTACTCACCATGCTCAACAAACTCGTGGGCACAGTGTGCTAGTTCTAAATAAGTTTGTGGTTGCTGGTGGAGGATAATCACTTGGGTTCTATGATGCACTGTGAGCTCAAGCAGCCAGCGACAGTGATGTTATTTCCCTTGGTTGGGATTTGTTACAATACTTCTCTCTTAAAAAAAAAATGGCAAGCCATGTGCCTTGTTTCAAACAAAATATGGCAGTCACAGCCGAGTTGAAACCTAGATTACAAACAATACAAAAGCACGAGGATTAATTATTCATCAGGTTTAGACATAACCCAGACAGGACATGCAGGGCAATAACATCTAACGCAAACACTGTTTCTGGCAGTCACAAAAAATGGGTCAGTCCGATCCATAAAATGTGGGGACCCCGACTTAGAAGTCGAGATCACCGAATGCACGTGTACAGTTATCCCAGAGATCAAAGCTCACTAAACACACAGAAGCTGAAATAACAAGAGTCTTACATCCATACAAATAGTCTTACACGAATTATGGCCATTATGGCCAAGTCTTACATAGATAGAGCCTCACGGGCTGAATAGCAAATAACTCAAATAGCGGAAGTCTTCGATAAACGGGTAGAACCCATGCCATCTGCCTTAGCCCTACAGGCATTCTGACTGGGATAGCGTCCTAGTTCGCATGTTCGTCTCCAAAGAACTCTTCCTCATAATCCTGTTCTTCCATGCCTGGCCAATTAAATAACCAGTGGCAAGCCAATGAGTACTTTGAATGTACTCGCAAGCAACCCATGATGTGGTTCACAGTAACAGTGCAATTGAATAATAATGATCAATCTAGCAAGGCTAGAACAAATATTCTACCATCAAGTTAATGCATCAATAAAGTTGCGTAACCTTGAAGACAGGTTACCGATATCAACATGAATATGATTCAACTCATCGAGTCAAGTCACCACCTTGACTCACATACACACGCATGGTTTCACAAACATTTGACGTAGCCCAAGAGCGGTTACCCAACTGCCCTTGACCGCGGACACGGCTATTCGAATAGTTTGACACTCTGTAGAGGTTGTACACTTTACCCACAAGATCCGGGGAACTTCCGTGTCATCCACGACCCGCGGTACCTCAAGTACCCGGGGTAAGCACCCGGTCATTATCTTTCCTTAGACGACACTAACATAGAGTCCACTCGTTGGTACACGGCCCTCGGGTACAAACAATAGATCACGGGACTTGCCCTAATTTCAATGTCACGCGTACCCGAAGGGACCAACGGTGTGTCCGGTGCCCTGTAAAAACAGTCATGGCCGCCTATCCAAGCACGACCCCATCCCGGGAAAGACCTCAAGTCTTCCCGTCACTAGTAATGCGGGCACCATGCTAGTATCGACCTAAGTAATCAATAAAGCCCCGTCCCATACGGGGTAGTGTGGTTGCACATGTATGGTTGGAATAACGGTCGCAACTTAAACCAATCCGTTTGAAAAACACACACACTTGCCTTGGCACACCACTTCGTCATCAAGTGGTCACCCAACTCATCATCATCTCCCTCGGGCATGAATGGCACCCGACGGGGTTTTATGCAAAGACTTCAACCATGAAGGTTCATGTCACACATGCACCACTAATCATAACCACTAACCATATGCAAGTCATCTAGCACATAGCAAGATCAAGATCATGGCATGCATCATATGGTGGAATCACTAGGTCACTATCGTAACCCTAAGCATCATGCATCGGAAACAAACGGGTTCCGAAGAACAAGTGTATCATGGTCAAAGGGCTGCTTGCCTGGATTGGCTTGGTCTTCAAAGTCTTCAAATTCTTGTCCTTCTTCTTCCACAGCAACTTCGTCAAATACGGGATATATACGTCGCATAATAACCACGGAAAAATAAGAATACAAACAAAACAGAAAAATCAAAGTGCTCAGAAAAATGTCAACTCATTTTTTGTAAAATACTAGAGGAATTTCTAAGGTGGGGAAAAATCTTAGTTGGAGTTTTGGAGTTACAGAATAGAATCTATTGATTTTTGAACAGGAGTATTACTGCCCAAATTTGAATTTAAATTTGAACAGTACAGCAAAGTTTCATGGATTTGAGTGAAAGTAGTACCATTAAATAGGTTGGAATATTACAAGATTTTAGGAGTTGGAATTATTAAATTTGGACCATTATTCTTTTCTGTAGAAATGTTTAAAACATTCACAGAAAAAGAAAAAGGAAAAAGGTCCTATGCACTGGGCCAGAGGGGGCCACAGTGCACGGCCCAGGCGGTCCAGCCCAGCCGCACGAGGGCCTGCGCGCGCACGTCAGGTTTTTAAACCTGACAGGCGGGGCCCGTGGGTCAGTGACAGAGAGGAGCGGGAGAGAGGTGTGGGGATGACAGGCGGGGCCCGCCAGTCATCTCCAACCTTGCGGCCACGGCGACGGGGAGCTCACCGGCGAGTTTTCCGGCCACGGTGACGGCAACGGAGGCCAGGGATGGACTCAGCGTCGTGTCGCGGTTGCTGTGGTGGTGGTGCGGTATGCCGGGGAGGTCCGGTTCGCCGGCGGCGAGGTGGGACGGCGGAGGCTCGTCGGGAGGTGGTTGCTGCGGCTGTTTCCGACTGCAAACGGAGGGGGAAACAAGGGGAAAAGGATCAGTGGAGCACGGCGGTTCTGAATCGGGTGGAAGGAGGGGCAGGGAAGGCCCGTACCACGACATCACCGGCGGCCCGACGCGGCGGCGCTCCGGTCGATCCCGAGTACTGGGACCTCTTTGGGTCGAACTGAAGGTGCTGGGGGGCTCAGTGGAGAGGAGTGAGGCTGGTGGTGCTGCTGGAGAGGCTCGGGAGGGGCTATAAATAGGAGCTCAACGGAGGCCCGTGGTCCAGTGCGCCGGCGAGCTCCGGCTCGAGGCTACAGTGCACGGGAGGCCAAGGGAATGGGTCCGTGGAGTTCCTGGACGATCTCCACGTCCAGCTGAGGGAGAAAGAGAAGCGGGGGAGCGTCAGGAGCGTGCGCGCGTGCGAGGCAGAGGAGTGGCCGCCGCGGGCGGCCAGCGCGCGTGCGACGACGACCACTGGAGGGCGCAGGAGGAGGGGGGACAGCGCCGGGGAGGTCGCGGACGTCGAGAGGCCTCGACTGGCGCGAGGGGGAGGCCCGAGGCTGTCGGGGTCAGCGATTGGCCGGAGCCACCGTGCGGAGGTGCACTGTTGCGCGCTCCAGAGCGTGCGTATTGCTGGCATCATCGTGCTCCCGCCGTTTTGGTCAAAACCAGCGTGTCCAGCAGTGCCTAGAAGGTCAGGGGGAGAGTAAAGAAATGGCCTGAGGCCTTGGATGCCCTGGAGATGCTGAGAGAGAGTGGAGATGCTGGTGAAATGGTGAAAGCTTGCTGTCCAGCAAGGTAAAACAGGGCTTTCACCCCTTAATCATGGAGCTGGGGTGCTGGGGAAGTTACTGGTGGTAGCTAGTAACTCAATGATCTTGTGGTAAGAAGTTGAGGCCATGGAGAAAAGTAAAAGTGATCAATTTGGAGGTTTTAGCAATTCTGCAGAAGGTGTTTGATCAATGTTTGGTCAAGTAAATGAACTCCACTTGACATGGCACTTAACAGGGTTGAAAGACATGAGAAAATAGGGTGCTACACCAAACTTGGGCTCATTTGAAGAAACTAGCCAATGTAACTTTGGTGAACCCTAGAAATCAACAGAAACAGTTTCATCTTGATTGAGTCAAGCTAATCATCTCCCCTTGATGCACCACTTGGTGTAGCATCATCATTTGGGGTATTGATCATGCCCACAATGTTTGAAGCTCCAGATAAAAAGTTGGTAATGTAAAGTTGTTCAAATTTGCATTTAAACAGAAAGGGTTTTGAGGTGATCTGATCAAGTTGCTCTATTCCAAATCTTGTGCCAATTGGTCTAGATGCCTTATTAGGTCATTCTAGCATGTGCACCAAGTTTGAGAGCAATTGGACAAGTTTGGCAATGTAAAGTTGCTCAAACTTCAAATATGGACAGAATGGTTATGAAGGGGTTTGAGGATGTTGTCTTGCTTCCCAAGGCATGGGACTTGGCAAGATCATCAAATATGTCATATATGACATGATAGAATTTCCCTGGAATTTTTGGAGAAAGTTTCCTTTGTAAATATCTCAAAAGCTTGAAATATCCAGAAAGGGTTTTGGAGAGTTTAGCCCATTATTTTGAACATGACCAAGTGTTGAAACTCTTATATATGTCCTCTGAGTCTCTCTGAATTTTGGCAAATATTTTTGAAATAGTTAAATAATTTTCCCCTATTAAAGACCATTTCTGGCCTTAAGAAAAAGCTTTTAAATAAAATAGGAAAATAACTTTTAAAATTATACCTTTGTGGTTTCTGGGAGTCCTATGACTAGTAGGTCTCAAATAAACCTTTTGAAATAATTTTCTCACCCTAAATCAAGTACTTGCAGTGCAAATCTTAATTCAGGGGTTCTTGGAAAACTAAATTTATAAAATACTTTTTGGCCAAATTAATTTTGTAAGAAAATACTATACTGTCATATAACACTTGGCATGATCATTGGGAAGAAGTTTTGGGTATGGAGATGAAATCTACAAGGGATCATAGTTGACTTTAATGAGCACAAGAAAAAGCACATGAAGAAAACTCAATTCCAAATAAAAGCCAAATGATGCTAAATTTTTTTGCTGGTCCAAATTTTCATGCTTAAAAGTTACAAACAACATGTTACAAAATGCAGGGTGTGACAGACCTACCCCCCTTACAAGAATCTCGTGCCCGAGATTCCTAAACTAGGGCTTAAAAGAGGTCGGGAAACTCGGATCTAAGATAGTCTTCTCGTTCCCAGGTTGCTTCTGCTTCGGTGTGGTTGCTCCATTGGAACTTGAAGTACTTGATGGTACGGCTTCGCGTACGTCATTCTGCTTCGTCCAGAATGCGAATGGGCTTCTCGCGGTAGGTCAAATCAGGCTGCAGATCAATGGCTTGGTGATCCACATCCTTGTAGAGATTGGGCTTGTCTGGAACTTGGAGACATTTCCGGAGTTGTGACACATGGAATACATTGTGCACATCGGATAGCTCAGGTGGTAGTTCCAACTGATAAGCCACTTCTCCTCGTCGGTCGGTGATCTTGAAAGGGCCAATGAACCTTGGCGCGAGCTTCCCCTTGACGTGGAAACGCTTGGTTCCCTTCAGAGGAGTTACCCGCAGGTACACATGATCTCCGACACGGAAACTCATGTCTCGGCGTCGGGTGTCAGCATAATTCTTCTGCCTTGACTTGGCTGCCTTTAATCTCTCTCTGACTAGTTGGACTTGCTCTTCTGCTGCGCGGAGAATATCCGGTCCAAAGACTAGTCCTTCTCCAGTCTCCGACTAGTTGAGGGGTGTGCGACATCTGCGTCCGTACAACACCTCAAATGGTGCCATCTGAAGGCTTGACTGGTAACTGTTGTTATAGGAGAACTCGGCAAAAGGGAGACAGTCTTCCCACTTGGCTCCATATGCCAGGACACAGGCTCGGAGCATATCTTCGAGAATCTGATTGACTCGCTCTGTCTGACCTCCGGTCTGTGGGTGGAAAGCTGTGCTGAAAGACAACTTGGTTCCCAAGGCTTCTTGGAATCTTCCCCAAAACCTTGAAGTGAACTGGGTGCCTCGATCTGACACAATCTCCTTGGGAACACCATGAAGACTTACGATTCGGTTGATATAGAGAGTTGCCAGCTGGTTGCCTGAGTAGGTAGTCTTGACAGGAATGAAATGGGCCACCTTGGTCAAATGATCGACTATGACCCAGATAGAGTCATGTCCTCTATTCGACCTTGGTAATCCAGTTATGAAGTCCATTCCGACTTTATCCCACTTCCACTCAGGAACCTTGAGGGGTTGAAGCAATCCAGCAGGTCGCTGATATTCAGCCTTGACCCTTTGGCACACATCACATTTTGCAACATAGGTTGCAATCTCTCTCTTCATCCCGTGCCACCAGAATCGTGCCTTCAAGTCTTGGTACATCTTGGTTCCTCCGGGGTGGATGGAATACGGAGTGTCGTGGGCTTCTTGCAGAATCAGTGTCTTCAGCTCGGTGTTGTTTGGTATGCAGAGGCGACCTTTGTACCAAACTATCCCGTGCTCGTCTTCGGAGAATCCTGGGGCCTTGCCCAGCTTCATCTTCTTCTTGATACCTTCGATGCTTGCGTGTCCATCTTGTGCCTTCTTGACGTCGTCCATCAGGGTCGGTCTGACTTCCAAATGATCCAGAAATCCGGGGGTGACCAATTCCAAACTGAATTGTTCGATCTCCTTAAACAAGGCTGGCTGCCTTTTCTGAATAATGGCATTCAAAGGGCAAGCCTTCCTTCTTAAGGCATCGGCCACCACGTTAGCCTTCCCAGGGTGATACTGAACACTGAGGTCATAGTCTTTGATGAGTTCCAACCATCTCCGCTGCCTCATGTTCAATTCCTTTTGGGTGAAAATGTACTTCAGACTTTTATGGTCTGTGTAAATCTCACACCGTTTCCCTAGGAGGTAATGCCGCCATGTCTTCAAGGCATGAACTACTGCCGCTAGCTCAAGATCGTGAGTAGCGTAGTTCTCCTCATGGGGTCGTAGCTGCCTGGAGAGGTATGCTATGTCGCGGCCTTCTTGCATCAGAACGCTTCCCAATCCGGTTCGAGAGGCATCACAATATATCACGAACTCCTTGTGAATATCAGGTGTTGCCAGAACTGGGGCGGTGGTCAATCTCTTCTTGAGCTCTTGGAAGCTCTCTTCGCATTTTGTCGTCCACTCGAACTTCTTGTCCTTCTTGAGGAGCTGAGTCATCGGTCGTGCAATGCTAGAGAATCCTTCCACGAACTTGCGGTAATAGCCCGCTAGTCCGAGGAAGCTTCTGACTTCCTTGACGGTCGTTGGAGATTGCCATTGGGTCACAGCTTCGATTTTTGCAGGATCAACATATAGTCCTTCCTCGGTCAAAACATGACCTAAGAATCCAACTTTATGCAGCCAGAACTCACACTTGCTGAATTTGGCATACAGTTGGTGCTCACGAAGCTTGTCTAGGACCATCGTCAGGTGCTGCTCGTGCTCTTCCTCCGACTTCGAGAACACAAGAATGTCATCAATGAAGACAACAACAAACTTGTCCCAATATTCCATGAAGACATTATTCATGAGATACATGAAGTAAGCTGGGGCAATGGTTAACCCAATAGACATGACCGTGCACTCGTACAGGCCATATCTGGTTACGAATGCCGTCTTCGGAATATCTTGTGGTCTGATCTTCAGCTGGTAATACCCAGATCTGAGGTCGATCTTGGAGAATACCTTGGCTCCGCTGAGTTGATCAAACAGATCTTCGATCTTGGGAAGTGGATATTTGTTCTTGATTGTAACTTCATTGAGGGAACGATAGTCAATGCATAAGCGGATGGTACCGTCCCTCTTGGCCACAAACAGAACAGGAGATCCCCAAGGGGAGGCACTTGGGCGGATAAATCCCTTCCTTAGCTGCTCTTCCAGCTGCTTCTTCAACTCGGCTAATTCTTCCGTCCCCATTCTCTAAGGCTTCTTATAGATGGGTCCTGCTCTGGGCACGAGCTCGATGATGAACTCAATGTCACGGTCAGGGGGCATTCCCGGTAGTTCATCCGGAAAGACATTAGGATACTCACATACCACCGGTACTTGATCTAGCCCAACTTCAGACAGACAGTTGACTTTAACGGCTTGAGCGGAAGAGGAGTTGGATGCAAACTTGACTTCGACTCCCTGGTCATTGGTCACAGTGACTGTCCGATTGGCACAGTCTAACAAGCCTTGGTGCTTGCTGAGCCAATTCATGCCTAGGATCACATCCAAGACTTGCGATCTCAGGACGATAAGGTCTGCTAGGAAGTCTACACCGTTAATGGTAATACTGACTCCTTTACAGCCTATCTTGGCTCTCATCTCGGCTCCGGGGGTTTGTACCACCATAGGGTTATTCAGGGGTGTAGGGGTCATGCCACTTTTTAATGCAAATCTTTGAGTGACAAATGAATGCGTTGCTCCAGAATCAAACAAGACAGTTGCAGGTGCTGAGTTGACAAGGAACGTACCTAGCACGACGTCCGGGTCTTCCTGGGCTTCTTCAGCAGTGACGTGATTCACACGCCCCTTCACATAGTTCGGTGGATTGCGGGGGGGCTGGGTTCCTTGGTGGCATTCCACGGCCTTGTCCCTGGTTCTGCGCATTGGGGCGCGGGGCATCAGGCTTCTTGTTGGGGCACACCCTTGAGATGTGTCCGGGCTGACCACATCCAAAGCAAGTGACTTGGTTTGGATTGATCTTGTTGCCACCACTGGTATTGGGGTTGAAGGCTGGCCTGGGGTCGGCATACTGCTGAGGCTGAGGATTGGCACGAGGTGCAGGAGCTCTTGGCTGCTGATAGGTTGGCTTGGCCGGGGCTGACTGCCACGGACGAGGTTTCTGGTTGCTGGAACTTCCCTTACTGACCAACTTGCGCTTGCGAGTGTCTTCCAAAGCACGCCACTTGTCTTCAAGCATAAGTGCCTTGTTCACCAGGTCAGGGAAGGACGGGCAGTCGCACACGACAAGCGAGTATTGCAGAGTCTGATTGAGGCCTTCCATGAAGCGCTCCCTCTTGGCAGCATCAGTGCTGACATCTTCAGGGGCGTACCTTGACAGAACACTGAACTTCTGCATGTACTCCTTGACAGTGCAACTTCCTTGCTTCAGGGCTCGGAACTCACGCTTTTTGATAGCCATGATTCCGGAAGGAATGTGGGCCTTGCGGAATTCTGCCTTGAAGTTAACCCAAGTGATGTCTTGTTCAGCATGCATGACCTTGAATCCATCCCACCAAGCTCTAGCAGTCCCCCCGAGGCAGTGGGCTGCATAAGCCACCTTCTCGCGGTCTTCGGTGCATCCGACTAGTTCCAGAATTTCCTCGATGGAACGGACCCAGTCGTCTGCATCCAGGGGTTCAGCCGTCTCGACGAAGGTTGGCGGCGCATGCTTCTTGAACTCTGCCAACGTAGAACGTCCATTGCCATTCCCCGCCGGCTGGCGGTTGTTGGTGACAGCTTGAGCAATCAGCTGGAGAGCTGCAGTGTTGGCTTGGCGTTCCTCTCGGAAAGCTTGGAGAAGCTGAGCCATGTCCATGCTTGGAGGAGGTGGTGGTGGAGCTTGGTCGTTGGTTTGGTCGTGGCCTTCCTCTGGCTGAGAGGATGCTCCAGCTTCGGGCTGCTGGGTAGAGGTACCAGAACGAGTTACAACAGGCATCCTGTTGGAGCGGTAAAAGGTCTCATGACTCGGAAGAGGGAAAGCAAGATAGATGGGTGCCTAGTAAGGGGGTGGGTGTGACACTAAATCAAATCATGCAAGGGCCGAAAGGCCAAAACACATTCGTTAAAATCCAAATATGTGATGTAGTCGTTTACATATTCCCGAAGGAAGAATACGACATACATCCAGACACAACAAAAGCAAACACTAGATGGTTTCATATGAACCATACAAGGACTCGACTGCGCATAGGGGCTACACGACCTATCCTACCATAGAGGTTACAACTGGCATATCCGAGTAGCAAATAATGCCTAAGCGGCGGAATGCTTGGTCGCGTATTTCGGCTCTTCTGGGTCTTCCTCCTTGTCTTCATCTGTCTGGGCTCCCTTGCCGCTAGAGGGTGTGGGGGAGTGGAGGAGTTGGATACGATGGTGCTTTGTCGGTGGTGTAGGGGTGTGGAGGAGCTTGCGATATTCCCTTGCTGTCATCCGGCGTCGCCGAGGTGGTCCTTCACCCTTGGAAGATACATCCTCGGAGGGCCTTCCGCCTCGATATGCGATAGCGGATTGTCCAGAAGGTGCTCCTTCCTTCTTGATCCTGTTTGCCTTCTCTTGAGCTCGATGAAGAAGTGCCTTGGTCTTGTGAAGTTCTTCTCGAAGCTTTATTGATTCCGAGGCCAAGTCTTGTGCCAAGCTGTCGGCACACAGACTGAAGTAGGTCTGGAACCGAAGCGAGAGTCCCTCCTTCAGTGGAGGGGCTAGTGCGCTGCTTTCTTCGTCACCTTCCTTCCGGTAAGGTAAGAAGCGAGTTGCCATCTTGTCTGCCATCTCCGGAAGAAGCTCGCGGAGACGGGTTAATGCCTTGAGTGTAGCAGCCTCGACAGCGAGTGGTAGTGTGGCCATCTAGGGTCCCTCGAAGAACCAACTTGTGGGAGGATCGTTTGCCTTCACGATCACTTCCACATGGTACTCCACCTCAGTGTCGCTCACCCAATACTCAAGGTAGGTGAGGATGGGTGCTCGGTGGAACTGACACTCCTGGAGGCTATCCTCGAGAAGTAAGGGAAACCCAGTGGTCAGGTGCTCTTCGGGTACAGCGGCCATCTACAAAGGTGGAATAGGAGGGGTTAATAAGCTGATGAAATCTCAGGTTTAGAAAAGAAGAGAGGTTCAGAAGGTTTTTGAAAAAGGGTCTCATCTAACTAACGCCCATGCTAACTAAGGCTTCCTACAGTCAGGATGGCTCTGATACCAGCTCTGTGGGGACCGCGACTTAGAAGTCGAGATCACCGAATGCACGTGTACAGTGATCCCAGAGATCAATGCTCACTGAACACACAGAAGCTGAAATAACAAGAGTATTACATCTATACAAATAGTCTAACACGAATTATGGCCATTATGGCCAAGTCTTACATAGATAGAGCCTCACGGGCTGAATAGCAAATAACTCAAATAGCGGAAGTCTTCGATAAACGGGTAGAACCCATGCCATCTGCCTTAACCCTACAGGCATTCTGACTGGGATAGCGTCCTAGTTCGCATGTTCGTCTCCAAAGAACTCTTCCTCATAATCCTGTTCTTCCATGCCTGGCCAATTAAATAACCAGTGGCAAGCCAATGAGTACTTTGAATGTACTCGCAAGCAACCCATGATGTGGTTCATAGTAACAGTGCAATTGAATAATAATGATCAATCTAGCAAGGCTAGAACAAATATTCTACCATCAAGTTAATGCATCAATAAACTTGCGTAACCTCAAAGACAGGTTACCGATATCAACATGAATATGATTCAACTCATCGAGTCAAGTCACCACCTTGACTCACATACACACGCATGGTTTCACAAACATTTGACGTAGCCCAAGAGCGGTTACCCAACTGTCCTTGACCACAGACACGGCTATTCGAATAGTTTGACACTCTGCAGAGGTTGTACACTTTACCCACAAGATCCGGGGAACTTCCGTGTCATCCACGACCCGCGGTACCTCAAGTACCCGGGGTAAGCACCTGGTCATTATCTTTCCTTAGACGACACTAACATAGAGTCCACTCGTTGGTACACGGCCCTCGGGTACAAACAATAGATCATGGGACTTGCCCTAATTTCAATGTCGCGCGTACCCGAAGGGACCAACGGTGTGTCCGGTGCCCTGTAAAAACAGTCATGGCCGCCTATCCAAGCACGACCCCGTCCCGGGAAAGACCTCAAGTCTTCCCGTCACTAGTAATGCGGGCACCATGCTAGTATCGACCTAAGTAATCAATAAAGCCTCGTCCCATAAGGGGTAGTGTGGTTGCACATGTATGGTTGGAATAACGGTCGCAACTTAAACCAATCCGTTTGAAAAACACACACACTTGCCTTGGCACACCACTTCGTCATCAAGTGGTCACCCAACTCATCATCATCTCCCTCGGGCATGAATGGCACCCGACGGGGTTTTATGCAAAGACTTCAACCATGAAGGTTCATGTCACACATGCACCACTAATCATAACCACTAACCATATGCAAGTCATCTAGCACATAGCAAGATCAAGATCATGGCATGCATCATATGGTGGAATCACTAGGTCACTATCGTAACCCTAAGCATCATGCATCGGAAACAAACGGGTTCCGAAGAACAAGTGTATCATGGTCAAAGGGCTGCTTGCCTGGATTGGCTTGGTCTTCAAAGTCTTCAAATTCTTCTCCTTCTTCTTCCACAGCAACTTCATCAAATACGGGATCTATACGTCGCATAATAACCACGGAAAAATAAGAATACAAACAAAACAGAAAAATCAAAGTGCTCAGAAAAATGTCAACTCATTTTTGTAAAATGCTAGAGGAATTTCTAAGGTGGGGAAAAATCTTAGTTGGAGTTTTGGAGTTACATAATAGAATCTATTGATTTTTGAACAGGAGTATTACTGCCCAAATTTGAATTTAAATTTTAACAGTACAGCAAAGTTTCATGGATTTGAGTGAAAGTAGTACCATTAAATAGGTTGGAATATTACAAGATTTTAGGAGTTGGAATTATTTAATTTGGACCATTATTCTTTTCTGTAGAAATGTTTAAAACATTTACAGAAAAAGAAAAAGGAAAAAGGTCCTGTGCACTGGGCCAGAGGGGGCCACAGTGCACGGCCCAGGCGGTCCAGCCCAGCCGCACGGGGGCCTGCGCGCGCACGTCAGGTTTTTAAACCTGACGGGCGGGGCCCGTGGGTCAGTGACAGAGAGGAGGGGGAGAGAGGTGTGGGGATGACAGGCGGGGCCCGCCTGTCATCTCCAACCTTGCGGCCACGGCGACGGCGAGCTCACCGGCGAGTTTTCCGGCCACGGCGACGGCAACGGAGGCCAGGGATGGACTCAGCGTCGTGTCGCGGTTGCTATGGTGGTGGTGCGGTACGCCGGGGAGGTCCGGTTCGCCGGCGGCGAGGTGGGATGGCGGAGGCTCGTCGGGAGGTGGTTGCTGCGGCAGTTTCCGACTGCTAACGGAGGGGGAAACAAGGGGGAAAGGATCAGTGGAGGACGGCGGTTCTGAATCGGGTGGAAGGAGGGGCAGGGAAGGCCCGTACCACGAGATCACCGGCGGCCCGACGCGGCGGCGCTCCGGTCGATCCCGAGTAATGGGACCTCTTTGGGTCGAACTGAAGGTGCTGGGGGGCTCAGTGGAGAGGAATGAGGCTGGTGGTGCTGCTGGAGAGGCTCGGGAGGGGCTATAAATAGGAGCTCGACGGTGGCCCGTGGTCCTGTGCGCCGGCGAGCTCCAGCTCGAGGCTAGAGCGCACGGGAGGCCAAGGGAATGGGTCCGTGGAGTTCCTGGACGATCTCCACGTCCAGCTGAGGGAGAAAGAGAAGCGGGGGAGCGTCAGGAGCGTGCGCGCGTGCGAGGCAGAGGAGTGGCCGCCGCGGGCGGCCAGCGCGCGTGCGACGACAGCCACTTGAGGGCGCAGGAGGAGGGGGGACAGCGCCGGGGAGGTCGCGGACGTCGAGAGGCCTCGACTGGCGCGAGGGGGAGGCCCGAGGCTGTCGGGGTCAGCGATTGGTCGGAGCCACCGTGCGGAGCTGCACTGTTGCACGCTCCAGAGCGTGCGTATTGCTGGCATCATCGTGCTCCCGCCGTTTTGGTCAAAACCAGCGTGTCCAGCAGTGTCTAGAAGGTCAGGGGGGGAGTAAAGAAATGGCCTGAGGCCTTGGATGCCCTAAAGATGCTGAGAGAGAGTGGAGATGCTGGTGAAATGGTGAAAGCTTGCTGTCCAGCAAGGTAAAACAGGGCTTTCACCCCTCAATCATGGAGCTGGGGTGCTGGGGAAGTTACTGGTGGTAGCTAGTAACTCAATGATCATGTGATAAGAAGTTGAGGCCATGGAGAAAAGTAAAAGTGATCAAGTTGGAGATTTTAGCAATTCTGCAGAAGGTGTTTGATCAATGTTTGGTCAAGTAAATGAACTCCACTTGACATGGCACTTAACAGGGTTGAAAGACATGATAAAATAGGGTGCTTCACCAAACTTGGGCTCATTTGAAGAAACTAACAAATGTAACTTTGGTGAACCCTAGAAATCAATAGAAACAGTTTAATCTTGATTGAGTCAAGCTAATCATCTCCCCTTGATGCACCACTTGGTGTAGCATCATCATTTGGGGTATTGATCATGCCCACAAAGTTTGAAGCTCCAGATAAAAAGTTGGTAATGTAAAGTTGTTCAAATTTGCATTTGAACAGAAAGGGTTTTGAGGTGATCTGATCAAGTTGATCTATTCCAAATCTTGTGCCAATTGGTCTAGATGCCTTATTAGGTCATTCTAGCATGTGCACCAAGTTTGAGAGCAATTGGACAAGTTTGGCAATGTAAAGTTGCTCAAACTTCGAATATGGACAGGATGGTTATGAAGGGGTTTGAGGATGTTGTCTTGCTTCCCAAGGCATGGGACTTGGCAAGATCATCCAATATGTCATATATGACATGATAGAATTTCCCTGGAATTTTTGGAGAAAGTTTTCTTTGTAAATATTTCAAAAGCTTGAAATATACAACAAGGGTTTTAGAGGGTTTAGCCCATTATTTTGAACATGACAAAGTGTTGAAACTCTTATATATGGACAATATATGTCCTCTGAGTCTCTCTGAATTTTGGCAAATATTTTTGAAATAGTTAAATAATTTTCCCCTATTAAAGACCATTTCTGGCCTTAAGAAAAAGCTTTTAAATAAAATAGGAAAATAACTTTTAAAATTATACCTTTGTGGTTTCTGGGAGTCCTATGACTACTAGGTCTCAAATAAACCTTTTGAAATAATTTTCTCACCCTAAATCAAGTACTTGCAGTGCAAATCTTAATTCAGGGGTTTTTGGAAAACTAAATTTATAAAATACTTTTTGGCCAAATTAATTTTGTAAGAAAATACTATACTGTCATATAACACTTGGCATGATCATTGGGCAGAAGTTTTGGGTATGGAGATGAAATCTACAAGGGATCATAGTTGACTTTAATGAGCACAAGAAAAAGCACATGAAGAAAACTCAATTCCAAATAAAAGCCAAATGATGCTAAAAAAATTTGCTGGTCCAAATTTTCATGCTTAAAAGTTACAAATAACATGTTACAAAATGCAGGGTGTGACATAAAATCAACAACGTGTGCCAAAAAGTTTACTGGCATATGACGACTAGTTTTTGTAAATAGAAGCCGAGCACGTCCAGAAGCCCATTTGTCGATCTGAAACTTCTTTTTTGTTGTTCACCATATCCATCCATGAGAAATTTCTTGTTGAAAAACTTAAGCCTCATGGACAATAGTAACCTCGCATTCAATAGGAAGAATGTGATGAAGTTTCTGTTTGCCTGATTGGATGCATAACCTTCCATCATTATTGTCCTCAAATGAATGTCATGCGAACTGAGAAAATTCCGGTGCTTATTACGCCAACGATTGGTTATATGTCTTTCTCCATGTGTTCCTGCCTACGTAGACATGATGATTGAAAACATTTAAGGTCTAAAAAAAGAGTATGTCGTTAGAGCGACAGCCGAACGGTAATTCTAGTACAATATATATGGGCTTTCAATGTGCATGAAATAATCACCTTTATATACAAATTCTCCAGATATGGAAAGCATCGCAGCAAGCCAATAATTTTGTTTAGATCAATACTAAAAATTCCAATATATATTATCTTAATAGAATCCAACACCATTGATAGGCTATCGATGGACAAACTCTTCATTGAGAATCTAACATAATATTAGTATCCAATGTGTACTCCAAGATCATATGAAACTTATGCGCACAAATGAAAAATGCAGCTTGTGACTACAAAAGTGTAGATGATAATATACAGTACCTGACTAAGTGTGGAGCCAAACACCAAGTTGTGATGTACAAACAGATCACGAATTACACCCAAGGGCTCAAGTTTAGGCTCAAGGTTTATAACAATAATCAAATAGCAACCTTTCAAGTGAAGGGGCATCTTCGATGACGAGCTGATGTCCTTCAAAATAAATTCCAATGCTTTTAAGGTGAGGCGACTTTACTTGGAGACCATGGATACTAATTTCTAATACGAAAACAAGCAGATAGCACTCCTGGGTAGGGCAACCGGATTGGATGATGCTGTGTAGTGAGGCCTCCGACAGATCAACCACCACAAGCGAAAGTTTTTTTATGAACGATAAACAAAAGTCTTTTAGTAGTGGGAGTTGAATCATTAGTACCAAATTGTCTGGTAGAGGGCACTGGGCTATGGTGAGAGTGTGGAGAGAGGAGGAAAACCATGAGATGGACAACGGTGGT
Organism: Secale cereale; assembly: GCA_902687465.1. NCBI lineage: Eukaryota > Viridiplantae > Streptophyta > Magnoliopsida > Poales > Poaceae > Secale > Secale cereale. The sequence continues at coordinate 447,420,559 of LR738712.1, forward strand.
ATGGGCACAAATATATAGAGTTCAGATCGCGGCATATATTTTTCATAGTACTGGTAGAACTCAAGCTGCTGGAGTTTTTCGAATTCAGTGGATGTCAGCCAGGAGTCCACCATGCGGGGTATAGACAACATGTAGCGTGTCGGGATGCAGAGGCATTGAACGGGGACATAGTTGGAGCAGATGATGGCTCTAAGGAGATAAAATTCAGGAAGGACAGATATCTGATGATAGTCATGATTAAGAGGCGCGGTGCGCCATAGAGTGTGCCACCGAGAAGCGAGGACTTGTGTGCAGCAGCCATCCCTGGTGGGGAGAAGGGAGATGATCTCCCCAAGGATGTCATCCGGGAGATCGCTGATGCGGTCCACCGGAGATTCTAAGTGTTTGTCAAATCCGTGTGGGGGGGAGGGGGGCTTGCCGCTTCTTCCCGCGTTGCCGGGTGCGGGATCTACAACTGCCATCGACGCTGGCGAGAGCCTCATCTTCTTGGCGCGTGGGCCACCCAACTCCATTGTCCTTGCGGCCGTCGCCCTGAGCTAACGGGTTTGAGCAGAGTAGCTAGAGACGAGCCTAGTGGTAGTGCAAGTGGGGATGAAGGAGGGCTGTGGTTTTCTGTAGGAGTAGAAAAAGTTGAGCGGGGTTTTTTTTGTACGATTGAGGAATATGGGGAGCGGGGGGGCGGTGATTGGGGGGCGACGGAAGCAGGAGAGTCCAATGAACTGCAATATAAGTGGAAGCTAGGAGGAAGGAGGGTTTTTTTGGGATCGCCCCCTCTTCAAGAAATACGGGCTTCTCCTCGCAGAAAACAAAAACAAATGGGTTTTAAGATGGATAGGCTTTTGTATCGGCCTAGTCGACTGCCCTTGTTTCATACTGGAGGGCCTTAACACTAGAGGCATCCCATTAGAGATACTCTCCACCCCTCAAAACAAAAAATTAGAGACACTCTCCAGGTCTCCAGCTTATTGCCCAGTCGAAATAAAAAAAGAGACGCCTCTAGCTTAATTATATGTCTCCTCATCGGTAACATTTTTCAACTTGAAAAAAAAACTATAGCTCCTTTTCGGGCCGGCTTGGCATCCACCAAATTAGAGGATGGTATACTGGATGTACACACTCACACGGGTCGTAGCACGGCGAAATGAGGGGTCAAATAACATGCCCACAATATACATAGATTGTAAAGGTTTACACGCTAGTCAACATTCACACTAAACTAAGCTTCACAAGATACGGTATGCATACTAGCTAATATTCACAAGCACTTAAGTTTAGCATGTTTACGCATCTAAATGATTCACAAGACTATAACCAAGACATAGCTGTGAGAAGGTGTAGAAATAAAGAAAAAATGATCAATGCTTCTCTGAGCAAAGGCCCTTCCTTCGCACGCATTAATTTCCTGGGCATGCTTCTTTCTACTCAATGTTGCATGCACTTTGAGCATGTTGGCAACTCCACAGCTAGCTTGATGGCTCATCTTGCAATTTACACTGACACATTGCAGCAAACAGAGGAGGCAATAGACATCACTCACCATCAGACCATTTTTTGCAATTCCACTGAAATCATCTTCATTGTCCAAAATGTGAAAATATAGGAAAGCGTTGTACTTAAACGGTGTCGCATAACAATAGCAAATATCAATAGCTCGGCATGACAAAACACGATCATCTGGACGAAGGGGATACTGACCTGCATGAGGAAGATTATGCATAATTTTATACGTGGTCTCCTATGATGGGACGGAGGAAATTCCATGCAATCGATGAGCACAATTCCTTTTGTGTTGCTGTATAAAACTTGTCCGACTAACCCAAATATCTTTTTCGTGCAGTTCCATTAAATAATGCACCGCTATTTGCACGACCCTACTCTCTGTCCAGGCCATCAATGGCTCGGTCTCTTTTATCTTGTGTTGATGGTGCGGCCGCAGTGCTTGTTTGCTCCTCCACAGATGACGGCCTCGTTCCACACTGCAAACAACAAGTCAACGTACGAATAAGCTTATTTTATCTTTGTCAGCGTTCTGGGAACCAGGGTACCCAAACTTGCCTGCCGGCGGCCCATGAAGTGGCTCCTTTGCAGGCCTGCCATGGCCCATCCTCAGCATCGACACTCAAGACCCTTGCTAGGGACCAAGCCTCGCGGGGCGGACGACACCAAGACCACCAGAAGGGGTATTCTCGGCTGGCTGGCTCCCGAGGAGCAGAGAAATATATGAAACCCCCCACCTCGTGAGGTTTGCATGACGCAAGCCATGACGACCAAGGCTAAGAGGGCGTCAGAGGGTGCAGTGCAGCAATTTCATCTTTGGTGCTAAGGAAGCGGGCTCAGACGCAGAGTCCCGAGGAATCTGCCAAAGGTTTCCATTGCAGTGCAACAACACCAAGACCGCCAGGACGACAGGATGGAAGTCATCACCGAGCCCACCATGGCATCAGGATCTGAGGCTTTGCAGGAAAATACAACCTTTAGTCAGGATAAGATGTACTAGTTGTCCCCCATCAAAATTGGCCATTATGGGATCCCTTCCTTCCAAAAATTTCGAGGAAGAGGACACATGCCACAATATAAGTAGGATAGCTACCACCCAACAGGGGGATGGATGATTCAGACCCTCTCTTCCACCACCAAGCAAGAACACCTCACCTCCGGTGGTTGTTCACTCATTGTACTAGTTCATCCATAGCCCATCTCGAGGCTAATCAACCATATTGCTGGAGTAGGGCCACTCACCGCAAGGTGGCCTGAACCAGGATAAACTGCCTCGTGTCTCCTTTACATTCTTGTTCATCGTGCTAGTTAGTGAGACAGCGAGTAGATAGATAGGTGAGGTTGAGATCTTCGCACGTACCGCAGATTTCGAACCTAGTAGGGTTTCGCGTAGCCCTGAATCCGACATTTGGTGCGCCAGGCAGGGGTGCTCCGAAGCTCCTCTTTGCCCGCTCGGTTCATCTTTGCCTCACTTCCTCATGGTTGGCGTCTCGCCGGCCCACATTGAGCCAGGAGCCGCTCAGCCCACTCAGGCGATGCCCCTTGCCGGATAAGGCCTCAACCCCGCGCCCCCTGCGGCTCGTGCGCTACCCAATGCCACCAGCCCCGGGCGGCGCGGGCCACCGTCGTCTTCCTCCGCTCATCTCCGCAACCGCTCCACCCCACATTCTTCGAACTACGCGACGGTGATAGCCCCGCACATGCACCGGGAGAAGGAAAATATGCGGGCCGCGGTTGTGGTGGCTCTGGAGCTCCTACTATGCAGGTCGATGGAAGGTGGCCACGATGCCTTGCTGGAGAGAGTAGGGGAGCTACTCGTGGCGACATGTAGGGCAGCCTGCCGACACCTTAGGCGCCATCGGGAGCACACGCCAACTTCCGTGGGGCTCACTTGGCTCCTCTCAGGAAGAGCTGGGATCCTCGTGACACCCACCTGAGCCACAGCACGGTTCTCCAAGCAAGAGGCGCAATGCTCGCGGACATGCGAGCTCGAGCGGCATTCCACGGGGTAGCATCGGGCCAAGTCTGGGCGATCACCATGGCCAAGCACCACGCCAAACGGACAAAGATGTCGCGTGTCCAGGTAATTGACACAACGGCAAGAGCAACCGACACAGCTGCGTCGCCGGCGGCAGACCCACCATATTCGCCTAGGAATCCTCAACTCTTTCCTCAACCGGCCTGAGCGTCATGACCAAGTGAGTCGGACGTCCCTCGCGAGGCCTTGTGGAGCTTCATCAATGCCTTCATCAGCAACAGCCACAAGGTACAACTGATGTCTCCAGAGCATGCTTACGCTAACCGTGAACCATAGGTGAACCAGGACACAATGGCATCCGGGGCCGATAGGGCGTCGTCCCCGCCCCGGGCCAAGGTGGCGTGCTGGGATGTGCACGGGAAAAGCCTGGAGCTAGGGATTTCCCCGCGCTGCACGGAGCAAGGTGTTGTACGGAGGTCGGTCCTCTGTCGGGGGAGGCACCGGCGAGCCCTTACCCCTAGCAGAGGGCCTGTTTCCGAATGCCCCAATAGTGGCCGGGGTGGCTCAAGGCGGGTCCCTTGTCTGGTGATATGAACTAAGGCTCACGCATGAGAAGGTCTAGGCTCATGACAGTCTCACGTAATAATGATTGGGGATGTTCACGCCCCGGAGTCTCCGGAGAGCCGCCCTCGGTCCTCGGGGGCACCAGTCCATGTCCATGTGGAAGCACCATGCTCCGTGCTGGCCATCGCCATTGTCCCCCAATGACTGCTCACATCCAGTGAAAGCACTTAGCTCTGCGCTAGTGGGAAGACAAGAAGACTAGCTAGGTGCCGGACGCGGCTGTTTGCTTTCGTCCAGTTTTGAGTAATTTGATTCGCCACTTTTTGGACTATGATTTGGACTTCTCTTATGTTGTAAAAAATGGGGGGAAGTTGCATTTTCTCTTGTCTCGCAGCGGTTTCTTGATTTCTTGTTTCTTGTTTAGCAAGTAAGGCTCACACCTGCTACCCCTCCCCGCGAGCACCCCGCGAGCGAGGGCTAGGCATTGAACGCACGCACCAACAACTCGGGCCAGCCCGGGGTCAAGAGCATAATCGCCACGCGCACACCCTACCATGGTCCGGCAGTTGGCTCCTCGCAAGGCGCCCTCAGGCGGGCTAGAAAGCTCCTCGGGAGGCTCAGAGCATCCCGAGCCCTCAGGATTTCCTCGGGAAAAAGGTGCTACCACGGCATCAGGGACCGCTCAATATGTACGGAACCATAGATAAGTCACAAACAGCTACCGCGCTCTAGAGCACGCGGGCTCGCGGCGGCTTAATTCAGATCTTACCTCAAAAAGCATTTCATCGTTTTGCACATTACAAGGGGCACTCCCTTTTTTCAAAAATACTTTCACCCCCCACCCCCCGAGGTTCTTGCATACAGGTTGAAGTAAAAAGGAAAAGCGAGCTTAGCCGGAGGACGCCTTCATCATCATCATCATCGCCCGCATCGCCTTCTTCGGCTGCAATCACGATTGTATCATCCTTAGGAGCAAACTCCGCGATCACGTCATCCGCATTATCATCCACACATTTCTCCAGGTTGCTCTGAATAGCTCGGGGGATGCGGGAATCGTGGCATCAAAATCAAAATGAGCGTCAAGATTCTGAAGATGGCTGAAGACGCGCGCCCGAGGAGGCCACGACTTCTCTCTTCAACGAGCTCGTGGGCCCTTGCATCATGACCCTCCAGGCGGTTCACGATCTTGATGAAGAAGCAGAGGTGGCTGGCGTAGTCGTCCTCGTGCGAATGTGGAGCGCTCTACTCGCAGATGGTGCCTAGAGCTTGATTGGACCTCACCCGGAGAGCCTCGGGCATCGGGGCATGCTCGTGATGAAGCGTCAAGGGGCAACACACCTTGTCCTCGTTCTTCTTCACAAGAGATGTAGCGTCATCGATCTGCCACTGAAGCGAATGCAGGTCGGTGCGGGCGGATGCCAGGTCGTCTTGGGCTAAGGCATGGGCTTCCTTGGCGACTGACCCTCTCGCACTATTCTGCCGCACCCAGCTTTGGCAGGAGGGCGGCGGTTCTGCTGTCAGCCTTGGCGCCTAAGAGATCCAGCTTCAAGCGGTGCTCTTCGACAAGAACAGTGCAAGCCTTCATCACCCTCTAGTCAACCTCGTCCTCGAATTTGGCCTCACGGACGGTAACTGCATCCTCAACCATGGTCACCTAGTGCTCCCTTGCCTCTAGACGCTCATGGCCCAGGCTGCGCACCAAGGCTTCCAACATTAGCATCTCTTCGCGCTTCCTAATCTCCTCCACTTCAAAAGGTGATCCCTGCATAAGCACCAAGGCGGCCCTGTGCGCCTCCATCCGTTGTTCAAGGGCAGCATTTGAGGCCTGAAGTTCCCGCTCTCGCTCCTCGGCGACCTCGCGACGAAGGTCGGCAGCCCAGGCCTCCTCAAAGGCTCGAGCGTAGGCCTCCCATGAGGCCACGAGCTCCAACGCGGTTGGCGCGCTCATGTTGATGATGCCCGAGATTGATGGACACCTTTAGCTTGTGACACTCCTGCACCAAGCGCAGGCTCTCCGACTCGAGACATGCATAAACACCTATGAGCTCTTCCCCATGCCGGCCAAGTGCGCCGGCAGCCTCATGGAAGAGGTTTTGACGAATGGCACTACGTCCACACATGAGCCCCAGAGCGTGCCCAAACCCCTCCTCGGCGCAGGGGGCTGCCGGGGGGTGCAAAGAGTCCTGCCTGTACCTCGCGAGGGGTCGATATCTGGCGCACCCCCAACCTCCATATTGGCCCTCGCAGACGGATTGGGTTGCGCAACCCTAGCACTCAAAGACGAACCTGAAGCCAAGGAATCCCAACTGTAGGCATTGGTGAATGGGAAAGTTCTCGGCACGCCGTCGGCGCCTCGGAAGCAGCTCCTAGTCAAGGACGCAGGAGGCATTGGCCCTCCGGAGGCAGCCTAACCTCACGAGCTGTCGCCACGTCTTGTGCGAGCACCTGGAGCAGGGAGCCCAAAGTCGATGACAGGTCGGTAGCCCCCAAGCGATAGACCTCAGGAGTCTTCGTCGCCACGACCTAAGGAGCCCTAGAGAGGCAAGATCAGGAAGGGTCTCTGCACATAGAGAACCACAAAGATAAGGCACTTACCCTTTCACTGCTACGTATTTCCTCTGTTTCAGGGGCCGGAAGCCACTGTTGTCGCGCTCCCATAGTGTTCTCTTTTTGCGAAGTGCCTCCAGGTCCGGGCAAAGCAGGCCGAAAGCTGGGGCGCGGTCCTCCGCAGCTCGGAGACATGGCGTCGCTCCGGAGGCACGCGTCGGGCTCATGGGCGAGGCTTCGCCAGCGGCGATGGGGCGCACCTGCTGGCGGCGAGAGACTTCATAAGTGCACGTAGAGATCCCAGCAGCAGCTGCCCCTGGAAGACAGGGTGAACACTTCTCCTCACCAATCGCTTCAGGAGTGCCCAGCGGAGCCCGCCCTTCTACGCCAGCATTGGGGGCGTGTGCCGCAGAATCATCAAATACTGGAGGAACCAAGATAGGGTTCTCGCGGGGCCCTCGAAGGCCCTCCGGACGCATCCCCCACTCGTCAAAGAGGGGCATCTTCTTCACGAATCTCTCCATGTTCGAGTAGCTGTATAGGAGGCAGCCATTCTTTGGGAGCTTAGCAGGCATCGGGATCCGGTCAGGAGCTCAAGCAAAGCACACATCGTTTCGAGGGGGAGCGAAGGCACCTGGAGCCATATCTGGTCTTCAGGGACGGAAAAGGTCAACATCAGGCGAGAATGGTGCTAGAGCGGGGCAATGCGCTGCCTGACATACTCCCTCACAACCATTGGAGCGGTCACACCAGCTTTTCTCAACCCGGCCAGCCTGGTCCAAACAAAGGCGAGCCGCCGGTCGAGAAGCTTCTCATGACAACAACCGGAACTAGGCTCTACTGGACTTCGTGGGAGCAGAAGCAAAGGGCTGAGAGTGGTGGCGTCCACAAACACCCATCGCTTCTGGAATCCCTTTACATCCGGATGGAGCACGAAGTGAATGCCTGAGCCAGACATCGCCGCCTCAGCTTGGAAGGTCATGCACCCCGAGCACTGGCGGCTGTCGATCAAGTGGAGCGATAAGAAGTGGCAGAACAAGGCGACAGATGGGGTGATGCCTACAATGGCCTTGCACAGGAAGGCAAAGGCGGCAAAAAGGATGAAGTACGGCATTGATGAAATCGGAGAAAGGTGGAACCAATACAGCCAGAAGAGCAGGGATGTGGGTAGGGATTGCAGTGGCCTCCATGTCCTCCATGAACCGGGAAGCAGGCTAGAAATTCGTCGCTTTCCACTCATTGGAGCCGATGGTGAGGGCCGACAGAACCTTGACCAGCCCCTCCGAGTTAATCACCGTCGACTCATCAAACGCACGCTCTCAGGCGGGCGGACATTCGACAGGAGCGCTATTTCTCCTCTTCTTCTTCTTCAACCTAGGGGCCATCGAGGTGAATGGAAGATTGGCGAGGTGCCGAGTCAAGGAAGAGTGTCGTTTGGTCGCAAGGTGGTGGGACAAAGGGAAGCACAAGGCTGGGCAAGGTGTGCGAATTTGGCAAGGTTGTGCTAGTAGCAGGGGCGGCTATTAAGTCATACTGTTGCTAGGCGATGTGGGGAAGTGGAGATGCCCACCTGCAATCCGGGCGCCACGCGTCATCCGGGCCCGCAGGCGATTGGGGCCTGCGGCGCTTTGCCCTTGCCCTTTGGCTTCGCCTCGAAGCTAAGTCCGAGCGCACCATGGGCCCGGGGGCTACAATTGGTGTTCTGGGAACCAGGGTACCCAGAGTTGCCTGCTTACGGCCCATGCGTGGCTCCTTTTTAGGCCTGGCATGTCCCATCCTCAGCATCGACACTCAAGACCCTCGCGAAGGACCAAGCCTCGCTGGGCGGATGACACCAAGACCTCCGGAAGGGGCAGCCTTAGCTGGCTGGGTCCCGAGGAGCGGAGAACTCTATGCAACCCCCCACCTCGCGAGGTTTGCATGACACAAGCCATGACGACCAAGGCCAGGCGGGCATCAGGGGGCGCAGTACAACAGTTTGTTCTTTGGTGCTAAGGAAGTAGGCTCAGACGCAGAGTCCCAAGGAATCTTCCAAAGAATTCCAATCCAGTGCAACAAGACCAAGACCGCTAGGACGGCAGGACGGAGATCATTACCGAGCCCACCATGGCGTCAGGATTAGAGGCTTTGCAGGCGAAGACCACCTTTAGTCAGGATAGGATGTACTAGCTGTCCCCCTTCAAAATTGGCCGTTGTGGGATCCCTTCCCACCAAATATTTTGGGGAAGAGGACCAAGGCCACAATATAAGTAGGATAGCCACCACCCAATAGGGGGAGGATGATTTAGACCCTCTATTCCACCACGAAGCAAGAACACATCACCTTCGGAGGTCGTTCACTCATTGTATTAGTTCATCCAAAACCCATCTCAAGGATAATCCACCATACTGGTGGAGTAGGGCCACTCACCGCTAGGTGGCCTGAACCAGGATAAACTGCCTCGTGTCTCCTTTACATTCTTGTTCATCGTGCTAATTAGTGAGACGGCGAGTAGATAGATAGGAAAGGTTGAGATCTTCGCACACACCCCAGAGTTTGAACCTAGTATGGTTTTGCGGAGCCCCGAATCCGACAATCTTGTGTTCGTCATTCTACCTAGTTATGAATGTAGGAATACCTAGATCATCGTGAAGTCAGCTCACAACAGGTTCCACTAAAACTGAGGTTTGTACTTCCGTTTGCACAAATAAACACCAGATGGAGATAGACAACCCTGTTTGCACAAATATGTAACATGGTTATTTAAGTAGTATCATTTTTTAGCGGCATATGATTAACAATAGCATCTCATATGTTATCAATGGCATTACAATGACACTATGAAAAAGAGCCATTAACTAAGATGTGTAGTCACATCAAATCAACACTGTCACTAGATTAACGGTGGCTTACATTAACGGCTGCAAACATGCAAAGCATGTCTTGATTTGTGCATTTTGTTCTCGTTAGTGACCTTTCCTATGTGTCCACAAGAAATCTAGATGTGCTCATTCTCGGTTGCATTGTCGACCCAACACCCC
>LR738712.1:447430263-447476511 GCA_902687465.1 Secale cereale
TTTATGTCCTTTTTCGACCAAGAGACCAATCAGGCCAGCAACTTTATTTCCCTTTCCAACCAATAGATCGGTGCGTTAGCCAGTATCTGTAGTGCCTTTTTTCCTCTAATAGTAAAATTTTAGGTGGTATTCAAGTTTTCGACAAGCCGACAGAGCTAGCTATGTTGGGAGCTTTGTAATAGTAGAAGAATATCCACATGAAGTATGTGGCGACATGGGGAGAAATCCTAACTTGATGAAAAAGGGTTTGCATCCACATGGGGAGCTGGGCCAATAGAACAAGGCCGGTTCTAAAATAAGTTATAGCTCCGGTCGGTGGGATGTGGCGAGGCAGAGGGTGGACTCCCATGTTCTACTTGTCCTCGATGATGGCGGCAGGCGGGGACGTCCTGGCCGTCACCTCGTCGACATCGGCGTAGCCGCGTCACCTCGTCGACATCCACGGCGGCTTCTTTCTCTGCCTACATTTCACGGCTACGTGCCCGTCGATGATGTATGGTGCAGTCGCAGCCATTGGACGCACTGTACGACGTGGGGGCGTCAAGGGCAGCGATGAAGCCCTTTCCACCGTGCTCCCCGACAAGCCGGTGTGGAGCAACTCGGCACTCTTCCTCAAGCTGGATTGGAGCGGCCAGATGCGGAACCACGCGCTCACTTAGTGTGGCGGCAACTAGATCCGTCGGGCTAGGCAATGTAGGTGGAGCAGCGAGCTGCCTCGCTCGTAACTGCCGAGCTCGGTGGGCCACCCCGACGGCTTTCATGCCGGAGAACTCACCCTTCTAGCTAGGATTTCAATGACCTGGCATGTGTTAAAGCCAGCTGACTAGGCTTATTATGCTTTCTCTAAATGATGTGCTGCTGCAAGAGCCGCCTATATTATTAACCATGCTCTAAAAAGGTTGCACATCTTTGGCTATAGTATTGTAATAAAGGTTAGTAGGTGTCCTTGCGCTTGGCTCTTCGCCTCTTCCGGAAGTCGAACAATGATGATGGTACTATAGTACATATATACTTCTGGCAATCTAACACCGAATGAACTGTTACATGTTCACTGTTCCTATACCCTACTATTGTAAGAAAAAGCTTCTCCTCGTGTTGCGAGCCACCTTGCAAGCGTGGGTGAGGGAGAGGGCGTAGTAAGCAAGCTTCTCCTCGTTCTGGGAGTTGACGATACACATGAAAGTTATTTAGTACTCTCTCCAAAAGCGGCCGAGGGCTACCATCCCGTGCTCCGTCACGTGCATGATTCACGTGCCATGGAGGAGAAAAAATGCATAGTAGGGGCCATCGAAGTGAACAACTCACTTAAGAACAGCTTATCTCCCTTTTCATGCATGACACGTTCACCTTGATGCTAGATGTCCAGCGTGTTGGCAAAAGGATGAAAAGGCCGTGGACGTGCAGCACAAATTCATGGAAACACGGCCGGTTATGTTGTGAGTAGGTGACTTTGCGCTTGGCTCTTTGCCTCTTCCGGAAGTCGAACAATGATGATGGTACTACTACAGTATAAATTATTTTTTGGCGGGTACTATAGATATATACTTGTGGCAATCTCACACCGAATTAAGTGTTGCACGTCCACCGCCTTTATAAGCGCATTATAGTAAAGCAAAAGCTTATCCTCGTCCTCCAAGCCACCACGCGCGCGTGAGTGAGAGAGACATCATAGTAAGCAAAGCTTCACCATGTTTACGAGTTGACGGGACAATCAAAGTAGTGTAGTCTCCAAAAAGGGCCGACCATGTCAATGGCTACCAACCCGTGCCCCGTCATTCAGTGTGTGCACGATTCACGTTCCATTGAGAAAATAATGTTGCGTACGTGCCATCGAATAGGATAACTTAATTTATAAATAACGCGCCACCGCATCATGGTCGAACTTTGATTCATTCACGCATCGCTCCGGAACAACTACCACACTCACAAAATTATCACATGAGGTGTCTCTTTGTACAGAAATGAGCTCATAGTGTACCTAGATGAGTCTCTCATAATTTTTAGTACGTACCTCCATTCTCTTGGATGACACATGGACCTGGATGCTGGATGTCCCATGTGTCGGCAAAACGAAGAAGAATGCTTTCTGACGACCGAGAAGGAGCAAGTAACATTGCGGTGGAGCATCAGGACACTCTTAATATTTTATATTCAGCGATATAAAATCAACCCAATCTTCTCCACATCCTAGTAGGAGTACTAGACCAGAAGAGTCTGAAACACGGTAGCCCAGTGTAGTTACTCCCTCCGTTTTTATTTACTCCGCATATGAGTTTTGGTCAAAGTCAAGCTTTACAAACTTTGACAAAGTTTATAGACAAAAATATTAACATATACAATAACAAATCAATACCGTTAGATTTGTTGTTGAATGTACTTTCACATCATATAGATTCTTTATGCTAAATGTTTATATTCATCTCTATAAATTTGGTCAAACTTTACAAAGTTTGACTTCAGTGACCTCTAATATGCAGAGTAAATAAAAATGGAGGGAGTACATCATACATGGCCCACCTCACGCTGTCACCATACTTCTTAGCCTCCGTGCGACACCTAGATCTAGTGAGGCTTACCATCTATTGAGGTTGGTTACCTCACTCACACTCGCTCCACATGTTAGCGACATGCCAAGACTATTATAAAAAAATAATGTAGTTCTATTGTTATGCCAAGAAGAGGAAGCGCTTTGACCGACAGACCAAACAAGACAGACGTGACATGATGTGAGTGGGTCTTGTTTCTTGTTTTGAACTTGTTTGGTGAATTGTAGTAGTGACACTTGGTTTTGCACCTTCATAGAATGATGCAAATCCCCGCTAAAAAGGCGCTTTGTATTCAGCTAATCGCGTCAACCGTTCTTGTTTCGTGCATTGAATTGTTAAGTGCCATGATTAAGATAAAATTAACCAATGCATGTAAAACATTCTTGTTTTGAACACACATGTAAAACGTTCCTGTTTACTGTAGTACTAGTAGTCCTCATGCATGCATGCGTTGAGTATTACTCCCTTCATCCATACATGTTGTTTTTGCTAGTCTCGGGTCATTGAAAGCACACACGCCCCCACATCTCTTATTGGTTGATTGCTTTATTAGTGTCTGAAAACAATAAATGAGGTGAGAGTTAATGCATCGCGCCTAAGTATTTAGGGACTATTTGGTTTTCATAAGGTGATTTATACACCTAGAAGGAGGGAATAGTATATTTCTTGGATTCCTTGCGCGTTGGCTGGCCGATCTATTCTCCATCCCTATCTGCTTTTCCTTGGCCAACTATCAGCGGACAATTGCAATGCGTGTCCCCTTTGGTGAACGGTGTGCCAGACAGACAGTGGCGGGTGCAACGCGAATGCGATAGGCGTGTTTTAAGTGTGCCACCTTTTCCTTTTGAATTTGCAAAGTGTATTTCTACTATGTTCTTTCCCTTGTTCGTGCGATCCATCGATACAAATCCAAAACAAAATGATGAGGGCGGGGCCTTCCCGCGCGTTAGGCGGGCTTCTTTGGACTAGTGGGTCTGAGTGATATGACGTGCTACATTGTCGTGCAGTCTTCGTGTGTTGTAGCAGTATTGTTGGTACAATAGTTTTCTTAAATAAGCAGATTCAGCGAAGTCATGACAATTCATTTGTCCGAGCAACATATATTGGGAAATGTTCGGTGCTACTTCTCGACCTTGCGTTGTATTCCCTCGAAGAGGTAAGGGTGATGCAGCACAGTAGCATAAGTATTTCCCTCAGTTTTTTAGAACCCAGGTATCAATCCAGTAGGAGACCACGCGCGAGTCCCTCGCACCTGCACAACAAATAAGAACTTCGCAGCCAATGCGATAAGGGGTTGTCAATCCCTTTACGATCACTTACGAAAGTGAGATCTGATAGATAGGATAGGATATTATTATTGGTATTTTTGATATAAGAACAGAAAGTAAAGAAAGCAAATAAGAAACGGCAAAATAAATTGAAGGTAAAGTAATATGATAAAGATAGACCTGGGGGCCATAGGTATCACTAGTGGCGTCTCTCCTGAAAGCAGAATTCTACAGTGGGTGAACAAATTACTGTCGAGCAATTGATAGAAAAGCACATAGTTACGAGAATATCTAGGCATGATCATTATATATAGGCATCACATCTGTAACAAGTAGACTGAAACGATTCTGCATCTACTACTATCACTCTACACATCGACCTCTATCCAGCATGCATCTAGAGTATTAAGTTCATAAGAACAGAGTAACGCCTTAAGCAAGATGACATGATGTAGAGGGATAAACTCAAGCAATATGGTATAAACCCCATATTTTTATCCTCGATGGCAACAATACAATACGTCCCTTGCTGCCCCTGCTGTCACTGGGAAAGGACACCGCAAGATTGAACCCAAAGCCAAGCACTTCTCCAATTGCAAGAACTATAGATCTAGTAGGCCAAACCAAACCAATAATTCGAAGAGACTTGCAAGGATATTATAATCATACATAAAAGATTTCATAAAAGAAACAAATATTGTTCATAGATAATCTTGATCATAAACTCACAATTCATCGGATCTCGACAAACACACCCGAAAAAGATTACATCGAATAGATCTCCTCGAAGATCGAGGAGAACTTTGTATTGAGATCCAAAAAGAGAGAAGAAGCCATCTAGCTAATAACTATGGACCTGAAGGTCTGTGGTAAACTACTCAGAACTCATTGGTGAGGCTATGGTGTTGATGTAGAAGCACTCCGTGATTGATCCCCCCTCCGGCGGAGCTTCGGGACAGGCCCCAAGATGGGATCTCATGGGAACAGAAGGTTGCGGCGGTGGAATTATAGTTTTTTCTGTTGCCTCGATGTTTTTAGGGTACATGGATATATATATGAGGAAGGAGGGCATCGGGGGAGCCAGAGGGGGCCCACGAGGGTGGGGGCACACCCTGGACCCTCGTGGCCGCCTCTCTCGTTCCCTCACATGTACTCCAAGTCTTCTGGGTAGATACGGTTCCAAAAATAACTCTCCCGGAGGTTCCATTCCGTTTGGACTCCGTTTGATATCCATTTTCTGCGAAACACTGAAATAGGCAAGTAACAACAATTTGCACTGGGCCTTGGGTTAGTAGGTCAGTCCCAAAAATAATATAGAAGTGTATAATAAAGCCCATTAAACATCTAAAACTGAATATATAATAGCATGGAATAATCAAAAACTATAGATACGTTGGAGACGTATCATTGGGCCTGCGATTTGACGTCTCATTCGTCAATATTACTGGGGCGCTACGATCGGGGTGAGTCTCCCCTGTAGTTCCATGTGATGCACTCTGATTTTGGTGTCATGGTAAGTGAACCAGGTTGGTCGATGTCCCATGTGTCGGCGAATGAAAGTATTCCTTCAGATATTGAGGACGAGCAAGGAAGCCGAGCTGGATAGTGTCACTGCTCTTTTGCAGTAGTACTATCAATTTTTTATTTTTAATGAAAGCTATTATCTCCACCCTTACGATGGAGGAGTGTGAAACACGGCAACCCAGTGAACTTGGCATCTGCACTACTCCCTCCGTCCGTGCAATTCTATACATATCACATTGATCAAGAGGAACCTCCATGGCATAATTAACACCCGAAGCCGCATTCAACAAAGCGTGAAATGATGGTTGTTTTACCCGAGCAACTTTTACTACTACCTCCGTTCAGTGCGTTGGGCATCTAAGAGAATCTATCTTTTCCAAAAGTTTTAGTCTCATAGGTAGTTAAACCATCCTCGTTTTACACAATCTCTCGTTTTGGCTCCCCGTGCAGCCATTTTTAAATGTCGTGTGAATAAAAGCTGATGACCCATGGTATGCGTTAGGACAATGCATGCACAATTAGTTAATTGATTATTGGTCAGCCCGAGCGAAAAAATCATAAGGCAATTAACTAGCAAAAAAATTGTTGCATGCATGTGCAGCTCGTTGAGGAAGGGACAGGTCAGCCAATAAATTGGCGTGTCTAGCGCGATTTACCAGCGAGAATTAAGGGCTAAACTTTCTTTGTAATCGGCTATTTTCCTGGTTTAAATTTTCCCTTCGCCAACACCACTCACGCCTAGATCACGCTGCCCTTCCTTAGGCGCCCAACGCACCTGGACGGAGTAAGTAGTATACTGCGGGAAAGGTGGGGCCCTATGATTTGACTGCTCGTCAGGCATTATTACTGCGGTGCAACGAGCGGGGTGGATCTCGCCAGCGGTCATGTGGACGTGGATTCTACATGTGCCACATATGGGTAAAATGATGTTTGAAAGATTTGTGGCATTCCTATCAAGCTTCTGGGATATGTTTATATTTACACATAATTTTTCAGCATAATGAAATTTTGTTGTAATGCTATGAAGCTTTCAACTTGGTTGCATGTGTCATGTTGCATCCAAAGTAGTCTCGTTACAGCGTTCCATCAAATACAAAGGAAACTAACATGTGTCCTAATGCATCTCAATGATTCGTAGATCATATTTACATCACACCTGAATGCAAAGTTGTGAGAATGTGTACAAATAAAGAAAAATAAAAAAACTGAAGGATGATGTCCGTAGGCGTGGTTCCATTTCCTGGCATCATTGGTTGGCAGCTAGTTTCACGTAGCTCTATTGAACTTAACAAGATATGTTTGCCAAGAAAGAATTCTATGGAGGACATGGACCATCTGATCATTTTGTGCGGTTTCACTAAAACCGAGCTAGCTGAGCATCCCTGTTTGGAAATAATATTGAACATGTGTTATAATATGAATAGTGGCACAAGTAGTTGTTGATGAAACATACAGACACAAGTAGAAGCCGGTCACCTTTGTAATTACTCATAAAACTAACACTTCTTGGAGAAGATTAGGCTCGGATTTGAATGAGGATAGCAAAACTGATCTCCCTTTGTGCAGTCGCACTGAAATGTAGAGACGTTGCCTGTGTGACATTTTAGTGGAACTGCACAAGACACTCTTAAAAAAAGTGATTTGTGTAGTTCACCAGAAGGTCGCAATAGCAACGAGGTAGAATGGATAACCCTGTTTGCAAAAAAGAGGTTGAAAGGACGCAATTACTGGCCAATGTCAGTCGATCACACATACGATGACAAAAAAGAAGCGTATTCCTTGGCCTAAGGGAAGATAGGATCGCGATTCTTTATCTAAAATGGTGTGAGGAAGAGATTGCAACATGGAAAGTACGCCAGCCGAGCTACGTATTAGGAAAAGAACTAGGGAAGATCCACAGGCAGCGACGTGGGAAGTTGGGTAATGGAGCAAGGCCGGTTTCAGAGGAAGTTGTTCCTGAGGGTCGTCGGGGTGTAATGTGGAGGGCGGCGCCGGGCGGGATATGATGCGACAGCGATCAAGGGGCGAAGTCCATATCGCACCAGAGCTTCATCAGAGAGAATGATGTGTACCGCAGACCAGGACGCGCCAGCAGTGGGTTTCCTACCTCGGCGCCAGCGACCAGAGCAATGCAGCACATCCTCCCTTTCTGCCGGCGGACAGGATCCGGCCGGATCAGTGACTAGCAGTGAGAGAGAGTGTGTCCACCGCCATTTGGCGTTAGAGAGTGTGAACTGCGAAGAGGCCAACCCCAGCAGGAATAGCATTGGATCCTGCCTGTATTATATATAGTGTAGCCGTTATCTAAATAAAAAGCGTCACACTTTCTTTCGTTCACGCATGGTACACGACCCTCCAGAACGTGGGCTGCCTTTTTCGTACAGAAATGATCTCCACGGTGTACCCACCAGGGTGTGGTCGGGCCAGAGACGGGAGTACGTGTGTCTCTACGTGCACCTCTTCTCTTCCTGCACATACCCCACCTATGTGGGGATTTGTGAGAAAGATGGTGTGTGCGTTCATGAGTGTGTTTTATGCGGGGGATTTCGTGAGTGTATTTTTGTGTAGGAGACATATATAGGGAATATGTGTCTATGATATCTCAAACCACAAAAATGGAACATACGCAATATGTGCTAAACTGATGCCTAGCTTGATATATCGTACAGAGGATGTGACCCATGAGAAGAGAGGGGAGGGATCATCGGCATGTGGTGTCGATAGAAACAAAGAGAGGCATGTAGTGTATGGGTGCGAGATCGATAAAGAGAGGCTATGTAATTGCATGCGACCACGTCAAAGATATAGGACGACCGGCCTACTGGAACATGAGAGGGGAAAGGGCATTTTGTGTGTGCCAGGGGGAACTGACTATAGCGTTCGATCTATCAGTGCATCTCATCGGGAGGGGGGCGGGCTAACTAGTGAGGTAGATCAACTGGTACATGTGTGGAGAAGAAGAGACCTAGCCACGTGTCGAGGGAGATCGATGGGAATCCATACATGTGTTGGAGAGGAATATGGTTGGGATAGGGACTGAGCTAGGGTGCTGGAGGGGGTGGGTGGAGTTGCTTCTCAGAGATAATGGTGCGAGAGGCCTAGCTAGTAGATAAACAGAGGGTACAACTGCAATCTATAAGAGAGGTGTGTGTGTGTGTGTGTGTGCGCTCGAGCTTGTGTGCGAATGCGTGCAGG
Source organism: Secale cereale (assembly GCA_902687465.1). Taxonomy (NCBI): domain Eukaryota; kingdom Viridiplantae; phylum Streptophyta; class Magnoliopsida; order Poales; family Poaceae; genus Secale; species Secale cereale. The sequence continues at coordinate 447,438,797 of LR738712.1, forward strand.
TGAGAGACGGGCAGGAGGCATGCATGGATGATGAGGGGGCGATATTTGTGTGCCATTAGCAGAACTATCTAGACAGGTAGATAAATTGTTGTGTCGGGGAAAGTGAGATCGCGATATACTATTGAGGTAGATCGATCGATGTGTGGGGAAAATGAGGGATAATTGTCCTAGCTATATGTATAGATGGAGATCGATTGGTATACGCATGCATGTGTTAGAGGAAAATAAAGGTGGATAGACAGATAGAGATAAAGGGATGCAGCTAGGATGATTCGGTGCGAGAGGCGTACCAGACAGAGAGAAGGGAGGAGTGTGTGAGTGCGAGAGTGATGATAAGAGGGATCAGAGTGTGCATTTGCGTGTGAGCGTGTGAGAGTAGCTAGGGGGCAAGGAGGATGAGAGGAGAAGAGGGATAGTGTGTATGTGGTTGGCAGGCCTGACTAGAGAGGTATACCGATCGATGTATGTCGAAACGATGGGCCCGGGGACACCTATAAAGACTGTGGGAGACCGACCTAATTTGTACCTAATAATAAAGCAAAATGGGTTTCTGGTCATTCGTCATGACATTTTTTAGGAAAGTCTCTCTATTTCAGAGAATTCAACCCGCATTCCTGTTTTAAGTTAAAACGAATGTTTTTTTTCGTATTTTACACAAAAGTCCCCGTGTTTTCCTAAAATCAACCCGCAGTCCGGATTTAAGTCACACCCGAACCGTTATTTTACATTTTCTGAAAACTCCCTTGATGTTTTAGGTAATTCATCCGTGGATCATATTTAAATCAAATAAAGGGTTTTAAAAATCATCCATATCTTTTAAACCGTAACTCCGATTTGAACATGTTATATATGAAATTTGATTAGAAAAATATGTAGAATATGAATATGAGATTATTTTTACCTGTAAAGTATTTACAATATTATTTTCAAATATATTTAAGTCAAACAAATGATATTCTAAATTATGTGTATCTCTTAAACCGTAACTTCGATTTTAAGATATTATATATGAAATTTTATTAGAAAAATTAGTCGAATCTAAATATGATGTTAATTTTACTTGTTATTTTTTTTAAATATTGTCTTGGAAGCAAACTTATAATTTATAGCGCATGATCCGTTTTTCTTTCGTACCGGCGGCGGTCCGGATTGCAAACAAACAACCCACTATAACCATATAGGGAAAAGAAAACATCAATAACTACACATGCATACCTCTGAAAAATGTCGCAGGTGGAAACAATAGATTTCTCATCACGAGGGTGAGAGAAAGCGGGAGAGAGAGAGGGGGGAGAGGGAGGAGAGAGGGAGAGTGAGACGCCTTAGGATTAACCATATTCACACACGTTTTTTTTGTGTGAACACCGAGGCCGTCGCTGGCGAGGGTGAGAAGGAGGGTAAGCGGCAACACGTAAATATGATGCCTCACAAAAATAAAGGAGATGGACATATGGTGGTCTTGAGTGATGGTTGTTGGGTTAAGAGCGTGTGTTATGTTTTCTCTCCCGTTGCAATGCACGGGCTCTTTTGCTAGTGAATAATTAACGAATTAGTGCAATCTAGAGAATGTTGAGGGAGGGGGAGTGGCGAGGAGGGGTGTGTGCATGCACTAGAAACTAAGTGGTAGCTATATGGAGAAGAGCAGTGTGGGTACCCCGACTCATAAGTCGATATCACTGAATGCACGTGTACAGTGATCCCAGAGATTAATGCTCACTGAACACACAGAAGCTCAATAACAAGAGTCTTACATCCATACATACCGTGTTACACAAATTGTGACCATTATGGTCAAGTCTTGAGTATATCATTGATACGTCCAAAACGTATCTATAATTTCTGCTTGCTCCATGCCTCTTTTGGGTGATATTGCTATGTTATTTATACACTTTCATACACTTTTGATCATATTTGGACTAACCTATTAACTCAGTGCACCCCAGTGCCAGTTTCTGTTTTCGGTTGTTTTTGTATTTCAGGTTTTCACATTACGAGAACTGCCAGAAAAAATCCAGAAAAATTATATAAAAAATCAGCGTTCCAGAAGCTTCCATGCGGCCAAAGTAGGGCCGGAGGGGACCCACAGGGGCTCCAGGCGGCCTGCCCACACGCCCCCCCTGGCCGCGCCGGGGGGGCGCCTGGGCACCCCTGACCCCCTCTGATGCCCCCCTTTGGCATATATTTACACCGTGTCGCGGAAACCCTGATTCCATACCCCTTTTCTCTAGACGCGATTCCGATCTCCGCCGCTATCGCCATCAAGCTTCGGGGGACCAGAATTCCTGCGCCCGCACCCTGCCGGGACGGGGAAGTGCCCCCGGATTCATCTCCATCGACGTTGCTTCCTCCCTCCATGATGCGGGAGTAGTTCCTCCTCGGGGCTGAGGTTCTTACCAGTAGCTATGTGGTCAATTCTCTCTCCTATGATGTGATCTTCGTTGTGATCATAGGCTGTGTTAATCTAGGGTGATCGCATGATATTTCCCCTTCCTCTATGTATTGGATTGATGTACTCACTTGTCTTTATCTAGTATAATCCCCGAGACCAAGGTGACAGCGGTCTGTTGGACATGGATTAGAACAATATTTTCATGAGTGATTTCCCCTCTTGTGTGTTGATTGAAGATTGAGAGTCTCTTGGTGCTTGTCTTTGACTATCCTTTAGATATGTTGTGGTGATTGTGGGACTCTCTTTAGATGGCCGCGGTGACATTGGGAAATCCTTAGATTGAGAACTACGAACTTTGAGGTGTGCTTTTGTAGCCCTACATAATTCTCGTCCTCTCTTGACCACGAAGGAATGACCTCCGAGTGTATCCCCTTTGCATGTTTTATGGGAAATATCATGTGATTCGATTATGTTAATGTTGTTGGGAGTTGCCACTAGTGAAAGTATGAAGCCTAGGCCTTGTTTCCACCATTGCAATACCATTTGTGCTCACGTTTACCACTTGTTTGCTTGCTGCACTTTTTATTACAGATTTATATTACTTTGCTTTGCCACTCCTATCATCCATATTTTACCATCTCTTCGCCGAACTAGTGCACCTATACAACTCCTAGTTGTATTAGGTGTGTTGGGGACACAAGAGACTTCTTGTATCTTAGTTGCAGGGTTGCTTGAGAGAGACCATCTTCAACCTCTACTTCCCTGAGTTCGATAAACCGTAGGTCATCCACTTGAGGGAAATTGCTAATGTCCTACAAACCTCTGCGCTTGGAGGCCCAACATAGTCTACAAGAGTAGAAGCGTGTGTAGACATCAAGCTATTTCTGGCGCCGTTGCCGGGGAGGTGAGCGCTTGAAGGTATATCTTTAGATCTTGCAATTAAATCTTTTTGTTTCTTGTTTTTATTTCACTAGTTATGCTTATGGACAACCTTGCTATTGGATCGTTGCTTGCGGGAAGACGTCCCACACCTGTGGTGGTTGCTCCTCCCCCTACTGAAATTGTGCCCTATAAAATACCAGCTGGTATTATCGATTATGTTTTGGCTGATCGTTATGGAGGAGACAGACATCCCGGTGAACACTTGCTATATTTGTCACAACTATGTTCATTATTTAAGCTTGCAGGTGTATCAAGGGAGTTTGTCATGAGGAAATTATTTGCCTTGTCACTGAAAGGAAAAGCATTGGAATGGTATAGGCTACTAAATGACTCTCACCTGCTCGAGTGGGAAGAGATCCAGTCTCTCTTTTACTCCAAGTTTTATCCTCTTCATGAGGTCCATGAGAATAGGAATTATGTTTATAATTTTTATCCTCATGACGGAGAGAGCATAGCTCAAGCTTGGGGGAGACTGAAAACGTTAATGCTAAAATGTCCTAACCATGGGCTCCCCAAAGATATGATTATTACTAATTTCTATGCGAGGCTTTCTCGACAGGATAAAGATTTGCTCGACGCTTCCTCTATGGGTTCTTTCACAAACAAAAAGATTGATGCTAAATGGGAACTCCTTGAAAGAATTCAACGCAACACTGAAGATTGGGAGATCGACAAAGGTAAAGAGTCAGGTATAATTTATGAGTACGATTGCATTAAGTCCTTTGTTGAAACTACAAGTTTTAGTAAGTTTAGTGCTAAGTTTGGGCTTGATTCTCAACTCCTTGTTGATTTCCTCAAATCTTTTGCTTCACATCTTAATATGCCTAAGGAGGATTGGATCAAGTATCATAAACCTTTTAAAGAGACTTGCAAAGAAAATGAAATTGTTCATGATGATTGCAACATGCATGATCCAATTCCTAAAAATGAAGTTTTATATAAGCATGTTAATTTTTGTGGAGTGGATAGACCTTGTGAAAGGCCTATGATTGAAGAAGAGAAGTATTGTAAGCAACATAAGCATGAAAGAACAATCACTTGGGTCAGAGATTTAAATGAAATTGCTAGAGAATTGTGTGACCTTTATCCTTTTACTTGTGAACTTTGCCGTATAGAGGGTCACTTTAATTTTCAATGCATTAACTTTCAAACCATAACTGTTAACCGGTTGTGTGATAACATGATCACCTCTGATCTTTATGATGAGCTTATGTTATTTTTGATGTGTGAAGAGTTATCAGAAAAGACTTCATGGCTAGATGTTAATGCCATAGGAATAAAAAACACTTTGCAAAATTGCCATCTCTATTGTGTTGTTAATTGCCATGAAAATGATTACATAGGTAAGATTATAAAGGAGGGAACTTTACCAAAGTATAAAAATGTCTCTTATATTTCTGCTAATAAAAAGGAGAGTTTCTCCCAAGTTTCCCCTATTGTTTTTAATGATAAACCAGGATATGTGGAGAAGCTTCATCTCCAACCACTCCCTCCTAAGGTTAAGAAGAAGAAAAAGAAGAGGAGGAGGAAGAGGAGCAAGAAAGAAGAAGAATGGGTATCAACCTGGCCTGAGCATATTCCTCCCATCGGCTTTTATCCTAACGGTTGTAAGTTTAAAGAAGAAGGTGAAGTTTATTGCCTTAATTATCATCTTGATGATACGTCCGTAGGTACTATTGAAAATGATTTTGATTTTGATATGCATGTTACTTATTGTGATTGGGAAAATGATGATAATGCTACTTATGATCTTGAAAATCTTTTTGGTACCAACTCTGAAAGTGATGATATGGGAAGCTCTAAGCTTGGGGATGATAGGATTGCAAACCCTTTACCCACTAGTGATGTGATAATTGATAATTCTTTTGCTAGTAAGAATAAAGACAACATGATTACAAATATAGTTGCTAGCAAAGATAATGCTCTTCTCTACTATGATGATGTCATAACTCCAACCTATAGTGTTTATAAAGGTACCTATGACATAAGGAGAAATTATCCTTATGAAACTTGTTATAATCATGGAGGGAATTACTCCCTTGTTGAACACCACCCTCCTAATACACAAGTAATCTATAGTGTTCAAGTTGTTTATGATAGTCCTACTCCCACTATTACCAATGAGAAAGATTATGCTTATGTGGAGAGTGAGAGTACCTTTTTGCATGTGGATCATGGTAACAATGCTTTACGTGATGCTTATATTGTTGAGTTCATCCATGATGCCACTGAAATTTATAATGAGAGAGGGAGACTTGGTTCTAAATATCTTAATAATAAGAAGTTTCCTCTCTTTATGGTGAATATTTTGAAGTTATGCTTGTTTTGCCTTCCTATGCTAGTTGCTTTGTGCTTCAATGAATTATTCTATTGTAATATTCTTATGCATAGGAAGCATGTTAGGCTTAAATGTGTTTGGTATTTGCTTCTTGATGCTCTCTTTTGTTCTTCAGCTCTTATTCCTACGAGAGCATCATTAAAGTCTTAAGCCTATCTTTATGGCTATAAAGAAAGAGCTCTAGGGAGACAACCCTTGTTATGTTTACTTTCAGTTTTAGTGGTCTTGATATTTGTTACTACTGTAGCAACATCATTGTATCTTTATTTTTCAGCTTTGTGCCAAGTTTAGCCTCTGATTGCAAGAAAGTTCAAAAGTTGTGACGTGCTGTCCAGGAAACAGATTCTGTCCTTGGATAGAAAAATTCGTATAAAATCACCAGATCATCTTTTTGGTCTGAATTTTTTCGACAGCGTGCTCTATATAATTGTCTTTCGTGCGTCTGTTTTGAGTTTTTTTATTAGAGTTGAGAAGTGCCCCGGAAAAATCATTTACTACCTGTTGTTCTGTTTTTCACAGATTCTGTCCTGTTTTGCCTTTCCTTCATTTTGCAAACCTAGAGCTTGCTTTTTCTTTGCAAAAACCTTTTGGCAATCTTGAGAAACAGTAGAACTTCAAGAATATCTTTATTTCCAGCAAGGAATAATTATTTTATTATGGGTACTAACCTCGCTAATCAGATTATGATGAGTTATGTATGAAGGGAGTATTCAAGTGTGCGAGGGAAGATGATAAAAAGATTCAGGAGTGTCAAACGCTCAAGCTTGGGGATGCCCCCATGCACCCCCAAGAAATATTCAAGGAGACTCAAGCGTCTAAGCTTGGGGATGCCCCCGTGCATCCCCTTCTCCATCAACATTATCAGTTCGTCCTTCGTTCCACTATATTTTAATCACATCATGTGTTATGTGCTATGCTTGGAGCGTCTTGTTTTAGTTTTTCTTTTAGTTTTCTTTAGCTTTTCATAACGAGTTGGAACTCAGCTTTCTTTATGTGGGAGAAAAACACGCTCCACTTCTACCTAGAACATAACATAGAATTTCCCTGTCTATCTTTGCTGTGTTTTGTTCTTTGTGTTTTAATAGCTACTATCATGCTTAGCTCTTAACTTTCATGCTTATCTTTTTAAAGAGCTTTTGTTTAGTTGGTTGCTTGAACTCTCTTTAGTTATCATGTTTATCTTATTAAGAGAGTTTGCTTCCGTTTCATTGGTTGATATGTCTATGATAAAGATGCTACGTGCATAATGGCGCTTAGTAGTTCATGTTTTCTTATGGTTAGTCTCAAATAGCTGGGGGGGTTCCCAATGTGTTATTGGAGTACCAACATGATTTGTTTGCCTATGATGTGGTATGGTTTAGTAATATCTTCCTTCGAAGAATTTATTTTGATTGACTTGGCGTATGCTCACGCATATTTAAGACTGTAAAGAAAGTCTGTCAAGCCTTGATGATCTTTTGTTTCTGAGTAGCGATATAACTTCCATGCCTGATTCAATGTTGCTTTGTCGCTCTGCATGATTATGACCATCATTGCTCTCTTAGTTGGTCGCTCCCCGTCTTTTGCTAAGCTTCGCCTGTACTAAGCGGACTAACTGCTTGTGCATCCACATCCTTTTAATCCAGTTATGCCATATGAGTCCACCATATCTTCCTACATGGTATTTACCTGCCATTCCTAACGGAGACTTGCATGTACCATCTCGAAATTATTCAAAGAAAAAGCATTCCTATTTTGTGCCTCTGTTTTAAGTTCATGAGGAAGTAGTAGTTAATTCATGATCTTTTTAAGTTGGACAAGCTTCACCCCGGGATTGCATGTATAATGTGCAAACCCATAATACGAGAAGGAACTGGCATTGAGTGCGCCCGGCTCAAAAAGATAATATAATAAACAAACCCTCCTTCACGCTTTGTTCATGAGAAATCAGAAAACTTTGGCTATGATAAACAAAGGAGATTAAGAGGATGTGATCGTCCTCATTCGGGAGCCGTTCCTCGAAACTTGTCCATCCCAAGAAGTGATTGAGTTGTCTGCTAGCATCCGTTGACGAAACATGCATGATCTAAAAAAATTATTACCTCTGTTTTAAAACCAAGAGCTCTGGTACATGTTTTGTCTTTGTTTCCGACTACGGGTTTTCAACCTTGCCAACAAAAGCCACGGCTCGAGACTCTCCACCTTCTTTTAAAAGCACCAACTACTGAGAGCATGATTGTCATTCTGAGTGTAATGTGCATTGTCCCAAAGTAGCATTGTCTTTTGCATGATTGTGATATCGTTTATTTTGAAATCATTGTATCTAGTCATCACTTAAACCTTGGAGGTGCCCCTGCATTTATCTTTTGCTTCACTAAAGGGGGCAAGCTAGATATCACTTTATCATATTTGCACATCAAGTTCATTACAAATCTATTTGATGTTTCAATATCATATTGTAAAACTTTCAGTTCTTTGTGATTTTCTCATGAGGCAACTTAATTACTATAGATTCATTGTCTCAGTAAGCTTTTGACATATGACTATGAAAAAGTCCTATATGGTTAATAGCATGTCACCACAGAAATTATTCTTCTTATCATTTACCTACTCGAGGACGAGCAGGAATTAACCTTGGGGATGTTGATACGTCCAAAACGTATCTATAATTTATGTTTGCTCCATGCCTCTTTTGGGTGATATTGCTATGTTATTTATACACTTCCATACACTTTTGATCATATTTGGACTAACCTATTAACTCAGTGCACCCCAGTGCCAGTTTCTGTTTTCGGATGTTTTTGTATTTCAGGTTTTCACATTACGAGAACTGCCAGAAAAAATCCAGAAAAATTATATAAAAAATCAGCGTTCCGGAAGCTTCCATGCGGCCAAAGTAGGGCCAGAGGGGACCCACAGGGGCTCCAGGCGGCCTGCCCACGCGCCCCCCCTGGCCGCGCCGGGGGGGGCGCCTGGGCACCCCTGACCCCCTCTTATGCCCCCCTTTGGCATATATTTACACCGTGTCGCGGAAACCCTGATTCCAGACCCCTTTTCTCCAGACGCGATTCCGATCTCGGCCGCCATCGCCATCAAGCTTCGGGGGACCAGAATTCCTGCGCCGGCACCCTGCCGGGACGGGGAAGTGCCCCCGGATTCATCTCCATCAACGTTGCTTCCTCCCTCCATGATGCGGGAGTAGTTCCTCCTCGGGGCTGAGGTTCTTACCAGTAGCTATGTGGTCAATTCTCTCTCCCATGATGTGATCTTCGTTGTGATCATAGGCTATGTTAATCTAGGGTGATCCCACGATATTTCCCCTTCCTCTATGTATTGGATTGATGTACTCACTTGTCTTTATCTAGTATAATCCCCGAGACCAAGGTGACTGCGGTCTGTTGGACATGGATTAGAACAATATTTTCATGAGTGATTTCCTCTCTTGTGTGTTGATTGAAGATTGAGAGTCTCTTGGTGCTTGTCTTTCACTATCCTTTAGATATGTTGTGGTGATTGTGGGACTCTCTTTGGATGGCCGCGGTGACATTGGGAAATCCTTAGATTGAGAACTACGAACTTTGAGGTGTGCTTTTGTAGCCCTACATAATTCTCGTCCTCTCTTGACCACGAAGGAATGACCTCCGAGTGTGTCCCCTTTGCATGTTTTATGGGAAATATCATGTGATTCGATTATGTTAATGTTGTTGGGAGTTGCCACTAGTGAAAGTATGAAGCCTAGGCCTTGTTTCCACCATTGCAATACCATTTGTGCTCACGTTTACCACTTGTTTGCTTGCTGCACTTTTTATTACAGATTTATATTACTTTGCTTTGCCACTCCTATCATCCATATTTTACCATCTCTTCGCCGAACTAGTGCACCTATACAACTCCTAGTTGTATTAGGTGTGTTGGGGACAGAAGAGACTTCTTGTATCTTAGTTGCAGGGTTGCTTGAGAGAGACCATCTTCAACCTCTACTTCCCTGAGTTCGATAAACCTTAGGTCATCCACTTGAGGGAAATTGCTGCTGTCCTACAAACCTCTGCGCTTGGAGCCCCAACATAGTCTACAAGAGTAGAAGCGTGTGTAGACATCAATCATTGCAGCGGAAATCTTTAATAACAACTTGGACGCATGCCATCTGCCTTAACCCTACAGGCATTCTGACTGGGAAGCGTCCTAGCTCGCATGTTCGTCACCAAGAAATCTTCATCATGTCCTGTTCTTTCATGCCTGGCCAATAAAATAACCAGTGGCAAGCCAATGAGTAATTTGAATGTACTCGCAAGCAACCCATGTGTGATGACAGAATAATTATGCAAGGTTCTACTGCTAAATTGGTAGTTTTGCGGAAAGCTACTTTTTCATATGCAAGTATGATCAACATATAACCAGGGCATGCATGCTTCTGCAACAAGTATCAGGAGGTTACAGACATCAACAAAGAAAAAGAGTTGTAATCAACTCATGCTCAAGCTCATCGTGACTTCCTCGAGTATCACATCATCAATATCACTGTACCGTGTTGTTTTCCTCACACCCACACACCAGGTTTCGCAAACATTGGACGTAGCCCAAGAGCGGTTACCCAACTGTCCTTGACCGTGGACACGACTATTCGAATAGTTTTACACTTTGTAGAGGTTGTACACTTTACCCACTAGAACCGGGGAACTTCCGTGTCATCCACGACCCGCGGTACCTCAAGTACCCAGGGTAAGCACCCGATCACTATCTTTCCCTAGACGACACTAACGTGGAGTCCACTCGATTTGTAGCAACCCTCATGCCCAACATTTCACATCTTATAAATTGTGGAGCCTCGCGCCCATATTCATCTCATACCACAAGCACGGGGTACCAACGGTGTGTCCGGTGCCCTGTAAAGACAATCATGGCCGCCTATCCAAGCGCGACACAGTCCCGAGAGTGACCTCATCTCACCCCCGTCACTAGTAATGCAGGCACCATGCTAGTATCAGCCTAGGTAATCAATAATGCCCTTTCCCATATAAGGGTAGAGTGGTTGCGCAGGTAAGGTTGGAATAACGGTCGCAACTTAAACCAATCCGTTTTGAAAACAACACACACACTTGCCTCGGTACACCACTTCGTCATCAAGTGGTTACCCAACTCATCATATCCCTCGGGCATAAGTGGCACCCGACAGGGTTTTCAAAAAGTCTTTTGAAAGTACTCTGCCTTTGTCACCATGCATATTCCCATCCCATTTGCGTAGCCACTACTATAGCATATATCTATCTAGGCTGATTTGCAAGAAGTGTACAGAAGAATTATTTTGAAAAATGGTCAGAGGCACCCATCGAACAAGGAATGATTTTAAAAGCAGCTAGGAGTTGGTTTCACTTGATTTGGAGTTCAAAAGAATTTCCTATGATTTTGCAAAGTTCACAAATATGATGAAATGGCTCATTATTTTGTCGGGTATAGAAAGTATTAATAAAAATGTTCATAAACTAAGTTATGAACTTAGAAGCATCTAGGAATTTGAATCAATGGATTTGGATCATCTATGAGCTCTCTGTGATTTTCTAAAGTTCATCACAGAAATAGGAAAAGGAGTATTTGATAAATATTTGTGAAGAAAAAGTCTCTGGAAAAATGTGCATGTTGCACCAACAGGTAGATCATGATTTTTGAAACTACTAGAAATTTGAATCATAAAATTTGGAGTTCATTTGAATATTTGGGAGATTTTAGAATTTATCTGGAAAAAGAAAAAGAAAAGGGAAAAGGGGGGGGGGGGGGGGCTATACCTATATTGCGTATTGGGCGCAGTATAGCGCCGAAGCGCATTGGGACGGCCTAGCTGCACGGCCACGCGCAGAGGGCCAGGTGACGTCGAAGGCGCCTTTGGGCCAGGCGTCTTCACCACAGGGACGCGGCTTCCACTGATGCCGTCTCCACTTATGCGCGGGCCCGGCCTTTGGGTCGCTTACAAGCGGGCCCCGCCTGGCAGGCTTGTCTTCCTCCTCCCGCTCGAACAGAGTCGAGGCAGGGGAGGCAGGGCCCGAGCGCTCGTCGGTGTTGCCCCGTCGACTCGGGCCGTCCCCGGTGACGCCTCGGCCACCGGAATGACCAGCGCGGAGAGGCGCTTCCAGCCATGGGTAACACGCATGTCGGGGAGGACTAGGTCAAGGAGAGCACCGTCCGCGGTGGATGTGCCTAACGGCGAAGGCTAGCACGACGCTCAGGCCACCGAGAAGAGTAACAGGAGAGCGGGGATGCTCCGTGGGGGCCATGGGGTTCGCCAAGTGGGGAAAGGAGGGGAGGAGGAGGCCTCATTCGTGGGGATTTGAGAGGAGGCCGGCGACTCGACTTCAGCCATGGAGGGGCAAGGAGGGCACGAGAAGGGTACTGGTCAGGTCGGGGAGGCACACTGGAGGGAGAGGAGGCAGATGGAGTACAGAGAGGGCTCGGGGGAGGCCTTATACAGCGGGGCGATGGTGCACCGTGAGCTCCTGCACTGGCGAGGCTTTTGCCATCGCTGCAAGCCACGGTGGCGTGCATGGGCATGTCCGGGGTGTTTGTAGGGGTGGTCTACGCCCAGAGGAAGATAGAGAAGGAGCGGGGAAGCGTCATGGCAGCGAGCGTGTGAATGTGTTCATTAGAGCTCTCGGGCGGCCATGGTGCGCGTGCGAGCAGGGGCAGGAGAGAGAGAGGAAGAAGGGGGCCGACCAGCTGTGTGTTGTGGACGTCGAGGTGGCCTCGGGGGACACAATCCCAATGCCCTAGGTTGTTGGGTGCCTCGGGCAGGACGCGGCTACAGTGCGGGGGCACACTGTAGCGCGCTCCAGAGCGCCCATATGGCCGGCATGGCCCTGTCCCACGCGCTCTGGACGCGGCCACCTTGTCCATTGGCGTCTAGGGGTCAGGGGAGGAGTAAAGAAGTGGGCTGTGTCCTTGGATGCCTCGGGGAGCCAGTAGGAGATGAGAGAGGCATAAGAGGAGGGAGAGACGGGCTGTCCAGGGAGGTAAATGTGGGTAGTTTACCCCTCAATCATTGAGAAATGGCCAGGGGAGAGTTACTGGAGGTAGGACAGGAATAGGAGGAGCTGTGGTAAAAAGTTGGGCTCAAGGAGAATAGTGTAAGTGGTCAAAATGGTGGTTTTTGAAAAGTGACAGAAGGTGTTTGATGCAAATATGGGCAAGCAAATTAACTCCACTTGACTTGAGACTTAACAAGATCAAATGGCATACAGAAATAGGGTATTCCACCAAGTTTGAGCTCATTTGAAGAAACTTGCCAATGTAACATTGGTGAACCCTAGAAATCAACAGAAATAGATTTTCCAAGATTAAGTTAAGCAAATCATCCCTTCTTGATGCACCACTTGGTGTAGTGTCATCATTTGGGGTTGTGAGCATGTCCACAAAAGTTGAGGTCTCAAGTAAAAAGTTGGCAATGTAGAGTTGTTCAAATTTGGATCTGGTCAGAAAGGGTTTTGGGGCACTTATATCCAGTTATGATTCTCCAATACTTGTGCCATTTGTTCTAGATGCATAATTAGACCATTTTAGCATGTGCACCAAGTTTGAGAGCATTTGGACAAGTTTGGCAATGTAAAGTTGCTCAAACTTCAAAATGGACAGAAATGGTTTTGAGGTGATTTGATGATGTTTTCTTGATCTTCAAGGCATGAGGCTTTGTAAGATCATCAAATATGTCATATTTGACATGATAGAATTTCCCTTGAATTTTCAGAGAATATATCCTTTGTAAATATTTCAAAAGCATGAAATATCCAAAAAGGGTTTTGGAAGGATTTGTCCAATATTTTGAACATGACCATGTGTTGAAACTCTTATATATGGACAATATATGTCCTATGAGTTTACCTGAATTTTGAAAAATATTTTTGAAACCGTTAAATAATTTTAACCTATTAAAGACCATTTCTGTCCTAAAGAAAAACATTTAGATAAAATATAAAAACAACTTAAAAAATTATAAATTTGTTGTTTAAGGGAGTCCTATACCTAATAGGATTCAGATATACTTTTTGAAAGATTTTTCACACCCTAAATAAGGTACTTGCTGTACAAACCTCAATTCAGGGGTTTTTGGAAAACTAATTTTAGAAAATACTATTTGGCCAAAATATTTTTGTAAGAAAATACTATAATGTTCTATACACATGGGATGATCATTGGGAAAAGGTTTTGGATCAAGGAGATGAAGTATAAGAGTTGGATGATTTATTTGATTTTTAGAGAACTTGCACACAGCAAACAGAAAACCAATCAAGCAAGTTCAAAAACACTCAAAATCTTTTGCCAAACCACATTTTAGCATGACTATTAGCTTAAGTGACGTGGCATGAAAATCAGGGTGTGACAAGGAAGCATTCTTGCAAAGAAGGAATGAACTTAGTTGTTGAGAAGATTAACAACAAAAGAATAACCTTGATGTGGGCTTATAGAAAACATCTAAAAAATTGAGGTGAATTTCCGCTACTACCAAATGATTGAATAGATGAGATGAAGGAAGAAATGAAAAACTCCACTTCAAAAGAATACGGAGAATTAATTGCATCTCAAGACGCAAGAAGAAGAATACTTGAGCTGCTCCAGAAGAATTGCTGAATATTCGAAGAATGAATTAAATCATGATGAACCACCATGAAAAACTCCGGTGACAAAAGGATGATGAGGTAGAAATGAAGGATGAAATGACCAAGATGGAGGCCTTGCGATGATTAGATGGCGTTCCCACGAGATAGTCGAGAAAACTTTGAACTCCGGGGAAGAAAAGATTAAAGCACTTGGGACTAGAATTTATTCATCATTAAAAAATTCCGAAGGAAGGAATTTGTCAACTTGATGAAGAAGAAATTAGAATTATGTTAAGCTCATCCTCCATCAATTAAATTGATGAAAGCAATGGATTTGCATATCACTTATTCATGTTGAAAAAGATTAAGGGGAGATATAGCGCAAAACTTGAGAAAGTATTTATGAACCACCGGTAAGATTGGAAAGAACGAATGAATTGATATGATCACACCTGAAAAGAACTCTTGATCGAACCACCGTAAGAATTGAAATTGAGTGAATACAAGAGAAAGAATTGCCGGGAAGAATTAGAAAACGAATAAGGAACTCGAGGGAGTTTGAATACAGAGAACAAAGGGAACGAGAATTCACTAGAATGCTTGAACGAAGCACCGGAATAATATGGAGACGAACGAAGAGGCATCAATTGAGAATAGTTCGAGGACGAAGTTGAAAACTAAGAACGAAAAATCTTCCGAAATGATGGCCTTCGGAGGAACACAATGGAAAGAATTCATGAAATACTCCGGAAGGTTAAAGAAAAGAATTCTTGACAAACGGAAAAAATTGAGAGGATAACATGAAGCTAGAACCACTAATCTTGAAAACAGCGGACAAGGATTTAGAGGGAAACTCTTCTTCGGTCTTCAAATGACGACGAGAAACATCACTAAAATTATTGAGATACTCCGGAAGAATGAAAAGAGGAGATGTTGAACCAACGATGAAAAGAATTGAAAGCGATCTTGGAGAAGGCATGCGACTGATGGAATCCATTCTTACGTCACACTTTGAAAAGAATTAAAGTATAGCTCCGAACATATTAGAAGAGTCAGGTAAGATCCTGGGAATAAACCTGTGGGTTATGAGACCACCGAATGAAAACACCATTTAAAGGGATTGAAAAGGAGATGATGCACTACACCGATTGAAAGACTCGAATGAGGTGACAACCTTGAATTAATTAGAATGCAAACATGAATCTTCTAACATGACTTGAGAACTCCGGTATAATTAAATGGAAAGAGGCGCACGAGCAAGGGGAAACATATGAGCCGAGGGAAAAGAATATGATGAACACCGAATACTTGAATTGAATCCACTTGAGAAGAAAAGAGATGAAGAATGTCGAATGAGACGAGAATGCACCAGTTGAAATAATTGATGAAAGTAATTCAAAGATTTCCATGAGAAGGATGGCTTCTCGATTACGGGCTCCAGCTCCGAGAAGAAAAGGGTGGGCGGGTAGGAAAAAGAAAGACCACACCGGACGGGCAAAACGACGCTGGTTGGAAAGAACTGAGGACTGATCTTGCAAAACACAAAGAGGGTCGAATCAACTCGAAGAGAAGTGCGTCGGATGACAAGAGCTGACAACGCAACAAACGAAAACTAACCGCGTGATCCTAAAAATAATCTGAAGGGTAAGAGGAGTAATTAAAAACACCTATGTCCAGATTCCTCACCAGAGTGATGAAGGGGCTGAGGAGTAAAAAGAATTCCGACTCTCTGATATAACTAGATTCCGAAAATTGTTTTCTTCTAGACTCGACAACGGCTAAACTATGATCAATCAAGGGGGCTCCTATGGTTGGTCAAGGCTGGGCCGGCGAGGCAGGCAGCTGAGGTGGCGTTGCGGTAGGGTCTTCACAAATATCTGCATGCCACCACGTAGGTGCTTGGCTAGCTGGCCCAGGAACCACGTATCGCCACGTGGGTGACTTCCTGGGCCAGTGGGTTGGTCGCCTAGATGGGGCGGCGATGGGTCAGCAAGAGCTTGCCGCAGACTTGCTTCTGGTCCCGGCAAGGATGTTGTCGGGTCCTCCGTGAGTGCCCCGCGGAAAAAGGCTTGCCGGGGCTTCGGGTTGTCTTCGGCAAGGAGCCTTGCTGGGACCTATCGAGCGTCCTCGGCAAGGAACCTCGCGATCGCCATGTCTTCTGGATCTCTTCTTGGGAGTCATAGATCTTTGTCTTCACAAAAATCTGCATGCCGTCACGTGGGTGCTTCCCGAGCTTTGGCTCTAATGTTGTTGGTATCATTGGAGCCCATAGGCTTCAAGGGTGGCTGCGGCGGAGGCGTCTGAGTGGATCGCCCCGGCAAGAGCCCTTGCCGGGTGGCGCGCAGGCAGCCCCAGCAAGTGTCCTTGCTGGGGGGAGCTTGTCTCCTTGCTTGGTCTTCTCGTGCTATCTGTCTTGGCGTTTGTCATATAACTCTATGTTTCTTGCTTCTTGCTTCTACCCTGCTATGTTTGGCCTCAGGCGTGGCTCCGACTGCCCGTGCACAAGTAAGGGGTAAAAAAGAGTGCCCCTACTTTTGTAAACCGACAGGAGCCCTCGGGACTGGGCAACTCATAAGCGTAACGCGTTTGTTGGGCTCGGCCCAAAATGGTGCGTGTGCAGTGAGGCTGGATTCCCTTTTACCGCAGTAACTCCTTCGATGGTTGTGCTTCCCCATGATCTGTGCTGACGTGGGGGGAGTGCGTGGGGCGGTTTACTGCGTGCTGGTGTCACGTTGCAATAAATGGTGGTGGAGGGAGGCTCGCGCCTTCCCCATAAAAATGGGGAAAACCGCAGGTGCGTCTCCCATTTACCCTCTGCGCTCCTCCAATCTCGCGCTTGACGTTCTTCTCCTTCTTCCCCAAGCCAGAGCTTTCGCCTCCGCCCGCCGCCGCCACGCTCCCTTCTGTCTCCGACCTCTTTCTTCCCCTTGTGGCTACAATGGCGCCCAAGTACAGCAGGGGGAAGGCAGTGGCCGAGGTCGCGGGGGAGAAAAAGCTCCCAGAGAGCGAGCTAGCGGCGCTGCGGATGAAGCACGCCTACTTCCCTCCGACGGTCGACGCGGTCCAGCTCAGGGACTACTTCAAGCCCTTCTGGGGGTGTGAGACGATGGGGCATCCAGCCACTCATGTCATCCCTGCCCAATGCGCATAGGCCGTCCCAAATCGGTATCCTTTCTTTGTCAACTACTTCTATTGCGGCCTCTGTCCCCCTTTCTCCGATTTCTTCAATGACATCATGCACACCTACGGCTTCCATCTGCTCGATTTTACGCCGAACGCCGTGGCGTGCATGGCCTTTTTGGCCCCCCCCCCTCTGTGAGGGTTTCGCCGGGGTGGTCCCAAGCACGGCGCTCTTCCGCCATTACTTCTTCCCTCGTATCCAAGGGGGGGGGAGCCATCTCCAGCTGTGTCACCTGGATTTCACAGACCCAGGAAGAGGGCACGTATCCGGATGGTGCGCAGAGGGAGAGGTGGGATGAGTGGAGGAGCCGGTGGTTGTGGATAGAGGAAGAAGACCCAGCGGAGTTCTATCAAGTCCGTCGAAGCTCACCAATTCGTAAGGGAGACTGGGGGCTTGTCGACGTAAATGACAAAAATCTCTTGATCGCCACCACTAGGATCCATCATCTTGCCCAGGCCGGGCTCACCCTCGAGATGATCGGGGCTGATTTCATCCACCGCCGGATCACGCCGCTGCACAACAAGGGGAGGCAGGCTTGGCTTTTCGAGAAAGCGACCGACATCATGAGGCTTCGCCCCGGCCTAAAACATAACTTTACGATGATGCAGCACGGCCACATCTGCCAGAAGCTCTTCCAGCTTGATGTGGATCGCGACAGTAGGGCTGAGAGGACCGGCAAGGCTGCCAAGGCCGGTAAGGACGTCAAGGGGCCCCTTTTGGGTTGCCGACGGGAGTGGTTCCGCTAAGCAATAACTCCCGCCGGTCCGACATAATCGTCATGATGCCGGATTTGAATGCGCACGATCTTGACCGGTCTTGGGTCGAGCCGCCAGCGGATCACGTGCAAGAGTTCTTCTACACTCTATCGGAGAAGCACGTCTGCGATGAGCCGTCGTCCACAACACTACCCAGGCCGAGCTCAACTATATTGCCGCCAGGGCGGCGGAGGAGGCACTTGCCCTGGAGGCCGGCAACGCCGGCCATGTGGAGGACGAGGCCAACGTGGCCGCCGAAGATGAGGAGTTCGCTGGATGGATGAAGACTGCCGAGGAGGCCTGCCTCGTGGGCACCGATGCCGACTCTCCTCTTGTCGAAGACGTGGTCGAGGAGGCGACCGATGAGGATGCCGAGGCTGCTGACCCTCCTGCCGTGATGAGGCGCGGGTCCTGCGGCGGTCCGATTCTAGCGAGCCGGTCCGGTCCGGCAGCATCGTGCGGCGGCAACCGCCCTCGGAACCATGGTGGCAACAGCCCCCCGAGCAGCTCAGGCATGAGACGAGGTCAATGGAGGCTGCGGCGGGGAGAAAAGCGGACAAGACCGCGGTGGCGAAGAGGACGGCAGTAGCCTCCTCTTCGTCCTGGCGTGGCCGGACCCCATCTCCTTCTCCTCCTCACGCAGGCGCCGCCATGGACGTCGACTTTGATCTTGGGTCCCTTAGCCCAAGGAGGAAGAGGAGGATACGAGAAGATGAGTTGGAAACAGAAGACTAGTAAGCACCTCGCCCCTCATGTTATCTCCTGGTTGCCCCCTGTATTATCTCTCTCCGATCCAATGATGTCTCTGCAGGGATATGGAGACGCTGGCCCAGAGGGTGGCGAAGAGGGCCAGGGCGTCGTCCGACAACAAGCCCCCAGCGATAACTTCAGGCACGCCACTGGTGGTGGAGATCAGCCCGGACAACAGCCCCCGACGTAAGTTTGCAACTCATTTTTTTTCATGGGCGGACACGGGGGCGCGAATTCCTGATGCCGACCTTGGCAGCTTTGTAGGTGGGGACCAGCAGTAGGAGGGCCCATTGGGGGCCACCCCCAACATGTCGCCCCCTTCAACTACATTGCCCTGGCACTACAAAAAACAGACACATCCGTGACATTTTGGTCCGAACGAAACTTTTTTCTGTCATACTTATGACACTTGTATGACAATAATTGTGACAAAACATGGTATCATCATAGATGTGGTGGGGTCCTATTTCTATGACAAAAAATTATGACAGAAAATGGGCTTTTCCTCCTGGGTGGGCCGGAGATGCAACTGCATGACATTCTTTTGGCCATCCATGACGGAAAAAACCGTGGTAGAAGCGAGGGCGAGGAAAATATTGGGGTGTTCCCGGTTACAGTGGGTGGTTGGGGCCTAGCGATGCGCGTTTCTCTTATACACGCACGCACGTGGTTGCGAGGCGTTGGGCTCTAACTAAACCCGAACGAGGCGTTGGGCTATAACTTAACCCGAGCGATTGCACTACAGGCTACGCGTTACTGAACACGAGCGATCGATCGATGGCTGTTAACTAAACCCGATCGAGCGATTCCTTCGCTACTGCTGCTAACTAAAGTCGATCGATGCTGCCTCCGCATGAACAGAGAGCGTTGCTGGGGGGCTGGATGAACAGTTTCGGAGGGGGTGGCTGAACAGGACCCCGTGGTGTTGCATCTGCATGAACAGGACCCCGTTCGATCGAGCCGGTTGGGGCTGCATGAAAAGGACCCCGTGGAGGGCTGCATGAACAGTAGACTGTGGAGGGCTAGATGAATAGTAGCACATGTAGGGGTGGTTGAACATAAACCCTGGAGAGGGCTGGTTGAACACTAGCCGGTGGAGTAGCGCACGGTGGAGGCTGAACAGTCGCAGGTGGAGGCTAGAGGAGGTCGACGATGGATGAACAGTAGCCCGTGGAGGCTGGAGGGGGTTGACGGTGGTGATGAACAGTATCCCGTGGAGTCCCATTTTGCGGTACGCCACACCCCTCCCGATGAAGAGGACCAAAGTTTCGACCGTAGCGCTCTAACACAAGTCCATTTCCTCCGTTTTGCGGTACGCCACACACCTCCTGATGAACAGGACCCCCGTGTCGACCGTAGCGCTCCAACACATGTTCGTTTCCACTGCATTGTGGTACGCCGCACCCCTCCCGATCAACGGGACCCCCATTTCGACCGTCGGAGGTCTGTTTCCTGCGTTTTGCGATACGCCAGACACCTCCCGATGAACAGGATCCCGTTTTCAATGTGACCGGTCAAACACAAGGTCGTTTCCTCCGTTCTACGGTACACCAAGCCTCGTTTCCATCGGCTGTTCCGTCCAAGCCCTCCCGATGAAAACGACAACGCATTCCGTTCCGACCCAGCCGGTTGGCTCCCCATGAGCACGACAACGCCGTTGTTTCTTAGTTCCGACCCAGACTTGTACACGAGCCCTGGCCGTACGTACGCACGAGTACGCGTTCGAGACACCGCCCGTATGTACGTACGTGGCCGTATTAACTTTCTTGCACCCTGGCTACTGTACATACGTGTAGATGCTACGTGCGCGCATCTACTACGACACGTGCATGCCTCTACATCGACCAGTATGTACGTACAGGTTCGCGACCAAAATGACAACGCTACGTACGCTTCGACCAGGTGGGTCCCGACTATTAGGCACTTCCTTGTGTGCGAAGATGTAGCTGGTGGGTCCCAACAATCAGGGGGCGAATCGGTTTTTCTTTGCCCGGACGCACTTCCTTGCGTGCGAAGATGTAGCTGGTGGGTCCCAGTAGTCACGGGGCAACATTTTTTTCGTGAAATACGGTGGCCCGTCCGGTGGGTCCCCGCTGACAGGTGGAGGAATATTTATTTTGCGTGTAATAAGGAGGCACTTCCTTGCTGCGGCCGTGGACCCAGCTGTCAGCCTCTCCACGTACAGTCCACGTCCAATGGAAGCCGTTCCTTGACCACGTTGACCATGCCGCGCCGAGAGCACAAGGGCGGTGGACGACGGGGAGGCCTAGGAATGGGAGACGACGCGGAGCCGGGGAAGACGCGGCAGAGGATGCCCACGCATAGAGGAGTACGAGGGTTCACTGGTTCGCTGTGGTGTGAGGCTGCCGTCTTCGCAGAATAACCGGGGGTGTGGGTGAGTAGAGGGATGGCCTGGCCAGCGGTCGGAATAGTAGGGGGCGGTGAGGCCTCCGCGGTAGCACAGCCGGCCACGGGAGGCAGGAGCATGCGGCACGACCGGCGCTGCTTTGGGCGGCTGGAGCAACAAGAACAGAGGTTGAAGAAGCACTAATGTCGTTGGATAGACATCGTACGGTCATTGGAGATAGAATCGTTCATATTGACTAAGTTGACAAAGCACTACGTCCCCGTCAACTTAGTAGGCCCACAAGTCAGCCTCCCACCAAGGTGGGTCCCAACCAGCAGGGGGAGTATTCATTTTTTTATGCGCAATAAGGAGGCGCTTCCGGTTGGTCCGAGCTGACAGCGAGGGGAATGTTTTTTCGCGTAATACAGTGGCCCGTCCGCTGGGTCAGTCTGGGGGGAAATGTTTTTTTCGCGAAATACGGTGGCCCGTCCGGTGGGTCCCAGCTATCAGGTGGAGGAATAATTATTTTCCGCGTAATAAGGAGGCACTTCCATGCTGCCGTCGTGGACCCAGCTGTCAGCCTCTCCACGTACAGTCCACATCCGATGGAAGCCGTTCCTTGACCACATTGACTACGCCAAGCAGAGAGCACCAAGGCGGTGGATGACGGCGAGGCCTAGGAAGGGGATGGCGCGGAGCCGGGGAAGATACGGCAGTGGATGCCCACACGTAGAGGAGTATGAGGGTTCACTGGTTCGGCTACGGTGTGAGGCTCCCGTTGCCGCAGAAAAATAGGGGGTGTGGGTGAGTGGAGGGATGGCCTGGCCAGCGGTGGGAGTAGTAGGGGCGGTGAGGCCTCCGCGGCAACACAGCCGGCCACGGGAGGCAGGAGCACGAGGCATGACCGGCGCTGGTTTTCTAACAGGTTTGGGCGGCTGGAGCAAGAATACCAAAAGTTGAAGAAGCACTAAGGCCGTTGGATGAACATCGTACGGTCGCTGGAGCTAGAATCGTGCATATTGACTAAGTTGACAAAGCACTCCATCCCCGTCAACTTAGTAGGCCCACAAGTCAGCCTGCCACTATACTGGGTCCCAGCTAACACGGGTAGTATTCATTTTTTGTTTGTAATAAGGAGGCACTTCCTTGTGTGCGAAGATATAGCTGGTGGGTCCGAGCAATCAGCGACGGTAACGTTTTTTTCGTGAAATACAGAGGCCCTTTCGGTGGGTCCCAGATGTCAGGTGGAGGAATCATTATTTTGCGCGTAATAAGGAGGCATTTCCTTGCGTGCGGCTATGGTCCCAGCTGTCAACTTCTCCACGTATAGTCCACTTCAGATGCATGTCGATCGTTGACCACGTTGACCAGGCCGCGCAGAGAGCACCAGGGCGGTGGACGATGGTGAGGCCTAGGAAGGGAACAACGCGGAGCTAGGGAAGACTCGGCAGTTGTTTCCCATGCGGAGTAGTAGGAGGGTTTACTGGTTCGTGTGCCGTCCCCGAAGAAAACAGCAGGTGTGGGTGAGTAGAGGGATGGCTAGGCCAGCGATGGGAGTACGGTGGGCAGTGAGGCCTGCGCGGCAGCACAACCAGTCGCGGGGAGGAGAGAGCAGGCAGTCCCGCCAGCGCTTGTTTGAGCGGCTGGAGCAGGAAGAACAGAGATTGAAGAAGCACGACGGCCGTTGGATGGACATCCAACAGTCGCTGCTTGTGCATCAACCTTTTTTTTAGGAAAGCCTTAAATCTGTGGAAACCATCATACAACCCATCTGCCATTATTAATAATAATTTACAGCCCATCTGCTAATTCTTAAGGTTTTTTGGAGCCCATATTCTTTTTGTTAGCATTACAGCCCATATTGTGGCCATAGTTAAAAAAATATACGAAATTTAGCATATTTTGGTGCGGTCCGAACTGTTTTTAATCCCGAAATTTTGAGTCACATTCAAACTGATTTTAAAAATAAATGTATATCAATATAAATTCCAACAAATTGTCCGCACAAAAAATCAATGCAATTTAAAATCTCGAAATGAAAAAAAAGAATTTTGAAACTAATTGCCGGTTTGATGTGTTTTAAAAATGTATAGCCCATTTCTCATTACTGATAGTCCATTTTCACGGCTAGCCGAATGAAGCCCTCCTCGTCTTGAAAGATTTGCAGCCCAACAGGCATGACAAAGCGACTTACTTGGCAAATCACAAAAAAATGGGCTGTGGCCATGGACCCAGCTGCGGCCGTGGACCCAGCTGTCAGCCTCTCCACGTACAGTACTCTTCCGATGGTAGTCGGTCGTTGACCACATTGACCATGCCACGTCGAGCGCACCAAGGCGGTGGACGATGGCGAGGCCTAGGAAGGGGACGACACGGAGCCAAGGAAGACGCGGAAGTGGATGCCCACGCGGAGAGGAGTACGTGGGTTCACTGGTTTGGCTGCGGTGTGAGGCTGCCGTCGCCGCAGAATAATAGGGGGTGTGGATGAGTGGAGGGATGGCCTGGCCAGCGGTGGGAGTAGTATGGGGGCGGTGAGGCATCCGCGGCAGCACAGCCAGCCACGGGAGGCAGGAGCAGGCGGTATGACCGGCGCTACTTTGGGCGGGAAGAACAGAGGTTGAAGAAGCACTATGGCCGTTGGATGGACATCGTACAGTCACTTGAGCTAGAATCGTTCATATTGACTAACTTGACAAAGCCCTCTATCCCCGTCAACTTAGTAGGCCCACAAGTCAGACACCCACTATGGTGGGTCCCAGCTAGCAGGGGGTATTCATTTTTTTTGTGTGTCATAAGGAGGCACTTCCTTGCGTGCGAAGATATAGCTGGTGGGTCCAACGTGGCAGCGAGGGGAGTGTTTTTTTCGCGAAATACAGGTTTGATGCATAAAAATCAATGGATTTTAAAATCTTATAATGAAAAAATTGAAACTACTTCCCGGTTTGATGTGTTTTAAAAATGTACAGCTCATTTCTCGGCAAACCGAATGAAACTCTCCACACCGTACTAAGCAAGCTTCTCCTCGTTCTGTGAGTTGACAGTATAGAGCCTTGCCTCAAAGGTAGGCCCCACATGGTTTGCCTCTTTTTTAACATAACGCGTCAAGTCGCAATTTGTTTGTTCACCCGTGGTAGACCATCCTCCCTCCATCTAGTGAACAACCAGTACACATGTCAAGTTACCATGTGGGCTGCCTTTTTGTACAAAAATGAGCTCCACCGTGTACCCGCGCGATTTTGGTTGGGAAAGAGACGGGAGTACATGCGTCGTGCGTGCACCTCTTCTCTTCGTGCACGTCCCCCACCTACGTGGGTGTGTGTGTGAGAGGGACAATAGAGATACAAACCTAGACATAATGCGCCGTCCATCCCCATGCCTCCGCCCAGTCCGACCACCAGTCCCCACCACACCCCACTCCTCCTGACCTTATCTCTCATCTTTTTCCCTCCACTTTTATATACAAGGCCGCTATCAAAATTACAATTTGCATATATACAAGGCCACTAACACTAATCAATGCAATATTAATGGTGTTCGCCTCATAGTACTACTAGCAAAGGAGGACACTAATTATCCCCTGCAGGCATGCCGGAGTGTGAGCATTGGCTTGATGTGCATGAAAGAGAAGAATACACATTAATTTACATGTCAAACAAGGAAACAAGGTGGCTTGCAACATTGAGTTAGAAGACATTAATTTTTGCCTTGGTACTTGTAATATGGGTTTGTGGCCTTGTATACAAAAATGGAGTCCGATAAAATTCTTGAGATACCATTTCATATAAACAACGACGGAAATCATATAAGATACCTAATATACATACAAACACAACGGATTTCATTACATTCAAATGAACTACGCGGTGCTAGTTCTAGACAGCACAGGTATATAATACCTGGCCTAAATGGTCGCCCGCCGATCGATTTGTGTTCCCAGCACGATCACCGGACTACCGGGAGCCCTAGAGGTATATGCAGGGTCGACGAAGGTCCTCGCAACAAAAGGATCCGGCAAGACACCAGTTGTATACGTCGGCGTCGCCTCCATGGTGGCCTTCATGGGGACCCAAGCGGCGGCGGCCTCCCGTGTTCTACTTCCCCTCGATGATGGCAGCGGACGCGGATGCGCTGGCCACCGACTCGTCGCTCTCCATGCACCCGGCTTCTGTCACTGCTTGCATGGCGCGGCCGCCGGCATGGGAGTCTCGGCGGCGTGGACGGCAACAAGAATGCCCGTGCGCCGCTCCTCGTCGAGCTGGCCTGGAGTGGTGAGTTGCTGATCCGCGCGCCGGCTTCGGGCGGCAACTGGCTCCGTCGGGCGAGGGGAGGGAGGTGGATCAGCGAGCTGCATATCTCGTATCCGGTGGGCTCGGCGGGCCACCCATCCGGCTTGGATGCGGCATAACTACTCTTCGTAAGCCAGTGTTAGAGTGGAAAAAATGGTAAAGAAGGAGATAGGGGAGCGGCGGAGGTGTGCGATTATTGGCCGACATTTGGCCTCGTTTCAATAGGAGATTAAATAGACGGTGGACGGGAGGAGCTCGGCCGGTGTTGAGTTTAGTGCCGGCCCGGTCATGAACGGACGTGTGTCTAGAGTGGGTTTCTCGGCTTCCACACGGGCAGGTTTCATGGAGGCGTTTGAATGCGGCAAGGAGGCGTGTTCAGCTGGGCGATCAGCGAGTAGCACCCTCGACTCTGACGTAGGACAGCGCGCTGTTCTTCCACTAACGTGTGAGCTCTTTGGGTACATGGCATGCATGTGAGTGATCCAACGCAGGCAGCGCACAGCAGAGGACCCTTTGGTGGGCCAGGGTGGCCAGAAGCGGGCATTACATAAACCGATGATTGTTCATTGAGTGTGACGTCATCCTTTTCATGTCGATAGCCCGTTCGATACGTTGTGATTCATGAAGACCGCTACAAACATCAGTGATGCGGAGCATCACACGATCATCCCCATGTTCACTTTGACAAGACCTCAAGTACCATCCATTGGACACAAGGTTGATTCGCTCCTCTCCAAACCTTCACTTTACACATGTGAGACATGGCTAGTACATCATGCATGAACCTTGTGCATACCCAGGTACATCCGAGACGACCATGGAGAATCCAAGAACCAAGGCCAAGCATGGAAGAGGAGAATAAAGAAGGAGAACGGACAAGACAGAAGATGCCCGGATGATCCGGACCCCCAGCCGGACGATCCGGACCAAGCCCGGATGATCCGGACCCCCGCCCGGACGATCCGGGTAAAGTGCCCAAAGACACCCTAAGCCTGCACGACGAAGCCGGATCATCTGAACAGCCGCCCGGATCATCCGGACCACCGACACCCGGATCATCCGGGCCACCATCCGGATCATCCGGACCCCGACTGTGCGCGTGACTTGGGCCGAGCCCGTGTACCGCTTCGCCCCCTCACTTACCCCTTCATGGCTTAGACTATAAATAGACCCCCTCCTCCTCCATTTGAGGGTTAGCTTAGGTTTAGCTCATTTGAGACATCCATTAGTGGTTCATCTCCTTAGGAGTGACTGCGGCGCCTCCACGGAGAAGATCCACACGGATTGAAGACCTCCTTCACGAAGAAGATCCCGCGGGATTCCCCAAGGTCTGCTCATGGAGAAGAACCAGTTACCCTTTGTATCGTCCCTTGTTGATCATCGATCTTGTACCTCTTTGTGTTTCGAGGATCTAACATATGTGTGACACCTTTCTTGTTGGTTTGAGTGTTTCTCTGGTGTTTCCCCTCGTGTCCCCCGTCGTGTTATTCGTGGGATCCCCTCCGTTTCGTGAAAGATCGGCCTAGAACGGGTCGGCCACGGTTTCTCACGAATTTGGAGCCTCCCCACCGTTTTCTAGCCTTGTTTTGTTGTGTTCTTCCCCGAATTCGATAATTCCCCACCAAAAATAGCCCCAATTTTTTTTTGTCATCTGTTGGTTTGATGAGATTTTGTTGATTTTGATCCATGGATTCGCTTGGTTTCAAGTGGATCTAGCATCTCCACAAGTTTCCCCACTTTCCATCCATGAAATCCTCTCAATTTTGAGCCCAAAATTGTCCTTTTCCGCCCCCAAATTCGTCCCCGAGAGGAAATCCTGAGCGGAGTTAACCCGCCTGAATCATCCGAACACCTCCCGGATGAGCTGGACATTCTCCCGGACGTCCGGGTAATCTGCACACCCGAATACCCGTACCTGAGCTGATGAACTGGGATCATCCAGATGTACACCCGGATCATCCTGACAAAGCCCGGATGAGCTGGACTTTCTCCCGGATGTCTGGTTAACCCTGAAACTAATGCGGTTGAAATTTTGTTTTGTCCATAACTAATTCATCCGGAGTCTGTTTTTGACGTTCTTTAGCTTGTTTTGAAGCTCTTGACATAATCCATACCACAAAAATACTACCATCATCATTTGACTCCATCAAATTTTCTCAAATTTGGCAAGTTTGCCTAGGCCTTCCACCATATCATCCGCATAGCCACCATAGACTTCCGCAACATAACCCATTTTGTCCACCATCGCTTTTGTGGTTGCTTGAGTAGTGATTTGAGTCTCCTAAGGTGTTTAGGCTACTTAGGGACGATTGCTTCTTCATCAAGCACCACCACCACTTCCGCATACACATTGCACACCATACATTTCCGCCACCCAAACCTACCCCAATTTTATTTGAGCTTGTTTGAGTTGTGTCTTGTGTCTCCTAAGGTGTTTCGGCTACTTAGGGATGGTCACGATAACTCCGACACACATAACCCATCTTTCCACTTCCGCTTTGCCGAGTTCATAACCACCACCGCATTCCCGCTACCACCATTTGACACTTGTCCTTGAGATTTTGAGTTGTGGTTTTTCCGTTTCCTAAGGTGTTTCGGCTAATTAGGAACGGGTCTACATCAAGAGCACCGTATCTCATCATCTTCATCGGACGGTAACCTCGAAGACATCATTGTATATTCCCCTTGCAATTGGATTGTTAACCCCTAGCCCATTTTGCGTCACTTGCCTATGGAGACTAGCCTTTGAGTATTGCCAGCAACATTACTTGTGCACGTTAGTGATCATCGATCCTCCCTTCCATTGCATACATATCATATCATCTTGGTATCATCATATCATCACTTGTGTCACAAGATTGTTCCCGCATATACACAATAGCTATCTTGGTTTGTGCATTTCGCATAAGTGGCCATATCAAAAAAAAGAATAATCTTTTAAGCAAAGAAAAAGAGCCACAAAAAAGCTTGTAAGCAAGAGCCATAGCATCACAAAATATCATATCATACTCGATCATCTTGGATCATTTTGTGCTAAAGCACAGGAACATCATACGCAAATAGCATACTTGAGATAGAAACTTGCTACATTTTGCATCCAATAGGTAGTGCACAAGTTCGTGTCCGCCTATTGAGCAATCGGCTAGCATCTCTCTAGTGTTGTGCGATAAGAGCATTTTCCGTGGATTCCACATTTTCAGCTCAATCCTTGGTTGCACAACCACATTTATCTAGCCGTGCGTGTGTTTTCGTGTGCCACATATTGCTATTGGTCTACTTGTTTCACTTGCGAATTTGTGAATCTCTTTCAACTTTATTGACTCTTGCTAACATTTTGCATCAAATTTTTGTGCCACTATCCTCACCGAGCTCCACCATAAGCTTTACTTGTGTAGGTGTGAGAAACTGACAAGAATTGGTACCAATTGTGCTATTTCCTTGTTCCACATTTGAGTGATCATTGATCCATCTTCGACATCGGTCAAGGTACACTTGGTCTAGTTCTTCTCTTTCTCCCACTCACCACTACTTGAGTATTGTGATAGATAGGCAAAACATTTCATCTCCGGTCTTCGACATCGACGGCGCGAACAACTACATCCACGAGCAAACCATTGGACTACAACGAGAAATGCAAGAGCACTTGGGCAACATCGCCATTGAGCTACGACACTCCGAGACAAGGACAATGGCTTCCTTCGACGACATGTGCGACTCCTTCAACAAACAAATGGCGGAGCTCTAACACTTGGTGGTCGATTACAAGTCTTCTTCCCCTTCGTCATCCTCTCGGCAACGACGTTCAAGTCACAAGTCTTCGAAGCGCCAACATGATGCAAGTGCAAGCCTTCCACGTCCACACCGCCATGGCGACCATTGACATCGTCATGAAGGGCAAGTCACCTCCAAGCATCATGTGCACGACAACGACGAACGACATCTACCAAGAGCTCAAGCACTACTACGACACCATCAAGATGAAGATGCTCGACACGCTTAAACATACAAGTCCGAAGACGCTCTACTTCACGCCAAGCCCAAGCTTCAAGAGCACATAAGAAGACCTTTAGACAAGAACACCCAAGACCGAGCTACGGTTACAACTTCGGCATCTTCGCCCAGTGCTATCAAGGCATATTCGCCTTCGGATGTACAACATCTTCGCCTACTTCCCATGAGTTCGCCTACATCGACGTCTTCATCATCTACGAGCGACAACGACAAGGCATGTTGAGCATGGGACATCCCCTTCGACCAAGGTGACGAGCATGAACCTCTTAGACACCATGAAGACAGCGCCCATATTGGACTCCTACTCCGGGTCAAGCGACGCGAGCAAGCATGAGACCTTCTCTTTGACCTCGGAGGAGCGTGATGGTTGGCCACACCCTACGACATTCATCTTTGGAGGCGTTACGGATGAAGAAGTTGAGCATGGATACTATTGCACCTACACCTCTTCGACATCCACATATGACGAGATGCCCCAATTCACATGTGAGGAGAGCCACCACCACATGAGTGATACTAGTGACTCCACCATATGTGACATTGAGAGTATTTCCTTTGAGAGGATGAGAGTGACCACTACTAGCCCCATACATGAGATCATGCCACTTCTCCTATGTGAGGTTGGGAGCCATTTGAGTGACTCCAATAACCATACGAGTGAGTGCATCCAAGAGGGAGTGAGTGAGCCACAACACTTAGTGAGTTAGGTAGTTGATAGGGCATATGAGGCCACTATGATCTATAACGACTTAACCTCTACTCCGAGTGTGTTTTCTTCGGTGCTAGGTCTCCTACAAGAGGACGTGCCTACCCTCGACGAGTCCTTCCCTCCAATGGACAACCCGATGGCCATGGTGGAAGAAGATGCACCACGCACATGGTCCCATCATGATGAAGAAGAGCACGATTGGTTCTTGAACACCTCACCTACAACGCATGACCGACCCTCCAAAGGTAAAATAGGTGAAGGTGATGCTCTTGTCCCACTAGTGGACTATCTTGACAATGATTGCTTGCATGATGTTGACACGCCTATTGCCATGCTTCATGCTAGTGCGACTTCATCATGTCATGACTTACCTATTTATGATGAATATGATGATGATCATGTTGAGTTGCCTAGTTGTGATGCCACGCTCCATAGGATATCATGTGAAAATTCTTTTGGTCACATCATGTTCGATAATCCTTTGAACTTGTCATATGCTATGAGTGAGATGTCACATATTGTATCATTTCAATCTCAACATAGTAACTATGCATGCCCCATTAAAGTAAATCCTATTTGCACTTGTGGCATAGATGACAAGATGATGGTCATTGGCTTTTGTTTTTCATGTGATGATATTGCCATGCTCCCTTTACATGATTTGCGCAATTCATCCACTATGCCATGCCATGAACACATTGTTCCAAATATGCATTGTTTTGGCTATTATCAATATTCTCCATGTGATGTTTCCATTGATGCTCATGTGGAGACCCCATAGTTTACCATACATACTAGGAGATTTTGATGCATGCCATACCTTGCATGATTACCATGATTGTGTGCACCATATGCATTCCATGAATAAAAATGCTCTACATATTTCTTGTGATGCATTACCAAATTTGAGTCTCCATTATGACATACATAACAACAAACCTCTTATGATGGATGACATGTTTCTATATCACGCATCTCATTTATTCGAGCATTGGCTATTTTGTGCTAACGAACACATGCATGTGAGCATCATGATGGATGATGTGTACATATACCACGCACACACAATTTTTCCTTTGTCTTTGTTTTGTGTAGGTACTCATGAACATTTGTCAACCTCACAATCCCATGAGTTGACAAAACGAGCTCTGGAGAGCGACGATGATTTGGGATCACATGGATTGTCGTTACCACCGTTCTCTTCGCGCAACGACTATACGCATCTCTTTTACTTGGCTCTCACACGACTTTGTGCTATTTTCCACTTGTTACATTATGCCCATTCTATCGTGTTCACTTTGCATGTTATGCCTCTTGCTATGACTTTGCCATGCAATTGTGACCCTTGCTTGCATTTTCCCATGATTCACCATTCTACTACTACTATGTGTAGTTGCATGCTTGGTGGAGATACTTGTAGCTACTACCATGATTTCTTTGTGCCCCACGCTATTGATACTTGTTGTGTTGGGAGAGTTATGATGTACCATTGCTATTTACATGTGTCCTCTCGCCAATACATTGATCCTATTTTGCTCCTATCTTGCTTTCATGCTTGTGCTATGCCATGTGCATTATTCATGCCTACTATTTGCACACATGCCATTATTGCCATGATTCCTACTAGTATGTTGCATCTTTGCACTACCATCTTACTCTACTTGATCACTATGATTGCTTGCTTTGTAGCATCACCCATGTTCCACTCTTACTTGCTTTCTTGGGTTGATGGCATATATGTTCATGCCACTCATATGATATATCTTGATCATTGTCACTTGTCTCCATTAGTTGCATCTCTCATCAATTGTATTGAGTGCAACAATGCTATGTTTGTTGATCTTGGAGACTTGGACACCTTACTTGTGATGCATGTTTGCTAGTTTTAGCCTATTATCTATGGTTGTTCTCGCATCATATGCCTACATACTATGCAATACTACCTTGTCCTTTCTTATGACGAGGATGATGCAAACACTTGTTGGGTATCTTACCACATGAATGATAGGTTTTGCACTTCCGCTAACCTCAATTGTTTTTCTGAGAGTTTGTCATGTTCTTTCATTTTGAAGGATTCACAAGGTGGTACCATTACGAGGCATCTTGGACATGTGAAGGCATACACGTTGCGCGAGACCAACATCTTCAAGAAAATACATAAGGTGAATTCCTTCTTTGTGAGCCATCCTCACATATGCATATTGGATAAGCCATAGTTTCATTGTTGTTTCCTTCTTGTTGTCTACATGATACATATACGAGATGGAGGACCGACATTGAAGATGGACCCTATGCATGCACCATCGGTCTGCCACTCTTGCCACGACATCGAACATTGGTATATCAAAACTCCTTTGACACATTGCACCAAAACCTTCATATTTGTTGATTGTGTGCTCACATGCCATGCTCCATGGACATATCATTCCCATAACAAATTTTCATCTTGTGCATGGATTGAGTCACATTATGATTGCCTTGTTGCATCTTGTATTCCCATGTCATCCATGATATATGAGCTTGTGCATTTCATTAGCAAATTTGTTGTGATCTTTCTTAACGGCATATTCATACATCATGATCATATTTCCCAACATCAATTGCATGATCACAGTCATATTGAGCACCCATTGCCATGTTCATGCTATTGATAAACCATCACACTATTACATCATTTTGCACAATGGTAGAAATTGTAGCTTTGTGCACCATGCCCATTACCCTACCTTTATGTGCACAACAAATGAATTTGCTCACATGAATGCTTTACATGTCATTGTACATCTTTTAGATAAGCATCTTGTGCCTTGCCATGCCCAAACTTGTCACACAGACTCATTCCTACATGATGGACACTTTGTGTGCCCTAACCATTGTATTTTCAAGTGTAGTTTGTGTTTGCTCATTTTGCATGTACCACATAACAGAGACACCTTGGAGTACTTGGATTGCGCCATGCCGTCAACTTCGTCCAACTACAAGTCCATTCACAACAACTGTTTCCATGGTGATGAGCTTTTTGATCCGAGGTCGGATCTTTCCCAAGGGGGAGGAGATGATGCGGAGTATCACACGATCATCCCCATGTTCACTTTGGCAAGACCTCAAGTACCCACCATTGGACACAAGATTGATTTGCTCCTCTCCAAACCATCACTTTCGACATGTGAGACATGGCTACTACATCATGCATGGACCTTGTGCATACCCAGGTACATCCGAGACGACCATGGAGAATCCAAGGACCAAGGCCAAGCATGCAAGAGGAGAATAAAGAAGGAGAACGGACATGACAGAAGATGCCCAGATGATCGGGACCCCCAGCCGGACGATTCGGGCCAAGCCCAGATGATCCGGACCCCCGCCCGGACGATCCGGGCAATGTGCCCGAAGACACCCGAAGCCTGCACGACGAAGCTGGATCATCCGGACGGCCGCCCGGATCATCCGGACCACCGACACCCGGATCATCCGGACCCCGCCTTTGCGCGTGACTTGGGCCGAGCCCGTGTACCCCTTTGCCCCCTCACTTACCCCTTTGTGGCTTAGACTATAAATAGACCCCCTCCTCCTCCATTTGAGGGTTACCTTAGGTTTAGCTCATTTGATACATCCATTAGTGGTTCATATCCTTGGAGTGACTGCGGCGCCTCCACGGAGAAGATCCATACAGATTCAAGACCTCCTTCACGGAGAAGGTCCCGCGGGATTCCCCAAGGCATCCTCACGGAGAAGAACCGGCTACGCTTTGTATCGTCCCTTGTTGATCGTGGATCTTGTATCTCTTTGTGTCTCGAGGATCTAGCATATGTGTGACACCTTTCATGTTGGTTTGAGTGTTTCTCTCGTGTTTCCCCTTGTGTTCCCCCTCGTGTTCTTCGTGGGATACCCTCCATTTCATGAAAGATCGGCCTAAAACGGGTTGACCCCGCATCAATCAATGCTCTGCTTATCACAGATAAGATTGATTAATACCCGTAACAATCCATGTCCTTAACAAACGGTGCATGCACGTATAGGTTGAGCATGTGTCTTGCGTCGTGTGTTGTGTGCATGCAGGCGTGCGAGTGTTGCGTGGGTGCAAGGGTACGTTTTAGTGTTGCATACATGTGTGCCTACGTGCGTGTGTTCGTGAGTGCATGTGTACGCGTCAGTGTTGCACGCTTGCATGCGTGCGTGTGTTCTTCATGTGTACGTGTCAGTATTGCACGCCTGCATGCGTGCGTGTCTTGCGTGTGTGCATGTGTACGTGCGGTGTGAGGCTACATGTCAGTCGACTGACATTTTCATCTTTGGTCATTAGATTTTCCAGCCGTTCGATATGAAATCAAGGGCATACAGTTTATCATCAAACTCCACCCCCCTGAGCCGCCAGCGACCACCGGCCGAACTGCCGGCCCCCGCCGCCACGCCGCCCCGCCCGCCCCGAAACCGCTCCCCACGGCCGGTCCGCCGCCGCACCGGCCATTCCTATAGGCCCCCCCGCGCCGAGCTTTTTCTCCGGTGATCCCCACCCAACCGCCCAATCAACGCGCTCCCCCATTGCCGGCGACTGCCAACCAGAGGTCTCACGACTTCAAGTACCCACCAACCACTAATTTATTACCATTTATGTCCTTCATATACGCGCTGACGGGTGGGCCCTATGGTAATGTGCGCTTCTGAATGTGGACCGTTTGACTGGTCAATTGATCGTGTCATCAACAAATTACGGAGATGTATGGTGAGCGAGTGACCGTATAATCACCCTAAAATGTACTTATTTTATTAACACAGTACAGACTCCACTACTAGGAAAAGGCCTGTTAGTGGCACACCTATTTTGTCCATTAATGGCGCACTATAGGTGCGCCACTATTATCACGCCATTAGTAATTAATACTAATGTCGCACCTCTGGTGCGCCATTAGTATCCCAGACACCAATGGCGCACCACCTAGTGTGCCATTACTATGCCTAGAGGTGCACCGTTACTAGCTGACTTAGTAATAACGCACCACATAGAAGTGCGCAATTACTAAAAAAAATTCAAATTTTTTTAGGAATTTTTTTTTGAATTTTTTTTGAATATTTTTTTGAATTTTTTTGAATTTTTTTCTTAATTTTGGGTCACTATGGCTTAATCTCGGGTCAATATCCTTAATATCAATTCAAATCGCACTCCATGGTCAAACTACCCAGAAGGTCATCCATCTCTACTTCAGCCCGACCACGCTTAACTTCTAAGTTCTATCCAACCCCAGCACCAGCTCACTTCACAGGCATTTGTTAATATATCTATCATATCAATCTTATTAAACCTTGTTGATGTCTAGGACTTTGTTCATGTTCATGAGTGTGATGAAATTTTGAAAAAATAATTCAAACTTCCCGGTCATACTACGTATCATATTTTGAACATTTTTTCAAAAAAATTTGAAACCAATATTTTTTTCTTTTACTAGTGGCGCCCCTAACAAATGGTGCGCCACTAGTAAGTTTGAATTTTTTACCTGAACATTTAAAAAAAATCAAATTTAAATTTTATTTTCTGTTAGTAGTGGCACACCTAGCAAATGGTGCGCCATTAGTAAGTTTGAATATAAATTTTTTGCTATTACTAGTGGTGCACCTAGCAAATGGTGCGCCACTACTAAGTTTGATTTTTTTTCATATTTCCCCCCTCTAGATCTTAAAAGCCCCATTACTTTCCTTCTGTTAGGTTTTTTGGGATTTTGAAAATGTTCAACGGTGTTCAGGCGCGCTATACCGTGGTGCGCCACTACTAACTTTTTTTCGACTTATTTTTCATAATTAGTAATGGCCCACCGCACACCAGGTGAGCCATTAGTAATATGACATTAATGGAGCACCTATATCTGATGCGCCACTGCTATATAGCAGTGGCACACCACATACATGGTGCGCCATTAATGTCCATATTAGCTATAGCCCTTTTCCTAGTAATGCTCAAACTACCATTTCTTTCTTTCATATATGGGCTGAGAAGTGGGCCCCACGGTTACGCGCCCCGATGTTGCAACACTAGTTGCACCACGTGGAACGTTTGACTGGTCAATTGATTGTGTCATCAACAAAATACAGAGTTGTACGGGTGAGCCAGTGACCGTATAATGATGACATGTATTTTTTTAACATGGTACAGACGCAAGGGCTCATATATATGCGAAAGCACTCACCGCTATAAGCGCACACACGCAGACCCTACCCCTATGAGCACCTTCGAGAGAGTGGGCCAACATATGATCTTGAGATTTTACGAAGTCACCATAGGTGCCTCGTAGTCGAGTGGAACCTCTCCTCCCACTGAACGCACATAGCCGGAATATACTGAAATTAACCCAGGATAAATGCGAGCACCGGGACTTTAACCCTGGTGGGATCGAGAAACCACTGTCCTCCTAACCATCCACTACATGTTGGTTAGCACGACGAAATGTATGTGGTGACCGTGATGAGCTTATTTTGAAGTCCAGTGACCACATCATGCTTTTGCTTCAAATACAATGACCGTAAGTGTTGTCAACAAAATACGGAGCACGCATCAAATGCAAAGTCCGTTAGTGTCATCAAGAAAATAAGGAGACATGTCGTGAGCTAGATACCGTATGATCACCACGAGAATGTATATGGTGACCGTAATGAGCATATTTTGAACTCCAATGAGTGTATAGTCCTTTAGCTTGATATACAGTGGCCGTCATGCGTGATGTATCGTGGGCATGCATACTTTGAGAGGGCCGAGAGATAGTTTTTGTGCGTACGTGAAAGTGGTGTAGAAACAGGGGATGTCTGGTGGAGACAAGGAGATATATGCCCTTCGTTTCTCTTTCCCGTGACTAATATTTTAGGAGAATATGTAAACATTCACAATGCAGAATAAATATTTTTGGATGCACCATGCAATTGACTTTCATGTATAACATTGTACTATTGTATATGCTTATTTTCTTAGTGGCCGGTTGCATGTGTGGTGTGGTGGGCACATCATTTCTAGTTGTGGTGGGTCAACATGAGGACTCATGGGTCGGTTCCATCCTGGGCCACATAGGTTGGATCGAGATGCGTTATACGAAGACCCATGTGGAGGACTCGGAGTACAACATAAACCTAGCTACCAGAGTCGCGGACGACTCTATCCCCACTGGTGATAAGGCGACTATATATGATTTGTAACCCTAGGCACCCAGTATGTTAGAGAAGCTTGGGGGCTTGTTCGTCGATAGTATACAGACACGCACAATGCCTGGTATTCACGTGTACTTTGTACACACCCCTATCACTAATATACATTACCAGGAGTAGGCTATTTCCTCAACTGCAAGGGTCCAAACTAGGGTAAAACTTTGCCTCGTATTACCATCCATCCTAACAGTCAGGGATATCCTACCGAATGATATGATGGAATCATATCTGTCAACTACTAAGAGAGATGTGTGTCTGGGGGGG
>LR738712.1:447476563-447689677 GCA_902687465.1 Secale cereale
GGGCAATGTGTGCGAGAGAGTCCCAAAGATAATGTGCGTGCGGGAGACACGTAGGCACATATACGTGGGTATAGAGGGCTAGTAGAGACTGTGCGTGTGTATATATGCATGTGAGAGAAATAGTGTTTTCCAATTGAGATTAGTGAAAAGAGTGGTACATAGTAGTCAGAAAGAGAGAGAGAGAGATACAGAGAGAGCATTTGCGTGAGCCTCCCCGACACCCCGAGAGAGATTGTGATCATGTGTGAAAGAGAAATGCCGATGCATATAAAGTGTGTGCACTTATGCGGTAGATAGAGAGATATATAGCGCATTTGTGAGAACGGGCCGATGCATAGTGCATCAACGTGTAAAAGGCGGTTCAATGCATTAAATTAAAATATAAATGACATTATTACTTTTGGATGAGATCATGAATTTTTCAAATTGCGTATGGACGAAAATCGGTCTATCAGACAACCATATTCTATTGCGTATGGACGAAAATCGGTCTATCAGACACCCGTACTCTATTGAATTCTAGCATGTGCATGTGTTTATTTCATATTATCGATCCATATATTGAGAGCGGTTTGAAATACAGGCAATGGATGCTTTTGCAATTCATATATAAACATTAGTTAGTGCACTCCATGTTGTTATTGTGAAGCACTTTATACTTTTGTCACTTGCATGGATACATTCCAAATTGCTAACTACGAAATAGAATACATGTCGAATTCAACATAAAGGGGGTTTCGAAGATTCGAATTCATAGGAAGTGCATTCATCTATTTGAACCCAAGATAATGGCATTTGTAAATCAGATGTAAAAGGGGGCATCAATCTTTGTTGTGCATTTGAACATGCTATATATATTCATACGCATGTCTAACTTTTTTTTGCAACCAGGGAGATTATATTTGGAACCATGCATGAACTGAGGTAAGTTGCATATTTTTTAATATATACTCGTGTACAATGTATATTCAAATGTACCACCTCCATTTCAAAATAATTGTAGCTTTAGGATTTTCTAGAGTAAAGATTTGTGAAGTTTGACAAATCCTGAATGTTCAATTCAAGAGAACCGAAAACGTTAATGCTTTTGCTCCAAATATTGAACGAAGTGCCAAATAGTCCTCTGGTCACCCGAAACCGCGAGAGACTAATGTTTGGCGGTAGGAAATTACTGTCCTGACTATGGCCCGTCTAGTCTATCGGCCCGATGTCCAAAGGTCTAAACCGGGGTAGGTTTGTAACTTCACCAAGACGCCAGTCTCAACCGCCTCCGAGAAGCATTCATACGCCGTGGGCGCCTAAACACCCACGTGCTCGGTCGAAATCTATCCCGCCCAAATTTGGGACACCTGAGATTACTGTCCTACCCCCAACCCGCAATATGTACGAAATTTTAGATGGGGGCAAAGTTTGTAACTTTCCCCAAATTTCAAACAAGAGCGTCCCAAACCGAAACATTGTACCCCCTCAGTTCCCCGCCTCCCTACGTTTCCCCATTCATACTCCGTGTGTACCAAAACGCCCTCTCCGCCAGCCGCGAAACCTCAGCCTCCTTCGTCCTCCACCCCATAGCGCCCAATCCACCGCCGCCCAACTCCTACGCACCGGAGCCAGTACCCTGACGTCGTCGTCCAACGCAACCGCAACCACAATGCCCTCAAGGACTTAGCAGCTGAAGCCGAGGTATAGCTGCCTCCATGACGCCAACACCGACGTGCGCCATACCAAAACCACTCCGACCATGCCATCCTGCGCCTCACTGCTGCCGCTCCACTGTCGCAACCATCCACCGCACCGGAGCTGGTCCCGCTACGCCGTCGTTCGCCGCCTCGGGTATGCTTCCCCGCTGCCAACAGACGGCCACCGCACCACACTCAACAACTTTGCCATGGGTTCATCCAAGGCTACACCGTTCTCCACAACTTCTCATTTCCAACGAGCCAGAAGAAGATCATTGGAAAAACAGAAGGAGGACACAACACTGCCAGCAGAAAGAGGTACTCCTCTTCCCTTATTCGTGCAAACCTTACATCTCTGCTCACACCGTATTCATCCCACGAAAGAAACTTGTTGAGCGCTTCTTACCGTATCTTCTTTGTGATACTAAATGCACAAGGTTTCCTCCCTTTACTATTTCACCTTTGATAGAGGTCAATAGCCCGCCTGGATTTCAATTCAGGGTTAGTCGAACCGCAATTAAAAGAAGCAGCACCCGCTTTGGCGCGCGGAGCACCTAGTCCGCATGTTCGCCGGGGAAGCGACACATCGGTGTCTATCATAGGGTGTGGGGCGCAGAAGCTGCTTGCGCCTGATCTGGTGGTCGGTGGACCTTGAATGGATTGCCCGGGGCGGTGCGGTGAGGTCGAGGGGAGGGCGGAGGCAGGTGGTCGCTGCCGTTTCAAGGAAGATCGTCAACACTGACTGGATGGAGGTAGATGAAGGCAATCTTCCCGTTCTTTGTACATCGGACGGTGCAGAAAAATGGACTGACCTATTTGTTTTCTGTCGAATGTTATTTTCATAGAATCATGTAGTAATTTAGTGTGCCATACATGTTGTACAGCTATCATATGTCTCCCATCATTTATTTCTCACCGACATGATATATGCTACCATTACACCGTACTAATTGTGCACACACTTCACCCATGCTCACACTATTGTTTTTTATGCATGGGTATTTTAGACTCTGACGCAGTGTTGATGAATGCTGAAAAGAAAAGACAGAAGTCGCTCCAGTGTAATTCAAAGATAAGCACTAAGCATCTCAGCGCTCTAAAGGATGTAGTGTCAGCAGTTGGAGACAGTAAACGTAGCTCTGCAGTTGATGATCTCAATTGCCACACACAACCATCCCAGGTGCTTGCTTTAACTTCGCACTGCCAAATGTGGTTGCATGTTGCATATGGTGTCTAGCTTGTATTGCTTCCAATTTGGTTAAGTTGCATCTGCTTACTTTACACATTATACCTTTGATAATGACATGCCTTCCTGTTTATGATACATACGACATATGTCTATCAACCATGTTCGTGCATCAAACTAATGCTCTTTTGTATCCCTCGTCAATCACTTATTATGAGACAGTCATCCAGGTGGGTTAGTGTGAGACGACATACTCGTTTAAAGAGTGCAATGTCATCCTCCCCACATGATT
Source organism: Secale cereale (assembly GCA_902687465.1). Lineage (NCBI taxonomy): Eukaryota > Viridiplantae > Streptophyta > Magnoliopsida > Poales > Poaceae > Secale > Secale cereale. The sequence continues at coordinate 447,479,721 of LR738712.1, forward strand.
CTCAAGAGACAGCAAGGCTAAATAAGGATAGTCAATGTAGCTCTCTAGTAGATGACCGCAATTCCCCCACACCACCATCACCGGTGCTTGCTCTAACTTCGTAGTATGATATGTGGTTGCATGTTGCATACGTTGTCTAGCTTGTAATTCTTCTATTTAGGGTAATTGCATCTGCTTAGTTTACACATTATACATGTGAATATGGCATGCCTTCCTATTTTTGGTACACACTACATCTATGTGTTAACCTTATTCTTACATGAAACTACCTCTTTTCTGTATCCTGCATCAGTCACTTACGATGAGTTACCTTTATTTGTTGCATATTGCATATTATTTCTAACCTACTACTATGTATTGCTTCTAATTTGGTCAAATACATTTGTTAGGGAACACTTTAAATTTGGCAGAGTGATATTGGTTTCATCTTTCATATGTTTTCTAGCTTGCATTGATTCTAACAAGTTCAAGCACCTTGTGCTTAGTTTACGCTTTATAGATCCTACATGTCAATATGTCACGTTGTCCTGTTTTTCATACATATTCCATCCTCCTATCATGCGGCTGCCTTACATGAAAGTAGTGTTAGTCAGTGTCATGCATCAATGAGTTCTGAAGAGCAAATTTTATTCATTTTTCTTGTGGGTTTGACTTGACAAGGCAAAATCAACAAAGAGGAAGGAAAAGAGTAAGGAAGGCGATGATGGTGGTCCTCTGCAGCAACATAAACGGAGCATCTGTACCGATTCTCCTTTTACAGGTAGTGCATTACAAGGTCCAAGTCTCCGCTCCCCTACTCCACAATCCAAGGTGCTTGCTCTAACTTGGCAGTGTGATATCTGGTTGCATGTTGCATATGGTGTCTAGCTTGTATTGCTCCTAATTGGTGTAAACTGCATCTTCTTAGCTTACACATGATACGTGAGAATATGACACACTTTCATGTTTTTGGTACATACTATATCTGTCTATCACACCATGTATTTACATGAAACTACTCTTCTTGTGTATCCCGCATCAGTCACTTATAATGGAACACCTTTAAGTTGGCAATGTGATATTGGTTTGTGTCTTGAATATGATTTCTAGCATGTATTGCTTCTAGTTTGATGAACGCCACCTATGACGAGACAGTTTTAACTTGGCAGACTGATATTGATTGCACCTTTTATGGTGTCTAGTTTGCAATGCTTATAATTTGTTGAAGTGACTTCTGCTTAGTTACCATATCATAGGTGTGAATATGTCAAGCCGTCCATTTTTTCGTACATATTCCATCCTCGTATCATGAATTTTCCTTTCATCAGAGTAGTGTTCATCAGTATCATGCATGAATGAGTTCTGAAGAGTGAATTATATTCCTTTTTTTTGTCGGTTTGACCTCACAATGCAAAATCAATAAAGCTGAAGGGAATTGGCAAGGCATTGGATGATGGTGGTCCTTACGAGCAACTGAAACAGAGGTTCTCTATAGATTATAGTCCGCCATCCTCGCAACAATTCGCAAGACAAAGCAAGGCTAGACAGTCAACGTAGCTATGTAGAAGATGAGCACATCTCCCCTACTCCACCATCACAGGTGCTTGCTCTAACTTGGCACTATTATATGTGGTTGCATGCTGCGTATGATGTCTAGCTTGTATTGCTTCTAAGTTTGTTGAATTGCATCTACTTACTTTACACATAATGCATGTGAATATGACACGTGTTCATGTTTCTAGAACATACGTGTACATGATGGGCACATCTCCCCAACTCCACCATCACAGGTGCTTGCTCTAACTTGGCACTATAATATGTGGTTGCATGTTGCGTATGATGTCTAGCTTGTATTGCTTCTAACTTTGTTGAATTGCATCTGCTTACTTTACACATAATGCCTGTGAATATGACACGTGTTCCTGTTTCTAGAACATACGTTTACATGATGAGCACATCTCCCCTACTCCACCATCACAGGTGCTTGCTCTAACTTGGAACTGTTATATGTGGTTGCGTTTTCCGTATGATGTCTATTTTGTATTGCTTCTGATTATGTGGACTTGCATCTGCATAGCTTACAACTTATACCTGCAACGATCACTTACCCATAAGACACATTTAACTTGGGACTGTGATGTAGGTTGCATCTTGCATTGTCTTCTAGCTTGTACTGCTTCTAATTTCTTGAAATGGCACTTACGACGAGACACTTTTTACCTGATAGAGTGATATTGGTTGCATGTTCATATGGTGCCTAGCTTTCATTTCTTCTAATTTTGTTCAAATGCCTTCCGCTTACTGTTTTTTCATACATATTACATCCTCCTATCGTACGTGTGAATATGCAACGCTGTCTTTTTTGTATATACTCCATGCTCCTATCATGCGCTTGCCTTACATCAAAGTAGTGTTCGTCTGTATCATGCATCAAACAGTTATGCAGAGCTAATTTTATTCATCTTCTTCTGGTTTTGACTTCATAAGGCAATATCAGAAAATAGGAAGGAAAAGAGTAAGTTAGGGGATGTTGCTGGTCCTCTGCACCGACGCAAACAGAGACTCTCTAGATTTGCCACTACTACTGCTAATGACATTGAAGTCCCCAGTCTACATGATGAGTTCATCTCCCGTACTACACCATCGCAGGTGCTTGCTCTAAGTTGACAGTGCGGTAATTGGTTTCATGTTGCATATGATGTCTAGCCTGTATTTCTTCTATTTAGATTAAATTGCACCTGCTGAGTTCATATGTTATTGTCAGGACCCCGATCCTAAGTCACACAGGTCTAGCCTGTAACACATCATATCACTTTGCGGCCTCACGCACGGTATCCCCACGGGTGCCACCTTACCTGGCCCGGGACCGTTTGCGCATTTTGGCACACGTATATGATAGTGTCGCTAGCATCCATATGACAGAGAACCCGGGCCGACATGACTAGTTATAAACCAAAAGTGGCACTAAATTACAGAGACAGGCATACATGACCCAACAACGAACGTGATGAGGACATCACTAACAAGGTTACACCCACAGCTCCAACTGACACATATACAGGAACAATTACTAGAGCTCACGCTCGCCAATTAAATTACCAGGTACTTTCGTTTCTTGGTAATGAATCTAATGTTCATGAGAATATGATGCTGCCTAAATTGGATACATTTGTGTAGCTTACAAATGAAGGGCCTAGCTTGGACAAGAAGGATGAACATTGGAGCAAGATCAAGCATGGATATGATGGCATGCGCAAGGACACCTTTGCCTCTATCAGAACGTGTCGGTCAACAACTTATGAACCCAAGTCGTAGCAAGCTACAAGGACTTAAAGGAACAACGCGTGACATTTCCCCTAAGGGACAGACACAGGAACGAAGAAGGACACATGCCGGCCAGCCTAAGTGTTCCGGAGCAGTAGCAAGCTACCAAGGCTCAGTGGAAGCACTAGGAGACATTTCCCTGTAAGGTAGGCTACCAAAGGTAAACAACTAGGTGTCGGATCCCACACATAGCAATACACATTACACGTACGCATAACATGCATGTATGTGCTGTACAACAAGGCATCACAACATGACTCAACAACTCATATAAATAAAGGCCCAGAAGAGCCATCATAGCATTTATTACAAACAGAGGTCACATGACCCAACATACAGAGCATACAGGCAACGGAAGCATAACATGTCTGAGTACAGACAACTACAAATGAAATAGGCTGAGAAGCTTGACTATCTACCAGACCCTCCCAAGGGTACAAGATCGTAGCTGAGGTAACAAGCTAAACGTCGAAGTCCATGCGGAACCACTAGCGAGACTGAAGTCTCTCTGCAAAAACATAATTAAGCAAACGTGAGTACAAAGGTACTCAGCAAGACTTACATCAGAACTAGCTACATATGCATCAGTATCAACAAAGGGGTGGTGGTGTTTGACTGCAACTGGCCAGCTTTGACTCGGTGGCTATCCTGAATTACGACTGCAAGTAACTCTTTTGAGGTGGCGCACACGAGTCCACATATTCACCAATCAATACACCACTATGGATCCGCTCCCGTCTCCCTACGAGAAGGCCATCCATAGCACTCACGCTTATCTTGCGTGTTTTAGAGTATCCACTTTCACTTGTCTATGAACTGTAATAGGCAACCCAGAAGTCCATTTCCGCGGACACGGCTATTCGAATAGATTATATATAACCCTGCAGGGGTGTACTTCTTCACACACGCTCTCACCACTTACCACCGTTTACACGACATGTACTCGGCAACCTTCAAGCGGAGGCCCAGCGAGGGTGTCGGCCATGACCTGACTAACCACACAAGTCTCTCGTCCTGGTTTATTGCCTATTTGGGTTCCATCCGTGGGGAGATCCGGCCGGGGTGTCGCTCACGGCCCCAAACGATGTGTACAGGGTTCCCGCATCACCAAACGGGCAATCGGTACACCGTACCACGTACCTGCCGCGTCACAGCCCACCCCGAGGGTCAGCGCTGCGCACGACCTCCAGTAAATTACAAACACCAGAAACTAGTTGCAACTACTGGACAAAGATCATGTTGATTAATAAGTCGAGAGAGTCAATTAAGGATCCCAATGTGTGGCAGTAGCTGTTTCATGGATCATCCAACACAGAACTCAGTTCCTGAGGACGGCTTCAATGAGACAACCCACCATGTACTCCTACATGGCCTCTCATCGCTACCTTTACCAAATCGTGTTCACAGACTTAGCTCACACACAGTAGGACATGTTCATCACCCTTCCAATTCATCCCCGATGAATCAGACCTGACACAACTCTAAGCTATAGCAGGCATAAGCAGAAAGCATGAAAGAGTAGGCATAACATGGCTCAAACAACTCCTACTCATACTAGTGGGTTTCAACTATTTACTGTGTCAATGACAGGTCATGCAGTGGAAAGGGGTTCAACTACCACAGCAGGTAACAGTTGAAGCGTTGTTGTCCTAATGCAGTAAAAGAGAGCAAGAGCGAGAGAGTGGGATTGTATCGGAATGCTCAATGGGGATTTGCTTGCCTGGCACTTCTGAAGATATCTATGAGGCTTCATCGGTGTCATCGATCACATCGTCGGAACAGCGTCTACTGAGAGGGGACAAACATCGGCAAACAAGAAAGAACACAATCAATGCAATGCGACAATATGATGCATGCTCATGACATGGCAATATGCTGTTGATTGAGCTAATGCAACTAACAACCATGTTAAATGAAGTTGGTTTGAACCAAAGGTTCAAATTCAAACTCCATATGTGATTATTTAAATGACATTTAATTGATTTTACCTGATCAGCAGGTTTAACTTGTTCAAACATGCATGAAAATGCCATAACCAGATTTCTTTGATTTTTCTGATCATTTTTTATATATAAATTATTTTCATCTGAGCTACGGTTGATTTTATATGATTTTTAGAAGTTTTGAATATTTTGTGAAATAAATAAATCATTTCTGATTTATTTAAAATTCCAGAAAACACTTATTGCGTCAGCATGACGTCACTGTGATGTCAGTAGTCAACAGAGGCTGGTCCAGGTCAAACCTGACGTGTGGGGTCCACACGTCAGTGGCTCTGCTAATTAACAGGGTCAATTAGCACTAACTAAATTCTAAACTAATTTTATACAGGACGGCGCCCACATGTCAGTGACTAACTAACTAACCGATTAATTAAACTAAACTAGGTTAATTAGCAGGGCGGGCCCCACTTGTCAGCGAGTTAGTGGTTGACTAAGGGCGTGGGGCCCATACGTCAGTGACCCGGGGGGTCAACCCATTGGTCAAACCAGTCAAACGCGCCGGCGGCGACAGACGTGGTGGAGGGCTCGGAAAATGCCCTCCGGCGACCAAAACAGCAGCGGAGAGCATCTACGTGCTCCTGGGACTCTCGCGCATCTAGGGGTGCAGCCGGATTCTCCGGGGATGGCCGGAGTCGACGGCAACAACTGCAGCAGCGGCGGCCGGAGCACGGTGGTGACACGCGCGACCACTAGGGGGCACGGAAAGGCCAGGTGAGGTGCGCTACGTGTTCGTGAGGTCATTAGGAGCTCGGTGGTGCACTCAGGTGGAAGCTCCAGTGGCTATAGCCACGTCGGCGACATTCCCGTCGACGAGGGATTCTCGGGCACGGTGGGGGTTGGAGCTACAGCACGCGCGTGAGTAAAGGGATAGGGGGAGGAGCAAGAGGGGCTCACGACGGTTGCAGTGGTCATCGAAGCGGGCTCGGGGAGGCACCAGCCACCGCGAATTCGACGGTGATGTCGTCGGCGGTCGACGAGGGGAACGGCTGCGCAGACGGCGTTCGGAGACGTGTGGTGCTGCGTGGCTCGGCGGAGGGGTATAGGGCGACGAGGCGGAGCTCTGTGGCTCGTCGGAGGCGCGAGGGGGAGGCTGTGGCCACGGTGGTGCTCGGCGGCGCGGCCGTGGTGGTTTCGGCCATGGCGAGGAGGAGCTGGGGAGCGAGGGGAAACGAGTGCGGGGAGGTGAGGTGGAACAAGGGGGCCGTGGACGTCTTTGTGGCACGGCCAGAAGGTCGGAGGCGTCGCGGTGGAAGCAGGAGGTGGCCGGCGTGCCGTGGGCACACGCCCTCCGTCCTTCTGTCACAAGGAAGACGACAGGGGAGGGCCAGGTGGGATGGGCCGAAACAGCTAGGCCACCAGGTAAGTGGGCCTCAGGTAAGCTTCTCTCTCTCTCTTTTCTTTCTGTTTTCTGTTATCTATTTCTTTTGTAACTTTGTGGCTTTTCTAAAAATGCTTAGGCACTTTCAAAATTCACCAAACTGCTCATGCCCACTGTTTAGCATATAACCAACATGGAACATTTCAGTTTAGGATTATTTGGACATTTAGAATAATTAGTAGCATTTAAACGCCCAAATGCAAATACTTTAAGATTTAATTCAAAAATCCAGAATGGTCCTAGAAATAGGTGCAACATTTTTGGGAGAGGTTTTTAATCAACCCAAAAATGATGAACTTTTCCCAAGGCCATTTTGGGTTTATTGAAAAAGATTTTAATTTGACCCTAGTTGAATTCATTTGGTGTTAGGGTTTGAACATCCCCATTTCTAGTTTCTGAGAAAATAAACATGATGCAACAGACAGGTGCTATCCTAATGCAAGGTGAAGCCGGGGATGTGACAACTCACCCCCACTAAACAAGAATCTCGTCCCGAGATTCAGGACGTGAGATAAGAAAATCAGAGGGGACACTAACTAACACAAACTTCATGATCCAAGTGTCCTCCATATAAGTGTTGATTGCTTGCCTCATGTTGATCCTGGCATCCTTGCTTTCGAGATCTTCGTCCAAACGGTGATGATGAGAGAAACTCTACAATAATCTATCTTGCCAAAGATCGAGCAACTCAGATCAACTCATGGAGTGAGACGTTGAAACATCTCTTGAGCTGAGACACGGAGTACACCTCCAGGGGAATGGAGTGAAATAAATGATGAAAGTTCACTTGGCAGGCAAAATTCCACACCTAAGAAGATGGTGATCGATGTCACTAGACGGGGCACCTTTAAAGAAGATGACTCGTAGAGTTATTCCCTTAAGTGGCAAAAAGAATTACTTTTGATATAGAGATCATTGAAATTCCCTTTACCAGCCTAAGGCAAACACAATCGATCGTTTGATGGAGTCCGAAGGAATGACATTCTCGGCCAGAAGGATGATGTTGACTACCTTGTAAAGGACAATGCCAAGGTTGATTTTTCTTATCACCGGAAATGGATGGGATCCATGGTAAAATGGCACATTGGCGGTGCAAGTTGGGAACAAAATGCAAATGCTGGGAATGATTCTAGTAACTGGGACGAAACCCAACGGTAGAGAGTAAATTGCTATTTGAGAGGTTACAACATAACCAAGAACACTGGGAGCAATCCCGGTTAGTGTCGAGGATAACACCTAGTGCTTGTCCGTGCTCTCAAGAATTTGAGCATTCCCATATTCATCAAGGTTTTACCAATATCCGTGTCAAGGATCCTGGCAACACAACATACTACCATGATGAATAATGATGGATAGTGCAGATGCAATTCACCCTAGCGGAGTCAAGGGGCAAAATCTGGATGATCGACCGAGAGACATTTAGCACTCCGCTTCTAATGTTCTCCTTGGTGTACTAGGTACCACAGTCAATGCTTAAAAGCATCAACATGGCCATCAAGTAAAGGTCGGACTTCGGGAGCACAAAAAGTCCATAAGGAACAACTAGGGAGTAATTCCTACGAAGTCCTTATGGGGAGCTAGCCAATTTCTTCAATCAAGATACTACAACAATAGGTCTTCCAGCTAGGTGTGTTGGCCACGACATTCACTTTACCGGTAATCGAGAGACCAATATTATAGTTCTTGGGAAATGCTCCAACCATCATAGCTGCCTGAGATTCAGTTCTGGTTGGTGTCAGGATATTCCAGACGTCATGTCTGGAAACGAAACTTTGCAACACAAATCGACGAGATGGCGTTGCGAAATTCTCGGGGAGTGAACTACGATAGCAAGCTCCAAAACATGAGCTAGTTCTGCTACGTACGTGTGAACAAGTTGTCCCAGAGAAACGTGACCACATAGTAGTCTTATAATAAAATACTATCGAGTTCAGATTGGGAATCATCATTGGAGATAACGAAGTCTTGTGCATGTCCGTCCGGGCCCTTCGGGAATAGCATTTGAACTTCTTTTCTTTGAACAAATCAATCAGTGGCTTGGTGTGCTAGGGATACATACAGAATGAAGATGATCAGTCTATCAGACCATAGAATACTTCGCACGTATGCATGACTAACTTGGGATGACTCCAGAGGAGGTAAAAACATGCTTTCTCGAATTCACGGCGGCAACTTGCATCAAATGCACATGAATTAGAGGAAGTCACTTCTTTCTTCCGTACATATGCTTCACGAACGGGTCATGAAGATAATGCTTATAAAAGTTTCCAATACTAGCTGGATGTTCAACATAGATCATGGAGAAGATAACAATGTTGCTGATGGGCTCAACAACAATTCATCCAGGTTTCCATATAGATGGAATTCCATGATAATGTGATCAAAGTGATAGCATTGGTCAGACCCAAAAGATATAATTGTGTATGCTCAAGGGAACGACCATGAGTAAGACAACATTACAAATATCGTTGGTTCTGATTTGACATGACGATAACCCATACTCAAATCAAAGTTTGGACAAGACAATAGATCCACAAATGATCACGGGGATAAATTGGAGAAGATATCTTCTATCTTCAATACACACACAAGATATCCCTTTGGAGTGAGCTATGTGGGTTAAGCTTTTATCTTCCAACTCTCCAAGTTGTTGTTTAGCTTAACCAACTAGTTCGGGGTATCCAACATAGATTCTTGGAGAAGTGGTGGTTTATAAGAAACCAACTTGATCACGAGCTCAACATAACAGTCAGGGAACAACCCGGTAATACTTCCGATAAGATATTCGAAAAATCACGAACCACCGACATGTTATTAAGCTCGAGAACAATCTTGCTTTTCAGGACAAGACGATATGATCAAAAGGATGAGGGATTTATGCAATCCTAGCTCATTGATCAATGAGTGCACCAGAAAAATGGACTAGGTAGCACGGTCAATCTTAGAATGGTGATTAGTAACCAACACACTAAGAATGAAATTGTTGTCCTTTAACCGCCAAGCAACGAGATTGCTAGGGGTATTGATTTCACACATCACAATTCACTTGTCGGTATTCCGGCTACGATAACACGGAGACCGAGGAATGAACGATAATGGCGAGAAGTATCACCTTATCAAAAGTTCATAGGAGGTGGTGCAATTCTCATGGCATTCTTGACATAAAGATGGTAATACTCCAGGATAGAATAGTTTAGAAGCTGGATTAGCGTTCTTCATCTGCGAAGTACAACTTCTTTGACCCAATCCTGGATATGGATAGGGTACTGGAGTTTGTTTCTCCTAGTCATTCCAGAATAGAATGGCTTGATGGACCACAAGAGTAAAAGGCATCGATGAACACAAGTGCACGACTACTCCTGACTATCAACTGATAGATGAGGGTCATAATACAAGTAAAAGGGACAACTCAAAGAAACGTATAGCTTTCTGAGTTGTGGATGCATAGATTAGCATGTCGAACTAGTTCAACATATTTCTTCCGGATAATCCGTGCGGAGAGGTAGGACTGGCAGAGTCACAATATGAATGGAGTACTACTCAAGAGCACTATGGTTGTGATCTTTTGGTTCAGAAGAACTCCTGCCAAGGGTGGCTCATGGTATTGGAAGAAGGATATACCACGAACCTCGAGGACTATCACAAGGTTACTAATATCCTAAAGGGACGAGCAAATACTATCAACATGAAGTAAGTAGGTTGAATCTCGGGTTTAAGAACCCAGGAGTAGAATGCCTAATAACTAAATGGCATCACGGGATGCTTTCGAGAATGATGGCCAAAATCATCACACTAGAATATAAATCATTGCTGGATTACTGGGTGATCTTCTAAGATACTTAGGGTCACAATAATAACTCCAACATATGTGTCGAGGTAATACAGTACCAGAACTCACCGTCTAGTGTGGTTAATCTGGCCTAAAAGGACATTAGGAACATGTAGGAATGATTTGCAAATGCATCAGATTGTTTAGAGACCTGGGATGACTCGGACAGCATAACGGCTACAAATGCTCGAAAATACTTTTGAGATCCAAGCAAAAAGGGTAGCATATCCACTTAACATCATAATGTCAAGGTTCTGAGACCAACAGTTGAACAAACAGAAGTAGTAGAAACTGAACTGAGGGTTGAATCCACAATAACGTGATCCTGATAAATAGAATGAGAATCCTAGTTCTTAATCCCCGTAGAAACAAGAAGGTGACTCAGATCAGAAGGTCATAGGGCAAAGGAGTAAAAAGAGCCTTACGTTCCCTTCCACAAACAATTCCCTTACATAACTAAAGAGTTTCTAGACACGACTTCGACCAGTTTGGCTTGCTAATCCTACAGGCAGTCAGGCTCTGATACCAAAGCTGTCAGGACCCCGATCCTAAGTCACACAGGTCTAGCCTATAACACATCATATCGCTTTGCGGCCTCACGCACGGTATCCCCACGGGTGCCACCTTACCTGGCCCGGGACCGTTTGCGCATTTTGGCACACGTATATGATAGTGTCGCTAGCATCCATATGACAGAGAACCCGGGCCTACATGACTAGTTATAAACCAAAAGTGGCACTAAATTACAGAGAAAGGCATACATGACCCAGCAACGAACGTGTCGGTCAACAACGTATGAACCCAAGTCGTAGCAAGCTACAAGGACTTAAAGGAACAACGCGTGACATTTCCCCTAAGGGACAGACACAGGAACGAAGAAGGACACATGCCGGCCAGCCTAAGTGTTCCGGAGCAGTAGCAAGCTACCAAGGCTCAGTGGAAGCACTAGGAGACATTTCCCTGTAAGGTAGGCTACCAAAGGTAAACAACTAGGTGTCGGATCCCACACATAGCAATACACATTACACGTACGCATAACATGCAAGTATGTGCTGTACAACAAGGCATCACAACATAACTCAACAACTCATATAGATAAAGGCCCAGAAGAGCCATCATAGCATTTATTACAAACAGAGGTCACATGACCCAACATACAGAGCATACAGGCAACGGAAGCATAACATGTCTAAGTACAGACAACTACAAATGAAATAGGCTGAGAAGCTTGACTATCTACCAGACCCTCCCAAGGGTACAAGATCGTAGCTGAGGTAACAAGCTAAACGTCGAAGTCCACGCGGAACCACTAGCGAGACTGAAGTCTCTCTGCAAAAACATAATTAAGCAAACGTGAGTACAAAGGTACTCAGCAAGACTTACATCAGAACTAGCTACATATGCATCAGTATCAACAAAGGGGTGGTGGTGTTTGACTGCAGCAGGCCAGCTTTGACTCGGTGGCTATCCTGAATTACGACTGCAAGTAACTCTTTTGAGGTGGCGCACACGAGTCCACATATTCACCAATCAATACACCACTATGGATCCGCTCCCGTCTCCCTACGAGAAGGCCATCCATAGCACTCACGCTTATCTTGCGTGTTTTAGAGTATCCACTTTCACTTGTCTATGAACAGTAATAGGCAACCCAGAAGTCCATTTCCGCGGACATGGCTATTCGAATAGATTATATATAACCCTGCAGGGGTGTACTTCTTCACACACGCTCTCACCACTTACCGCCGTTTACATGACATGTACTCGGCAACCTTCAAGTGGAGGCCCAGCGAGGGTGTCGGCCACGACCTGACTAACCACACAAGTCTCTCATCCAGGTTTATCGCCTATTTGGGTTCCATCCGTGGGGAGATCCGGCCGGGGTGTCGCTCACGGCCCCAAACGATGTGTACAGGGTTCCCGCATCACCAAACGGGCAATCGGTACACCGTGCCACGTACCTACCGCGTCACAGCCCACACCGAGGGTCAGCGCTGCGCACGACCTCCAGTAAACTACAAACACCAGAAACTAGTTGCAACTCCTGGACAGAGATCATGTTGATTGATAAGTCGAGAGAGTCAATTAAGGATCCCAATGTGTGGTAGTAGCTGTTTCATGGATCAACCAACACAGAACTCAGTTCCTGAGGACGGCTTCAATGAGACAACCCACCATGTACACCTACATGGCCTCTCATCGCTACCTTTACCAAATCGTGTTCACAGACTTAGCTCACACACAGTAGGACATGTTCATCACCCTTCCAATTCATCCCCGATGAATCAGACCTGACACAACTCTAAGCTATAGCAGGCATAAGCAGAAAGCATGAAAGAGTAGGCACAACATGGCTCAAACGACTCCTACTCATACTAGTGGGTTTCAACTATTTACTGTGGCAATGACAGGTCATGCAGTGGAAAGGGGTTCAACTACCGCAGCAGGTAACAGTTGAAGCGTTGTTGTCCTAATGCAGTAAAAGAGAGCAAGAGTGAGAGAGTGGGATTGTATCGGAATGCTCAATGGGGATTTGCTTGCCTGGCACTTCTGAAGATATCTATGAGTCTTCATCGGTGTCATCGATCACATCATCGGAACATCGTCTACTGAGAGGGGACAAACATCGGCAAACAAGAGAGAACACAATCAATGCAATGCGACAATATGATGCATGCTCATGACATGGCAATATGCTGTTGATTGAGCTAATGGAACTAGCAACCATGTTAAATGAAGTTGGTTTGAACCAAAGGTTCAAATTCAAACTCCATATGTGATTATTTAAATGCCATTTAATTGATTTGACCTGATCAGCATGTTTAACTTGTTCAAACATGCATGAAAATGCCATAACCAGATTCCTTGGATTTTTCTGATCAATTTTCATATATAAATTATTTTCATCTGAGCTACGGTTGATTTTATATGATTTTTAGAAGTTTTGAATATTTTCTGAAATAAATAAATCATTTCTGATTTATTTAAAATTCCAGAAAACACTTATTGCGTCAGCATGACGTTACTGTGATGTCAGCAGTCAACAGAGGCTGGTCCAGGTCAAACCTGACGTGTGGGGTCCACACGTCAGTGGCTCTGCTAATTAACAGGGTCAATTAGCACTAACTAAATTCTAAACTAATTTTATACAGGACAGCGCCCACATGTCAGTGACTAACTAACTAACCAATTAATTAAACTAAACTAGGTTAATTAGCAGGGCGGGCCCCACTTGTCAGCGAGTTAGTGGTTGAATAAGGGCGTGGGGCCCATACGTCAGTGACCCGGGGGGGTCAACCCATCGGTCAAACCAGTCAAACGCGCCGGCGGCTCGTCGCCGGCGGCGACAGACGCGGTGGAGGGTTCGGAAAATGCCCTCCGGCGACCAAAACAGCAGCGGAGAGCATCTACATGCTCCTGGGACTCTCGCGCATCTAGGGGTGCAGCCGGATTCGCCGGGGGCCGTAGTCGACGGCAACAACTGCAGCAGCGGTGGCCGGAGTACGATGGTGACACGTGCGACCACTAGGGGCCACGGAAAGGCCAGGTGAGGTGCGCTATGTGTTCGTGAGGTCATTAGGAGCTCGGTGGTGCACTCAGGTGGAAGCTCCAGTGGCTATAGCCACGGCGGCGACATTGCTGGCGGCGAGGGGTTCTCGTGCACGGTGGGGGTTGGAGCTATTGCACGCGCGTGAGTAAAGGGATAGGGGAGGAGCAAGAGGGGCTCACGGCGGTTGCAGTGGTCGTCGAAGCGGGCTCGGGGAGGCACCAGCCACCGCGAATTCGACGGTGATGTCATCGGCAGTCGACGAGGGGAACGGCTGCGCAGACGGCGTTCGGAGACGTGTGGTGCCGCGTGGCTCGGCGGAGGGGTATAGGTCAATGAGGCGGAGCTCTGGGGCTCGTCGAAGGGGCGAGGGGGAGGCTGCGGCCACGGTGGTGCTCGGCGGCGCGGCCGTGGTGGTTTCGGCCATCGCGAGGAGGAGCTGGGGAGCGAGGGGAAACGAGTGCGGGGAGGTGAGGTGGAACGAGGGGGGCGTGGACGTCTTCGTGGCACGACCAGAAGGTCGGAGGCGTCGCGGTGGAAGCAGGAGGTGGCCGGCGTGCCGTGGGCACACGCCCTCCGTCCTTCTGTCACGAGGAAGACGACAGGGGAGGGCCAGGTGGGCTGGGCCGAAACTGCTGGGCCACCAGGTAAGTGGGCCTCAGGTAAGCTTCTCTCTCTCTCTCTCTTTTCTTTCTGTTTTCTGTTATCTATTTCTTTTGTAACTTTGTGGCTTTTCTAAAAATGCTTAGGCACTTTCAAAATTCACCAAACTGCTCATGCCCACTGTTTAGCATATAACCAACATGGAACATTTCAGTTTAGGATTATTTGGACATTTAGAAGAATTAGTAGCATTTAAATACCCAGATGCAAATACTTTAAGATTTAATCCAAAAATCCAGAATGGTCCTAGAAATAGGTGCAACATTTTTGGCAGTGGTTTTTAATCAATCCATAAATGATGAACTTTTCCCAAGGGCATTTTGGGTTTATTGAAAAAGATATTAATTTGACCCTAGTTGAATTCATTTGGTGTTAGGGTTTGAACATCCCCATTTCTAGTTTCTGGGAAAATAAGCATGATGCAACAGAGAGGTGCTATCCTAATGCAAGGTGAAGCTGGGGATGTGACAGTTATACATGTGCATATGACATGGTGTTCTGTGTCTAGAATACACTACATCTATCCATCATACCATGTTCTTACATCAAAGTACTGCTATTGTGTATCCCGCATCAGTCACTCATGATTGGACACTTTTAATATGGCAGTTTCATAGTGGTTGCATCTTGCATTGATTTCTATGTCGTACTGCTTCTAATTATTCGAATTTCCACTTATGACAAGACACTTTTAACTTGGCAGAGTAAAATTGGTTGCATCTTTCATATGGTGTCTAGCTTGCATTACTTCTATTTTCTTGAAAATCCTTTTGCTTAGTTTACACATCGTAGCTGTGAATATGTCATGCCGTGCTGTTTTTCTACATATTCCATCCTCATACGGTTGTCTTACATCAAAGTATTGCTTATATGTATCAAGCATCAATGAGTTCTGAAGAGCGATTTTATTCTTTTGTGTTGTGGGTACTGCTTGACATGGCAATGTCAAAAAAGAGCAAGGAAAATAATATAGTAGGGAGTGGTGTTACTCGTCGGGTGAAACGGAAAAGGATCTGCCATCCAGATTCTGTTGGTACTTATAGTGCAGTAGAAGGTCCAAGTCCACCGGCTAAATCTAAAAACACAGTATCACCTGCCCCACCAACTGCAGCATCCGCTTCAACTGTACCAGCATCTCAATGAGTTACTCGTTCTTTTGCTCCGGAACTGGCTAGTTCCCAAGCTGCCTTCACACCTAACACTACTTCCGAAGCACTGCTGACACAACAGGACTTGGCAAGATCAGATGAGCCTCATGAGCATCAACACCAAGACGGTACCTGACCGAGTCAAGTGGCAGTTGCATGGTCCTTTATATGTACTCTCATAGTTTGATGTACACTAACACTTTCCATATTCGTTGTTGAACTAGCACCACGACGCAAGCGGAAACAGACATCAGGGATAATGCTTGAAAGATTAACAAAATCTAAAGGAGGAAGAATGGAGATCCATTTTGAGGCAGGTTTAAAAAGGCCACGTGATGCTACAGAGTCAGCCAAGCTAGTATCAGAGGCAGCCGTTGCCGTTAGGTGTCATGCACATATCCTCCCAACGTGGATCCAGTACAGGAATGAGAAAGACAATACCTAGTTTAACACCTTCCTTGACCATTTATTCGTAAGTAATGTTATTCATCGCAATTAGTAATATTGTCTTACTCTGTCCCATACTTTCTAGCTTCCTCCTAATAAGACTCACATTCTATTTTCAACAGATGAGGTTCAAGTTGGATCCGAAAGATGATGCAACTAAACAAGCATGCACTCATGTTATTATGACTGCTCTGCGACAGTATCGGTACCACCTTAGAAAATCTCACTTTGAAGGCAAGGCTAACAATGAAATCGCCCAAACATCTCCAGTGGAATATATTACAGGTGAAGACTCAATAGCCTTCGTTAAACACTGTATTGATCCAAAGTATCGGGTAGGCTATATGTATTTGATCAGACCACATATTGAACCTGTATTTATGTATGTAGCTTACAAGTGTATCTTCTTCTAGGCTAACTGTTTGAAGAACAAGACCAACTGTTCTAAAGTGAAATTCCAATAGACTACAGGATCTCGTAGCTATATTGCACACTGCCATGCTCTTATAAATAGCTGCTAATTCCTTTTTTTTTCTTGGCCATATTATCGTATCGATATTGAATTGTTTCAAATACAGAGGAGATCATGTGCGGACTAAAAAGAACCTGAACCGAATGCAGTGCAAATCTTCAAGGATTGCCACACCAGCAAGATGAAGGGCATGAGCAGACCATTTCAAGCCGCTGTTGTAAGTCCTTACTCCTCCTGCCTTTGAACTGATTGGTACTGTGATGTGTTCATTTACCTACTTGGTTTGCAGCCAATGTCAGTTACGTTGTTCACTTTTATACACAGTTGTCTTAACGTATCATTTCACCTTACATGGTTTAAAAGAGATGAAGGATATTCTTTTGGTCTTGATCTGTATTCTAGTTGTTATGTTCACGTGACCACACAATGATAAAATAGCCTGTTTGTTTTATATCTATTTGCCCATGATATTAATGATGTCATACTATGTTCATCCTACTTTAAACCATGTCTCTTTATCCTTAGATGTCAACGAATGTGAGGAAATAGACAATACAGTAGGCATGCTACATGGACATATGTTCCGAAAGTGAGTTTATTATGTAGTTGGCACTACAATACATGCTAATGTATTACAGTAGTTCACCAAAATAAGTTATGTATAAACATGTAACCTACTTTGTTTGTTTTTGTCTCATTAGTAACTTATCTATTACGCTAATCTACAAGTTCAAACTTTCAGGAAGCTATGGAAAAAATGATTGAACAGCCACAACCACCTGAAGGTGACGAGGCTACCACAGGAACAATGTCACCTCTTGCTGCAGTGCGTCAGTATCTCCCCACTAAAAGTGCAAAAAGCACCTTCCTGCGTAATTATGGGCTGGTTGTCAAGGTAACCTCGTCCAAATCACCTACTGAAAAAAATCTTCCTGCTAGACAGAGTGATATATCTGTGCTCCAGACACAAGTCCAATCCCTAATGGACGTCATTTTGGAAACAAGAATAGAGCTTGACAAAGTCGTCAAGATATGAATGGTTTTGAAACCATACTATCAGAGATTTGCTTCATGGTTCAAGAGCAATGGCAGAAAAAAGCTGAAGATCGTGCAGCTCCATCAGATTCTACAACCTGAAACATTAGCACCCAAGTCAAATGATATGTGCTTCTATACATCTGATGGTGCTTTTATTTGCTAGGACTGTAAACTTTATGCCAACAGGCATTTTGTTGTGATACAACATTTATGATGCTGCCAAAGGCTGCAATTATTACGATGCTATTTTTGTATAGTGTAGGTTTATCTTAGTAATGTATTCGGCTGAAAGCTTCATAGGAGCCCAACATGACAACATTCGTCGGGCCCATTCCAATTGGGCTAAAAACGATTATGGGCCGAAATTTGCATGTAGCCCACTAAATATATCTAGGCCTAAATCAGCATAAGATTTCATATTCTTCTGGTAGGCCTGTGCCCATAGTGGGCCTTTAACATGCCTAAACATAATTTGGGCCCTCCGTAATAGTAGGCCTTTTACAGGTCTAAATATCTCGAGCCCATAAAAACATAGGCCTTTAAAAGACAGAAAGTGAGATTGGACCCATTTACGATGTGGATCTTTCACAGGCCGAAATTCGGACGGGCCGTAAATGCGTCAACCTAATACACGGGCCTTTTACAGGCCGGATGTTCGGTCAGGCTAAATTATCGTCATTTTTATATGGGCCATTAATGGGCCCGATATGACGTTGGGCCACATATGGCCCTTGGATTTCGTCCGACGTTAATAGGCCGAAAATCACAAAAGGCCAAAAGTGGCCCAAATCTGTAGTGGGCCTCTAACAGGCCGAATGTCAGACATGGCCGTATATGACCCAAATCCTTCACGGTCGTTTATGGGACGAAAGTTTCAATGGCCTATAAATGGGCCCAAATGAATCAGGACCTTTAATAGGTCGGAAATACACCGGGCCGTAATTCGGCCCATATACTTAGTGGAGTGTTAACGGGCCAGAAGTAACCACGGGCCGCGATGATGACAAGTTTAGGACATGCCGATGACGGGCCGATTTGACACTAGCCGTACGGGCCTTAACCTACAAAATCTCACGGGCCTTTGGCTGGGGCGCCCCATTATGGCCTGCAAAATCTCATGGGCCTTTTGATGGGCCGGCCCATTATGGACTGCAAAGTCTCGTGGGCTTTTAGCTAGGCCAGCCCATTATGATACGCAAAATCTTGTGGGCCTTTTGCAGGGCCGGCCCATTTTGGACCTCAAAATCTCATGGTCCTTTTGCTGGGCTGGCCCATTATGGACCGCAAAATCTTGTGGGCCTTTAGTTGGGCAGGCCCATTCAAAATTTATGGGCCACTTTTGGGCCGGTCCACGTGTCAACATATCATAGGCGCATCTCGCCCATTGGATGAGAGACACCTGTGCCAACGCGGAGCTGACACGTGTTTCCGTCAGCTAATCAGAATTTTACGCGTGGAAAATCCCCATTGGTCAGGGCTGTTAACGGGTTATCGGATCCAAAACCGGACCCAGTAGCTTAACGGCATTCCGTTACGGTGGATGCCACGTGTCGGTCGCCCTTGACCAAAGTACTTCTGTGACACGCGATTTAACGTCATGAAAGTGGAAACTTCCGTGATGATAATTTTCGTAATGTCAGGGAACACTTCTACGACAGCACATTTATGACTATCTTCATTCTTTCATAAATTTGGCATGGATGTACATGCATGACAGAAAACGTGACCTACTATGACAAACACGTATCATCACGGAAGTGTATTTTTTTTAGTGCGGGGGGCGTCCCCGGCAAGGGCACCGACTGCCGAGCCCGCGCCCATGGAGGAGGACGAGAGGGACTTGAATGCCGGCGGCTCCTTCCCTGCAACAGTCGTTGGCGAGGAGTACGGCGGTAGCCTCCTCTTCGTCCTAGCGTGGCCGGACCCCATCTCCTTCTCCTCCTCACGCAGGCGCCGCCATGGACGTCGACTTCGATCTTGGGTCCCTTAGCCCAAGCAGGAAGAGGAGGATACCGGAGGATGAGGAGGAAACAGAAGACGAGTAAGCACCTCGCCCCTCATGTTATCTCCTGGTTACCCCCCTGTGTTATCTCTCTCTGATCCAATGATATCTCTGCAGGGATATGGAGACGCTGGCCTAGAGGGTGGCGAAGAGGGCTAGGGCGTCGTCCGACAACAAGCCCCCTGTGGGAACTTCAGGCACACCGCTGGTGTTGGATATCAGCCCGGACAACAGCCCCCGACGTAAGTTTGCAACTCATTTTTTTCATGGGCGGACACGGGGGCGTGAATTCCTGATGCTGACCTTATTAGCTTTGTAGGTGGGGACCAATAGAAGGAGGGCCCACAGGGGGCCACCCCCAACATGTCGCCCCCTTCAACTACATCACCCTGGCACTACAAAAAACAGACACATCCGTGACATTTTGGTCCGAACGAAACTTTTTTGTCATACTTATGACACTTCTATGACAATAATTGTGACAAAACATGGTATCATCATAGATGTGGTGGGGTCCTACTTCTATGACAAAAAATCATGACAAAAAATGGGCGTTTCGTCCTGGGTTAGCCGGAGACGCAGCTGCATGACATTCTTTTGGCCATCCATGACGGAAAAAACCGTGGTAGAAGCGAGGGCGAGGAAAATATTGGGGTGTTCCCGGTTACAGTAGGTGGTCGGGGCCAAGCGATGCACGTTTCTCTCATACACGCACGCGCGTGGTTGCGAGGCGTTGGGCTCTAACTGAACCCGAGCGAGGTATTGGGCTCTAACTGAACCCGAGCGATTGCACTGCAGGCTACGCGTTACTGAACCCAAGCGATCGATCGATGGCTGTTAACTGAACCTGATCGAGCGATTCCTTCGCTACTCCTGCTAACTGAAGTTGATCGATGCTGCCTCTGCATGAACAGTGAGCGTTGCTGGGGGGGTTGGATGAACAGTTCCCGGTGGGGGTGGCTGAACAGGACCCCGTGGTGTTGCCTCTGCATGAACAGGACCCCGTTCGATCGAGCCGGTTAGGGCTGCATGAACAGGACCCCGTGGATAGCTGGTGGATGAACAGTAGCCCGTGGAGAGCTGGCGGATGAACAGTAGCCCGTGGAGTCCCGTTTTGCTGTACGCCATACCCCTCCCGATGAACAGGACCAAAGTTTCGACCATAGCGCTCAAACACAAGTCCATTTCCTCCATTTTGCGGTACGCCACACCCCTCCCGATCAATAGGTCCCCCGTGTCGACCGCAGCGCTCCAACACAAGTCTGTTTCCACCGTTTTGTGGTACGCCACACCCCTCCCGATCAACAGGACCCCCGTTTCGACCGTAGGAGGTCCGCTTCCTCCGTTTTGCGGTACGCCAGACACCTCCCGATGAACAGGATCCCGTTTTGAATATGACCAGTCAAACAAAAGGCCGTTTCCTCCGTTATGCGGTACACCAGGCCTCGTTTCCATCGGCTATTCCGTCCAAGCCCTCCTGATGAAAATGACAATGCATTCCGTTTCGACCCAGCCGGTTGGCTCCCCATGAACACGACGACGACGTTGTTTCTTCGTTTCGACCCAGCCATGTACACAAGCCCCGGCCATACGTACGCACGAGTATGCATTCGAGACCCCGCCCGTATGTACGTACGTGGCCGTACTTACTTTCTTGCACCCTGGCCGCTGTACGTACGTGTACAAGCTACGTGCGCGCCTCTACTACGACACGTGAGTTCCTCTACATCGACTAGTATGTACGTACACGTTCGCGACCAAAATGATAACGCTACGTACGCTTCCACCAGGTGGGTCCTGACTGTTAGGCACTTCCTTGTGTGCGAAGATGTAGCTGGTGGGTCCCAGCAATCAGGGGGGCGAAT
The DNA here is from genome assembly GCA_902687465.1 of Secale cereale. NCBI lineage: Eukaryota > Viridiplantae > Streptophyta > Magnoliopsida > Poales > Poaceae > Secale > Secale cereale. Next base: position 447,501,416 of record LR738712.1, read on the forward strand.
CGTTTTTTCTTTGCCCTGACGCACTTCCTTGCGTGCGAAGATGTAGCTGGTGGGTCACAGTAGTGAGGGGGCAACGTTTTTTTCGCGAAATACAGTGGCCCGTCCGGTGGGTCCCCGCTATCAGGTGGAGGAATAATTATTTTGCACGTAATAAGGAGGCACTTCCTTGCTGCGGCCGTGAACCAGCTGTCAGCCTCTCCACGTACAGTCCACGTCCAATGGAAGCCGTTCTTTGACCACGTTGACCACGCCGCGCCGAGAGCACCAGGGCGATGGATGATTGCGAGGCCTAGGAAGGAGACAACGCGGAGCCGGGGAAGACGCGTGAGTGGATGCCCACGCATAGAGGAGTACGAGGGTTCACTGGTTCGTTGTGGTGTGCGGCTGCCGTCTCCGCAGAATAATAAGGGGTGTGGGTGAGTAGAGGGATGGCCTGGCCAACGGTCGGAATAGTAGGGGGCGGTGAGGCCTCCGCGGTACCACAGCCGGCCACGGGAGGCAGAAGCATGCGGCACGACCGACGCTGCTTTGGGCGGCTGGAGCAACAAGACCAGAGGTTGAAGAAGCACTAAGGCCATTGGATGGACATCGTACGGTCATTGGAGCTAGAATCATTCAAATTGACTAAGTTGACAAAGAACTACGTCCCCATCAACTTAGTAGGCCCACAAGTCAGCCTCCCACCAAGGTGGGTCCCAACCAGCAGGGGGAGTATTCATTTTTTTGTGCGTAATAAGGAGGCGCTTCCGATTGGTCCGAGCTGACAGCGAGGGGAACATTTTTTTCGCGCAATACGGTGGCCCGTCCGCTGGGTCAGTCTGGGGGGAAATCTTTTTTTCGTGAAATACGGTGGCCCGTCCGGTGGGTCCCAGCTGTCAGGTGGAGGAATAATTATTTTCCGTGTAATAAGGAGGCACTTCCATGCTGCCGTCGTGGACCCAGCTGTCAGCCTCTCCACGTACAGTCCACATCCGATGGAAGCCCTTCCATGACCACATTGACTACGCCGCGCAGAGAGCACCAAGGCGGTGGACGACAGCAAGGTCTAGGAAGGGGACGGCGCGGAGCCGGGGAAGACGCGGCAGTGGATGCCCACGCGTAGAGGAGTATGAGAGTTCGGCTGCGGTGTGAGGCTGTCGTCGCCGCAGAATAATAGGGGGTGTGGGTGAGTGGAGGGATGGCATGGCCAGCAGTGGGAGTAGTAGGGGGCGGTGAGGCCTCCGCGGCAACACAGCCGGCCACGGGAGGCAGGATCACATGGCACGACCGGCGCTGGTTTGCTAACTAGTTTGGGCGGGTGGAGCAAGAATACCAGAGGTTGAAGAAGCACTAAGGCCGTTGGATGAACATTGTACGGTCGCTGGAGCTAGAATCATGCATATTGGCTAAGTTGACAAAGCACTTCGTCCCCGTGAACTTAGTAGGCTCACAAGTCAGCCTGCCACTATACTAGGTCCTAGCTAACAGGGGTAGTATTCATTGTTTTGTACGTAATAAGGAGGCACTTCCTTGTGTGCGAAGATATAGCTGGTGGGTCCAAGCAGATAGCGGCGGTAACGTTTTTTTCGCGAAATACAGAGGCCCTTTTGTTGGTTCCCAGATGTCAGGTGGAGGAGTCATTATTTTGCGCGTAATAAGGAGGCATTTCCTTGCGTGCGGCCATGGACCCAGCTGTCAACTTCTCCACGTACAGTCCACTTCAGATGCATGTCGGTCGTTGACCATGTTGACTAGGCCGCGCAGAGAGCACCAGGGTGGTGGACGACGGCGAGGCCTAGGAAGGGAACGACGCAGAGCTAGGGAAGACTCGATAGTTGTTTCCCGCGCGTAGTAGTAGGAGGGTTTACTGGTTCGTCTGCCGTCCCCGGAGAAAACAGCAGGTGTGGGTGAGTAGAGGGATGGCTAGGCCTGCGATGGGAGTACGGTGGGCGGTGAGGCCTTCGTGGCAGCACAGCTGGTCGCGGGGAGGAGAGAGCAGGCAGTCCCGCCAACGCTTGTTTGAGTGGCTGGAGTAGGAAGAACAGAGATTGAAGAAGCACGACGGCCGTTGGATGGACATCCAACAGTCACTACTTGTGCCTCAACCTATTTTTTAGGAAAGCCTCAAATCTATGGAAAACATCATACAACCCATCTGCCATTATTAATAATAATTTACAGCCCATTTGCTAATTTTTAAGGTTTTTTTGGAGCCCATATTCTTTTTGTTAGCATTACAGCCCATATTGTGGCGACAGTTAAAAAATATACGAAATTTAGCATATTTCGGTGCGGTCCGAACTGTTTTTAATCCCGAAATTTTGAGTCACATTCAAACTGATTTTAAAATTAAATGTATATCAATATAAAATCCAACAAATTGTCCACGCAAAAAAATCAATGCATTTTAAAATCTCGAAATGAAAAAAAAAATAGAAACTAATTGCTAGTTTGATGTGTTTTAAAAATGTATAGCCCATTTCTCATTACTGATAGTCCATTTTCTCGGCTAGCCGAATGAAGCTCTCCTCGTCTTGAAATATTTGCAGCCCAAAAGGCCTGACAAAGCGACTTACTTGGCAAATCACAAAAAAACTGGGTTGTGGCCGTGGACCCAGCTGCGGCCGTGGACCCAGTTGTCAGCCTCTCCACGTACAGTACTCTTCCGATGGTAGTCGGTCATTGACCACATTGACCATGCCGCGCCGAGAGCTCCAAGGCGGTGGACGACGGAGAGGCCTAGGAAGGGGACGACGCGGAGCCAGGGAAGACACAGAAGTGGATGCCCACGCGGAGAGGAGTACGAGGGTTCATTGGTTTGGCTCCGGTGTGAGGCTGCCATCGCCGCAGAATAATAGGGGGTGTGGATGAGTGGAGGGATAGCCTGGCCAGCGTTGGGAGTAGTATGGGGGAGGTGAGGCCTCCGCGGCAGCACAGCCGGCCACGGGAGGCAGGAGCAGGCGGCACGACCGGCGCTGCTTTGGGCGCGAAGACCAGAGGTTGAAGAAGCATTATGGCCGTTGGATGGACATCGTACCGTCACTGGAGCTAGAATCGTTCATATTGGCTAACTTGACAAAGCCCTCTATCCCCGTCAACTTAGTAGGCCCACAAGTCAGACACCCACTATGGTGGGTCCCAACTAGCAGGGGGTATTCATTTTTTTGTGTGTCATAAGGAGGCACTTCCTTGTGTGCGAAGATATAGCTGGTGGGTCTGACCTGTCAGCGGGGGAAATGTTTTTTCGCGAAATACAGAGGCCCTTCTCGTGGGTCCTAGCTACCAGGTCGAGGAATCATATTTTGCGCGTAATAAGGAGGCATTTCCTTGCGTGCGGCCGTGGACCTAGCTGTCAGCCTCTCCACGTACAGTCCACTTCCGATGGATGTCGTTCATTGACCACGTTGACCAGGCCGCACCGAGAGCACCAGGGCGGTGGACGACGGCGAGGCATAGGAAGGGAACGACACGGAGGCAGGGAAGACTCGACAGTTGTTTCCCATGCAGAGGAGTACGAGGGTTTACTGCTTAGTTTGCCGTCCCCGGAGAAAACAGCAAGTGTGGGTGAGTAGAGGGATGGTTAGGCCATCGATCGGAGTACGGTGGGGTGGTGAGGCCTGGGCGGCAGCATAGCCGGCCGCGAGAGGAGGGAGCAGGCAGTCTCGCCGGTGCTTGTTTGAGCGGCTGGAGGAGGAAAAGCAGAGATTGAAGAAGCACGACAGCCGTTGGATGGACATTCAATAGTCACTTCTCTCGTGTGCATTATTTCTAATGATGTACATCCCATTTGCTAATTATTAAGAATTTTTTTGGAGCCCATCTTCTTTTTGTCTGCATTACACCCCATATTGTGGCCACGGTTAAAAACTATATGATTTTTTGTGCATATTTTGATGCAGTCAACTGTTTTTAATTCTGAAATATCGATTCACATTCATACTATTTTGAAAAATAATTTATATAAATATAAAATGGAAATAATTGTCCACGCATAAAAATCAATGGAATTTAAAATCTTGTAATGAAAAAAAATTGAAACTAATTCCCGATTTGATGTGTTTTAAAAATGTACAGCTCATTTCTGGGCAAACCGATTGAAACTCTCCACGGCATACTAAGCAAGCTTCTCCTCGTTCTGCGAGTTGACAGAACACATCAAAAGTACTCTAGTGTATAGAGACTTGCCTCAAAGGTAGGCCCCACATGGTTTGCCTCTTTTTTAACATAACACGTCAAGTCACAATTTGTTTGTTCAACCATGGTAGACCATCCTCCCTCCATCTAGTGAACAACCAGTACACGTGTCAAGTTACCATGTGGGCTGCCTTTTTGTACAGAAATGAGCTCCACCGTGTACCCACGCGAGTGTCGTTGGGAAAGAGACGGGAGTACGTGCGCCGTGCGTGCACCTCTTCTCTTCGTGCACGTCCCCCACCTACATGGGTGTGTGTGAGAGGGACAATAGAGATACAAACCTAGACATAATGCGCCGTCCATCCCCATGCCTTCGCCCAGTCTGACCACCAGTCCCCACCACACCCCGCTCCTCCTCACCTTATCTCTCATATTTTTCCCTCCACTTTTATATACAAGGCCACTATCAAAATTATAATTTGCAGATATACAAGGCCACTAACACTAATCAATGCAATATTGGTGTTCGCCTCGTAGTACTACTAGCAAAGGAGGACACTAATTATCCCTTGCAGGCATGCCAGAGTGTGAGCATTGGCTTGATGTGCATGAAAGAGAAGAATACACATTAATTTAGACTGCAAACAAGGAAACAAGGTGGCTTGCAACATTGAGTTAGAACACATTAATTTTTGCCTTGGTACCTGTAATATGGGTTTGTGGCCTTGTATACAAAAATAGAGTCCGATAAAATTCTCGAGATACCATTTCATATAAACAGCGACGGAAATCATATAAGATATCTAATTTACATACAAACAAGGCGAATTTCGTTACATTCAAATGAACTACGTGGTGCTAGTTCTAGACAGCACAGATATATAATACCTGGCCTAAATGGTCGCCCGCCGATCGATTTGTGTTCCCAGCACGATCACCGGACTGTGGTATATGCAGGGTCGACGAAGGTCCTCGCAACAAAAGGATCCGGAAAGACACCAGTTGTATACGTCGGCGTCGCCTCCGTGGTGGCCTTCATGGGGACCCAAGCGGCGGCGGCCTCCCATGTTCTACTTCTCCTCGATGATGGCAGCGGATGCGGAGTTGCTGGCCACCGACTCAATGCTCTCCGCGCACCCGGCTTCTGTCGCTGCTTGCATGGCTCGGCCGCCGGCATGGGAGTCTCGGCCACAGAAACGGGAAACGTGGTACAAGGCGGCGGTGTGGACGACAGCAACAACGCCCGTGCGCCGCTCCTCGTCGAGCTGGCCTGGAGTGGTGAGTTGCTGAATCGCGCGCCGGCTTTGGGCGGCAACTGGCTCCGTCGGGCGAGGGGAGGGAGGTGGATCAGCGAGCCGCATATCTCGTATCCGGAGGGCTTGGCGGGCCACCCAGCCGGCTTGGATGCGGCATAACTACTCTTCGTAAGCCATTGTAAGAGTGGACAAAATGGTAAAGAAGGAGATAGGGGAGCGGCGGAGGAGTGCAATTATTGGTCGGTGTTTGGCCTCGTTTAAATAGGAGATTAAATAGACGGCGGACGGGAGGAGCTCGGCCGGCGTTGTGTTTAATGCTGGCCCGGTCATGAACGGACGTGTGTCCAGAGTGGGTTTCTCGGCTTCCACACGGGCGGTTTTCATGGAGGCGTTTGAATGCGGCAAGCAGGCGTGTTCAGCCGGGCATGCAGCGAGTGGCGCCCTCGACTCTGACGTAGGACAGCGCACCGTTCTTCCACTGACGTGTGGGCTCTTTGGGTACATGGCCTGCATGTTAGTGATCCAACGCAGGCAGCGCACAGCAGAGGAACCTTTGGTGGGCCAGGGCGGTCAGAAGTGGGCATTTCATAAACCGATGATTGTTGATAGAGTGTGACATCATCCTTTTCATGTTGATAGCCCGTTCGATACGTTGTGATTCATGAAGGCCACTACAAACATCAGTGATGCGGAGCATCACACGATCATCCCCATGTTCACTTTGACAAGACCTCAAGTACCCACCATTGGACACAAGGTTGATTCGCTCCTCTCCAAACCTTCACTTTCCACATGCGAGACATGGGTAGTACATCATGCATGGACCATGTGCATACCCAGGTACATCCGAGTCGACCATGGAGAATCCAAGGACCAAGGCCAAGCATGGAAGGGGAGAAGAAAGAAGCAGAACGGACAATACAGAAGATGCCCGGATGATCCGGACCCCCAGCCGAACGATCCGGACCAAGCCCGGATGACCCGAACCCCGCCCGGACAATCCAGGTAATGAGCCCGAAGACACCCGAAGCCTGCACGACGAAGCCGAATCATCCGGACGGCCGCCCGGATCATCCCGACCACCGACACTCGGATCATCCGGGCCACCATCCGGATCATCCGGACCCCGCCTGTGCGCGTGAATTGGGCCGAGCCCGTGTACCCCTTCGCCCCCTCACTTACCCCTTCGTGGCTTAGACTATAAATAGACCCTCTCCTCCTCCATTTGAGGGTTAGCTTAGGTTTAGCTCATTTGAGACATCCATTAGTGGTTCATCTCTTTGGGAGTGACAGCGGCGCCTCCACGGAGAAGATCCACACGGATTGAAGACCTCCTTCACGGAGAAGATCCCGCGGGATACCCCAAGGCCTCCTCACGGAGATGAATTGTCTACCCTTTGTATCGTCCCTTGTTGATCATGGATCTTGTATCTCTTTGTGTTTCGAGGATCTAGCATATGTGTGACACCTTTCTTGTTGGTTTGAGTGTTTCTCTTGTGTTTCCCCTCGTGTTCCCCCTCGTGTTCTTCGTGGGATCCCCTCCATTTCGTGAAAGATCGGCCTAGAACGGGTCGGCCACGGTTTCTCACAAATTTGGAGCCTCCCCACCGTTTTCTAGCCTTGTTTTGTTGTGTTCTTCCCCGAATTTGAGAATTCCCCACCAAAAATAGCCCCAATTTTTTTTGTGATCTGTTGGTTTGATGAGATTTTGTTGATTTTGATCCATGGATTCGCTTGGTTTCAAGTGGATCTAGCATCACCACAAGTTTCCCCACTTTCCATCCACGAAATCCTGTCAATTTTGAGCCCAAAGTCGTCCTTTTCTGCCCCCAAATTCATCCCCGAGAGGAAATCCCTGGCGGAGGTGACCCGCGCGGATCATCCGGACACCTCCCGGATGAGCTGGACATTCTGCCGGAAGTCCGGGTAATCCGCGCACCTGAATACCCGTACCTGAGCTGCTGAACCCGGATCATCCGGATGTACACTCGGATCATCCGGACAAAGCCCGGATGAGCTGGACTTTCTCCCGGATGTCCAGTTAACCCTGAAACTGACGCAGCTGAAATTTTGTTTTGTCCATAACTAATTCATCCGGAGTCCGTTTTTGACGTTCTTTAGCTGCTTTTGAAGCTCTTGACATACTCCATACCACAAAAATACTACCATCATCATTTGAATCCATGAAATTTTCTCAAATTTGGCAAGTTTGCCTAGGCCTTCCACCATATCATCCGCATAGCCACCATAGACTTCCGCAACCTAACCCATTTTGTCCACCATCGCATTTGTTGTTGCTTGAGTAGTGATTTGAGTCTCCTAAGGTGTTTAGGCTAATTAGGAACGATTGCTTCTTCATCAAGCACCACCACCACTTCCTCATACACATTGCACACCATACATTTCCGCCACCCAAACCTAACCCAATTTTGTTTGAGCTTGTTTAAGTTGTGGCTTGTGTCTCCTAAGGTGTTTCGGCTACTTAGCGACGGTCACGATAACTCCAACACACATAACCCATCTTTCCACTTCCGCTTTGCCGAGTGCATAACCACCACCGCATTCCCGCTACCACCATTTGACATTTGTCCTTGAGATTTTGAGTTGTGGTTTTTCCGTTTCCTAAGGTGTTTTGGCTAATTAGGAATGGGTCTACATCAAGAGCACCACATCTCATCATCTTCACCGGACGGTAACCTCGACGACATCATTGTATATTCCCCTTGCAATTGCATTGTTAACCCTTAGCCCATTTTGCGTCACTTGCCTATGGAGACTAGCCTTTGAGTATTGCCAGCAACGTTACTTGTGCACATTAATGATCATCGATCCGCCCTTCCATTGCATACATACCATATCATCTTGGTATCATCATATCATCTCTTGTGTCACAAGATTGTTCCCGCATATACACAATTGCTATCTTGGTTTGTGCATTTCGCATAAGTGGCCATAGAAAAAAAAAAGAATAAGCTTTTAAGCAAAGAAAAAGAGCCACAAAGAAGCTTGTAAGCAAGAGCCATAGCATCACAAAATATCATATCATACTCGATCATCTTGGATCATTTTGTGCTAAAGCACCAGAACATCATACACAAATATCATAGTTGAGATAGAAAGTTGCTACATTTTGCATCCAATAGGTAGTGCACAAGTTCGTGTCCGCCTATTGAGCAATCGGCTAGCATCTCTCTAGTGTCGTGCGACAAGAGCATTTTCCATGGATTCCACATTTTCAGCTCAATCCTTGGTTGCACAACCACATTTATCTATACGTGCGTGTGTTTCCGTGTGCCACATATTGCTATTGGTCTACTTGTTTCACTTGCGAATTTGTGAATCTCTTTCAACTTTATTGACTCTTGCTAACATTTCGCATCAAATTTTTGTGCCACTATCCTCACCGAGCTCCGCCATAATCTTTACTTGTGTAGGTGTGAGAAACTAACAAGAATTGGCACCAATTGTGCTATTTCCTTGTTCCACATTTGAGTGATCATTGATCCATCTTCAACTTCGGTCAAGGTACATTTGGTCTAATTCTACTCTTTCTCCCACTCACCACTACTTGAGTATTGTGATGGATAGGCAAAGCATTTCATCTCCAGTCTTCGACATCGACGGCGTGAACAACTACATCCACAAGCAAACCATTGGACTACAACGAGCAATGCAAGAGCGCTTGCGCAACATCGCCATCGAACTACGACACTCCGAGACAAGGACAATGGCTTCCTTCGACGACATGAGCGACTCCTTAAACAAACAAATGGCGTAGCTCCAACACTTGGTGGTCGATTACAAGTCTTCTTCCCCTTCATCATCCTCTCGGCAGCGACGTTCAAGTCCCAAGTGTTCGGAGCGCCAAAATGATGCAAGTGAATGTCTTCCACGTCCACACCACCATGGCGACCATCGACATCTTCATGAAGGGCATGTCACCTCCAAGCATCACGTCCACGACAACGACGAACGACATCTACCAAGAGCTCAAGCACTACAATGACACCATCAAGATGAAGATGCTCAACACGCTCAAACATACAAGTCCGAAGACGCTCTACTTCACGCCAAGCCCAAGCTTCAAGAGCACATAAGAAGACCGCGAGACAAGAACACCCAAGACGGAGCTACGGCTACAACCACCACTTCGGCATCATCGCTAGGTGCTATCAAGGAATATTAGCCTTCGGATGTACGGCATCTTCGCCTACTTCCCATGAGTTTGCCTACATCGACGTCTTCGTTATCTACGAGCGACGACGACAAGGCATGTTGAGCATGGGACATCCCCTTCGAACAAGGTGACGAGCATGAACCTCTTCGACACCATGAAGACGACGTCCATATTAGACTCCTACTCCGGGTCAAGCAACACGAGCAAGCATGAGACCTTCTCTTTGACCTCGGAGGAGCGTGATGGTTTGCCACACCCAACGGCATTCATCTTGGAGGCGTTAGGGATGAGGAAGTTGAGCATGGAGACTATTGCACCTACACCTCATCGACATCCACATATGACGAGATGCCCCAATTCACATGTGAGGAGAGCCACCACCACATGAATGATACGAGTGACTCCACCATATGTGACATTGAGAGTATTTCCTTTGAGAGGATGAGAGTGACCACTACTAGCCCCATACATGAGAGCATGCCACTTTTCCTATGTGAGATTGAGAGCCATTTGAGTGACTCCACCAACCATACGAGTGAGAGCATCCAAGAGGGAGTGAGTGAGCCACAACACTTAGTGAGTGAGGTAGTTCATAGGGCATGTGAGGCCACTATGATCTCTAACGACTTAACCTCTACTCCGAGTGTGTTTTCTTCGGTGATAGGTCTCCTACAAGAGGACGTGCCTACCCTCGACGAGTCTGTCCCTCCAATGGACAACCCGATGGCCATGGTGGAAGAAGATGCACCACCAACATGGTCCCATCATGTCACATTCCTAGTTTAGTACTTGCATTAGGACTAGCTAGAGTGTGCATCATGTTTACTTATCAAAGAAACTTGAAATGGGAATGACAGAAACCCCAGCATCCCTCTTCTAACAACTAGGGTTTGATAAAATATGGGCATTTAAATACTATAAAATATTTTAAATGCTCAAATAATCATAAACTATAATGTTCCATGTTGTTCATATTATATACAGTGGGCATGACAAGTTTTATGAGTTATATAAATGTTCTGGCATTTTTATTAATTAAACAAAGTTGCAAAAGAAATGAAACAGAAAAGAAATAGGAAAAAGGAGAGAGAAAAGGAGTTACCTGGCGCCCCACCCGGCCCACCTGCCGGCCCAGCCCACCTGCCGCTCCAACGAGCTGCTTGGCTCGGCCAGGCAGGCAGGCAGGTGCTCGACGGTGGCCACAGCACGCACCACGCAGCTGCCCGCCGCCCTGCTTCCTCCCCTCGCCGCCCTGGAGGCCTGGATCGGTCGTACACCTCGCCCCCGACCTCGTAGACACCCCCCACTCCCCCCAGCTCCTCTCCTTCGCCCTCCCCGCACCATGGCCGACGCCGCCGTGCTCGCACCGTCGTAGTAGCCGCGCCCACTGTCGTCCCTAAGCCCCGTCGCCATATCCGTTGTTGCCTCCGTCCTCGACTACTTCGAACAGGCCGAGCCCCGAGCGCTCGCCCGCCCTGGAGACGCCCCCGACCCCTTCTTCCCCAACTCCGGCCGCGGAGATCCCCCCGCCGTCCCGCTCAGCTCCGACCGCCACCAAGCTTGCTCCGGCGTCTGCTGCAACCCCTGTGAGCCCAGCTTCGTCCTCCCCCTCCCCGTTGGCTCTCTACTACCCTGGAACGCACCGCATGAAGCTCACCTGCACGCACCGCCGCGGAGCTCGTCGCCGACGAGGCTCCGGCCATCCATTGGTCCGGCCACCGTGTCTATCAGCTTCACCGTCACGCGTAGGTGCTGTAGGACCACTCCACGCTCCTCCACGAGCACCGCACCGTCGTTTTCGACTTCGCCGAACTCCGGTAGCCGCTGGACTCGTCGCCGGCGTCATCTCCGACGACCCCGAGGCCAGCCACCACCTCCACTCGATGCGGTTTGCCTCCAGCTAACCGTAGGTGTGCTCCGCCGTCGTTTTGGCAGCCGGAGCACGAAACCCGCACCTCACCGCCGTGTTTGGCCTCGCCGGCAGCTAAACGCCAGCGAGTTGGACCTGTTTGACCACGGGTTTGACCCCCTTGGGTCACTGACATGTGGGCCCTGCCTACAAGTCAAACCTAGTTTAGGTGTTAATTTAATTCTAATTAGTTAATTAGTTAACTGTGACACTGACCAGTGGGTCCCACTGGTCAGGTTTGACTTGGGCCGCCCTGTTGACTGACTGACGTTAGCATGATGTCATGATGACGCAGTAGAGGATTTTCTGGGATTTTTAGATTTAAAAATAATTCAGGAAATTCCAAAAAATGCCTAAACTTCAAAAAATCATATAAATTCAACAGTACCTCAAATGGAAAAGATTTATATATGAAAAATGATCAGAAAAATCCAATCTTTCCAATGGCACTGGTTTCATGCATGTTTGATTAAGTTAACCTTGCTATATACATTAAAACATGATAATGTTCTTTTTTAAATAATAGTTAAAGTGCCAATTTGAATCTTTGATTCAAATAGGCTCAAACCCTTCTGGTTATAGTTGCATTAGCCCAACACACATGCATCTTGCCATGTCATGAGCATGCATCATATTGTTGCATTTGTTTGTTTAATGATTGTATCGCCGTTATTCTCTGTGTTAGGTCCTGCTCCCGAGGATACTGCTGCGTATCCAGTTGAAGAGCAGTACCCGACAACCACTTTGTCAGGCAAGCAATCATTGATCATTCCGATACAAACCCAATCTTCTCGCTCCTGCTCTCTTTTACTGCATTAAGGCAACAGCGTGTGAACTGCTACTTGCTGCGGTAGTTGAACCCTATTCCCTTGCATGACCTGTCATTGCCACAGTAAATAGTTGAAACCCACTAGCATGTGTAGGAGTTGATTGAGCCATGTGATGTGTGATCCACCATGCTATTTGTTTATGTTGCCAGCTATGCTTAGAGTTGTGTCTGGTCTGGTTCATCTGGGTGATGGATCGGAGTGAAATGATCATACCGATAAAGAGAAGGGAGTGTGGAATACACTTGGTAAAGGTATCGATGAAAGGCCATGTAGGAGTACGTAGTGGGTTGTTTCATTGGAACCGTCCATAGGACCCGAGATCTGTATGTGTGGTTCAAGTTCCAGTTACTACCATGCATTGGGCCCGAAACCAATGGACCCTCTCGGCTTATTAATTACCCTCGATCTCTGTCCAGGAGTTGCAACTAGTTTCTGGTGTTTATAGTTTACTGGAGGTCGTGCACAGCGCTGACCCTCGGGGTGGGTTGTGATGCGACAGGTATGTGGCACGGTGTACCGGTTGCCCGTTTGGTGACTCGGGAACCCTGTACACATCGTTTGGGACCGTGAGCGACACCCCGGCCGGATCTCCCCACGGATGGAACCCAAATAGGCGATAAACCTGGACGAGAGACTTGAGTAGTTAGTCAGGTCGTGTCCGACACCCTCGCTGGGCTTCCGCTTGAAGGTTGCCGAGTACATGTCGAGTAAACGGCGATAAGTGGTGAAAACATGTGTGAAGAGGTACACCCCTGCAGGGTTATCAGTCTATTCGAATAGCCGTTGTTCGCGGTACAGACTACTTGGTTACTCTTACAGTTCATAGACAAGTTGATGGATTCTACTAAAAGCCTCAAGATAAGTGTGAGTGCCGTGGATGGCCCTTCCGTAGGATGACGGAAGAGGATCCTCGGTAGTGTATTGTTGTGGTGAGTAGAGGACTCGTGTTCGAAATAACATTTTGCAATCCGTTGAGAGTTGTAGTATAGGTTAGCCAAGAGTCAAAGCTGGCTTTCTGCTATGATATCCACTACCCCCTTTGATAATGTTGCATGTATGATATATTCTGTGGTAAGACTTGCTGAGTACCTTTGTACTCATGTTTGCTTAATAACTGTTGCAGAGGAGAACCCTGCCCCTGCTGATGGGTTCTACATAGACGTTGACGTCGACGAGTAGCTTGGCACCCAGACGGAGATCTGGAGCTTGTGAAGGGCCTTGTAGATAGTGAGGCTACACCAAGCCTGCTTTATTTTCTAAGTTGTCTGTACTCAGACATGTAGCTTACGCTTGTGCTTGTATGACTGTATGACTTGAGTGTTGGGTCATGTGACCCCTACCTGTATGGATATGTTATGTATGGCTCTTGGAGCCTCTTAAATAAAGTACTTTGAGTCATAGAGTTCTGTTGTGATGCAATGTTGTATTTGCACATATTGAGCATATTGTGTGTATTGTTGAAATGCTTGGTATGTGTGGGATCCGACACCTAGTTGTTTTCCTTTGGTAGCCTACCTTACAGGGAAATGCCTCCTAGTGATTCCAAATGAGCCTTGGTAGCTTGCTACTGCTCGGAACACGTAGGCTGGCCGGCATGTGTCCTTCTTCGTTCTTGTGTCTGTCCCTTAGGGGAAATGTCACGCGTTGTTCCTTTAAGTCCATGTAGCTTGCTACGACTTGGGTTCATACGTTGATGACCGACACGTTCGTTGCTGGGTCATGGATGCCTGTCTTTGTAATCTAGTGCCACTTTTGGTTTATAACTAGCCATGTCGGCCCGGGTTCTCTGTCATATGGATGCTAGCGACACTGTCATATACATGTGCCAAAATGCGCAAACGGTCCCGGGCCAGGTAAGGTGGCACCCGTGGGGTTACCGTGCGTGAGGCCGCAAAGTGATATGACGTGTTACAGCTAGATCGGTGTGACTTAGGATCGGGGTCCTGACAGCGTTGGCATCAGAGCTGGACTGCATGTAGGTTTCTCAAGCCAAACTGGTCGATGTTGAGTCTAGAAAAATTCTTAGTCATATGTAGGGGAATTGATTGTGGAAGGGAACGTAAGGCTCTTTTACTCCTTTACCTTATGCCCATCTGATCTGAGTCAGTTTATTCTTTCTACGGGGATTTAGGACTAGGCCTCTTATCCTTACTAGGTTCACGTGTTACTAATCCTTAGACTCTTAGGATTGTTGGTTTCAAGCCTCAGTTCAGTTTCTATCCTTTTTAGTATGATGATTATTGGACCCGGAACCTTGATATGGAATTGTTGAGTGGTTATGCTATCATTTGTATGATGTCTCAAATCCTTGTTTGAGCATTTACAGTTGTTATGCTGCCCGATTTCTTCCAGAAACACTAATGCCTTTGCATTATTTCGTGTTTCAGATGTCTGGCCGCACCCCTCACCAAGTGGTTCGTTTGACTCGGTGCACTAATGTGCCCGGTCACACGGCCATGATAGTCCGTGTGCTGAGTGAGATCGGTTATCGCTGGTATCATGAGTACACCGTGGAGGAACAGTACCGGGATTTCAATCAGAGTCAGTATTTCTGCACAGTCCGGATATACCCCTCATATCCTGGAGCTAACGACCCCATCCATTGGTCTTATGGACTCGGGGTTACCATCGAGATGGCAGTGCAGGATGCTGGCTATTCGATGATGACCATTCTCCGGGCTAGGCATGCCTTGTTGCCGAACACTGAGTTCTGTTACATGCCAGCCTCACTTCCCGGAGAGGAAGGCTACTACACTGGTCTGTATACTGATGCTACTCATGAAGAGCCACTGCTTCAGACTACTGTTCAGATGCTGGAGGATAGGGACCGTGATGTCAGGACCCCGATCCTAAGTCACACAGGTCTAGCCTGTAACACATCATATCACTTTGCGGCCTCACGCACGGTATCCCCACGGCTGCCACCTTACCTGGCCCGGGACCGTTTGCGCATTTTGGCACACGTATATGATAGTGTCGCTAGCATCCATATGACAGAGAACCCGGGCCGACATGACCAGTTATAAACCAAAAGTGGCACTAAATTTCAGAGACAGGCATACATGACCCAGCAACGAACGTGTCGGTCATCAACGTATGAACCCAAGTCGTAGCAAGCTACAAGGACTTAAAGGAACAACGCGTGACATTTCCCCTAAGGGACAGACACGGGAACGAAAAAGGATACATGCCGGCCAGCCTAAGTGTTCCGAAGCAGTAGCAAGCTACCAAGGCTCAGTGGAAGCACTAGGAGACATTTCCCTATAAGATAGGCTACCAAAGGTAAACAACTAGGTGTCGGATCCCACACATAGCAATACACATTACACGTACGCATAACATGCAAGTATGTGTTGTACAACATGGCATCACAACATAACTCAACAACTCATATAGATAAAGGCCCAGAAGAGCCATCATAGCATTTATTACAATCAGAGGTCACACGACCCAACATACAGAGCATACAGGCAACGGAAGCATTACATGTCTGAGTACAGACATCTACAAATGAAAAAGACTAAGAAGTCTGACTATCTACCAGACCCTCCCAAGGGTACAAGATCGTAGCTGAGGTAACAAGCTAAACATCGAAGTCCACGCGGAACCACTAGCGAGACTGAAGTCTCTCTGCAAAAACATAATTAAGCAAACGTGAGTACAAAGGTACTCAGCAAGACTTACATCAGAACTAGCTACATATGCATCAGTATCAACAAAGGGGGTGGTGGAGTTTGACTGCAGCAAGCCAGCTTTGACTCGGTGGCTATCCTAAACTACGACTGCAAGTAACTCTTTTGAGGTGGCGCACACGAGTCCACATATTCACCAATCAATACACCACTATGGATCCGCTCCCGTCTCCCTACGAGAAGGCCACCCATAGCACTCACGCTTATCTTGCGCGTTTTAGAGTATCCACTTTCACTTGTCTATGAACTGTAATAGGCAACCCAGAAGTCCATTTCCGCGGACACGGCTATTCGAATAGATTATATATAACCCTGCAGGGGTGTACTTCTTCACACATGTTTCCACCACTTAGCGTCTGCACACGACATGTGCTCGGCAGACTTCAAGCGAAAACCGACGTGGGTGTAGACCACGACCTAACCAACCACTCAAGTCTCTCGTCCAGGTTTATCGCCTATTTGGGTTCCATCCGTGGGGAGATCCGGCCGGGGTGTCGCTCACGGCCCCAAACGATGTGTACAGGGTTCCTGCGTCACCAAACGGGCGACCGGTACACCGTGCCACATACCTGCCGTGTCACAGTCCACCCCGAGGGTCAGCACTGCGCACGACCTCCAGTAAACTACAAACACCAGAAACTAGTTGCAACTCCTGGACAGAGAACAAGGGCAGTCAATAAGTCGAGCGGGGTCATATTTCAGGGCCCAATGTGTGGTAGTAGCTGTTTCATGGATCAACCAACACAGAACTCAGTTCCTGAGGACGGTTTCAATGAGACAACCCATCATGTACTCCTACATGGCCTCTCATCGCTACCTTTACCAAATCGTGTTCACACACTTAGCTCACACACATTAGGACATGTTCGTCACCATTCCAATTCATCCCCGATGAATCAGACCTGACACAACACTAAGCAATAGCAGGCATAACCAGAAAGCATCAATGAGTAGGCACAACATGGCTCAAACAACTCCTACTCATACTAGCGGGTTTCAACTATTTACTGTGGCAATGACGGGTCATGCAGTGGAAAGGGGTTCAACTACCGCAGCAGGTAACAATTGAAGCGTAGTTGTCCTAATGCAATAAAGGAGAGCAAGAGCGAGAGGGCGGGATTGTATCGGAATGCTCAATGGGGTTTTGCTTGCCTGGCACTTCTAAAGATAACATTGAGTCCTCATCGGTGTCATCGATCACATCGTCGAAACACGTCTACTGAAAGGGGACAAGCACCGACAAACAAGGGAGAACACAATCAATGCAATGCGGCAGTATGATGCATGATCATGACATGGCAATATGCTGTTGATTGAGCTGATGCAACTAGCAACACAATTAAATGAAGTTGGTTTGAACCAAAGGTTCAAATTCAAACTTCATATGTGATTATTTAAATGCCATTTAATTGATTTGACCTGATCAGCAGGTTTAACTTGTTCAAACATGCATGAAAATGCCATAAACAGATTCCTTGAATTTTTCTGATCAATTTTCATATACAAATTATTTTCATCTGAGTTATGGATTAATTTCTATGATTTTTAGAAGTTTTGGCTATTTTCTGAAATAAATAAATCATTTCTGATTTATTTAAAATCCCAGAAAATAGTTACTGCGTCAGCACTAGGTCATGCTGACATCAGCAAGTCAACAGGGGCTGGTCCAGTCAAACCTGACCAGTGGGGCCCACTGGTCAGTGTCTAAGGGCTGGTTTGTGTGCATGGCAGGTGGGACCAGTCAGTGTTGACTTGACCAAAGTCAAACTGCCATGTGGGGTCCACCGGATTAGTACCAAGCTAAACAGGAAAAATAGATTAACCTAATTAGGCGCGGGGGCCCACAAGTCAGTGTCTAATTAGGTTAATGACAACAATTAAAACTTAATTAAAAACCTAAACTAATTAAACAAAGCTCGGCCCCACGAGTCAGTGACTCAGGGGAAATCAAACCCCTCGTCAGGTGGGTCAACTGGCCGGCGGCTCGCCGCTGGCGAGTGCCGAGACGGCGGAGCGCGTCGGAAAACGCCCTCCGGCGACCAAAAGAGCGGCGGAGGGGCTTGGGGTGATGCTGGTCCTCGTTCGCATCCAACGGAGCCATCAGCTCGCGCCGGGGAGGACCAGAACGACGGCGGCGAGGGGAAGTGCGGTGGCCGGAGTTCGGGCGTGCTCGGGAACGGCGTTGGGGTGCACCCTAGGACGAGCAGGTGGGGTTTTTCGACTCCTGGGAGGGTGCGGAGCACGATGCCGGGCTCGTTTTCAAGCCCCGGTGGCTGCAGCGTCGGCGGTGACATCGCCGGTGGCGGGAGGTTCTCGGGCACGGTGGTGGTTTGAGCTACGGCACGCGCATGGGTAAGGGGATAGGGGGAAGAGCAAGAGGGGCTCACGGCGGTTCGTTTGAAGAAGACGGCGAGCCCGGGGGCGGCCTGACGGCGACGAATCGCCGACGGCGGTCACCGAACACACAGGAGGGGAACGACGGCGTTGAAGGCGCTGCGGTGCTCCCCAGCTTGGGTACGTCGAGGGAACAGGAAGATGGGGTTGCGGCGACTCTTCTGGGCATGTTTGCGAGGCGTGCGGTGGCCGGTGGCCGCGGTGGCAGCGAGCGCGGCGGCGATGGCGTTCGGTGGCTGCGAGAGAGAGGGAAGGAGAAGAGGGAGAGGTCCAGCGAGGGAGAGGAGAGAACCAGGGCGGCCAGGGCATCGCGCTGGCGAGGAGAGGGGGGGTCGGGGCCTTGCCACCGTGAAGCATGAGGTGGCCGCGGCTTGGCTGTGCGCGTGCCACGCACCGAGCCAGTAGGCGCGAGGAAGACGACGCGCGAGGGGAGGTGGGCTGGGCCGCTACAGTGCTGGGCCGCACAGGTAAGTGGCTCAGGTGGGCTTCCTTTCTCTCTGTCTTTTCTGATTTAGTTTCTGTTTTCTATTATCTATTTCTTTTGTAGCTTTGTGGCTTTTCTAAAAATGCTTAGGCACTTTCAAAACTCACCAAACTGCCCATGCCCATTGTTTAGCATATAACCAACATGGAACATTTCAGTTTGGGATTATTTGAGCATTTATAATAATATATAAAATTTAAATGCCCAAATGCAAATAGGATATGATTTAATTCAAAATCCAGAATGGTCCTAGAAATATGTGCAGCATTTTCGGCAGAGGTTTTTAATCAATCCAAAAATGATGAACTTTTCCAAGGGACATTTTGGGCTCATTGACAAGATTTTAATTTGACCCTAATTAAATTCATTTAGTGCTAGGGTTTGAGCATCCCCATTTCAGGTTTCTGAGAAATTGAAACATGATGCAACATGCAAATGCTATCTTAGGGCAAGGTGAAACAAGGGATGTGACACGTGAGGTCCGTGCCCTCCGAATGGAGTTGTATAACACTAGAGCCGCCCACTGGACTACTTTGACACGGCTTGCACCTGCTGTGCACGCCGGATATCTGGACATGCGGGATTTGTACCCCGTGCGGACTCATCTACCTAATCGCATGGATTGGCGTGACGTTGGGGGTATTACACCTCCACGTGGGCGTCGGTTACCACCAGCATCGGGACCGAGGCCACATCCATGTCCCTATGGTCCACAGCCTTCGATCGCTCGCGAGTTTCAAGATCCGTCTGTTCCACTTCCAGGCTACGGTGGTAATCTTTACGAAGATTACTACGGGAATGTCTGAGCTAGACCGTGGCAGTAGTAGTATTGTATTAGTTGTATTCCCAGTCCTGCGCGTCTTGTGGAATACGACTTAGTGTGTACTGAGTTCCGGAGGTGTAGTTAAATAATGTATAGGAGCTTGGAATGCCTCTGATGGGATGTATCGTCTTTCACCGCAGTTGTACTTTAGCCTTGGCTTGTACTAAACTATGTTTGGTGTGTATGACCACTGGTGTATATATAGCAGTTTCTATATTACCATGTCGTAAGGATGAACATCTCTGCATTCCGTGTCATCCATTACATTTTGCACTTCTATGTCAAATTTTGGCCATCCTTGTCTAAACTGTTGTTTTGTTTTCCTAGGATGGTCAACACTCGCAACACTCCTGCTACTCAGGAGCAGGGTGAGGCTAGTGGGGCTAGAGATGGGAATCTGCCCCAGCCACCCTCCTTGGCGGAAGTTATGCTCGAGGCAGAACGGAACAAGAGAGAGACCAACCATCTGCTGGAACGCATAGAGCAGAACACTGGGTTCCGTCAGAGGAATGACGTGGTGTCAATCAATGACTTTATCAAGATGTGCCCACCGAAGTTCCATCACTCCACTGAACCTCTGGATGCGGATGAATGGCTACGTAGTATCACCCACAAGCTACACTCTGCCCGTGTGGCCGAAGCTGACAAGGTTACCTACGCCGCCTACCATCTTGAGGGCCCTGCCAGTCTTTGGTGGGAAAACTTTGAAGCTATGCGTCCTGCTGGCCAAATCACTACTTGGGTTGAGTTCAGTGAGGCATTCCGTGAACATCACATTCCGGAAGGTCTCATGGATCGCAAGCGGGAGGAATTCTGCAACTTCACCCAGGGCCGGTTAACTGTGGATGGCTATAGTCGCGAGTTTGGCAACTTGGCACGCTATGCACCTGAGGAAGTATCCACCGATGCCAAGAAGCAGGCGAGGTTCCGCAAGGGACTCAGCCCTGAACTCCTCCGAGATCTACGTCTGCACGAGTGTACTTCCTTCCAGAAGTTGGTAAACAAGGCTATCAGTGCTGAGACGGGCCAGACCGACTTCGAGGCCACATGCAAGCATACTCGAGATTTTGGTTCCTCATCCGGCTCTGACTCTCACAAGCGTCGTGTGTGGGTTCCTAACACTGCTCTGCCACCCAAGTACATACCGAGGCCATCCTATGAGGCGCCTCGCCCAACTCAACAGTTTGCACCTGCTAAGACCTATGGAGGACCACCTTCCAACTTTGCTCCACGCACTAGCACTGTGACCTGCTTCAAGTGTGGAGAACCGGGACACTAAATGCGTGAGTGTCCTCAGAACCAACCAGGAAAACCCGTTGGCCGTGGTAAGCCAACCGGCAAGGTGAATTATGTCAATCCAATCCCCACTGCAAGTGGTCATGTCAACTATGTCTCTGCCGAGGAAGCTTATGAGGATCCTAACGTCGTCCTTGGTACGCTTCTCGTTAACTGCCATCCGGCATCTGTTCTTTTCGATACTGGAGCATCCCATTCGTTCATATCTGAGAGCTATGCTCGACTGCACAACATGACTTTTTGTGACATGCCTACTTCCATGGTTATTCAAACTCCTGGTTCAAAGTGGCAAACCTCTAGGGTAAGCCATGGAAATGAAATCCTTGTCGATAGACTTGTTTTCCTAGCATCGCTAATCGCTCTCAAGTCCTCGGACATAAACATCATTTTGGGTATGGATTGGATGACAACTCATTACGCCAAGATTGATTGCTATACTAGGACCGTTCAACTTACACACCCATCCGGCAAGATAGTCAATGTCTTGACCCGAATGGCTGAGCGTCAGCTCTACTCTCTTAATGCCAGCCCTCTACCAGAACTCAAAGATATCCCGGTAGTCCGTGACTTTCCGGATGTTTTTCCAGAAGAACTGCCAGGAATTCCACCTGACAGAGATGTCGAGTTCGTGATAGTTCTTATCCCTGGAACTGTCCCAATCTCTAGGAGACCTTATAAGATGGCACCACTAGAATTAGCTGAGCTTAAGAAACAACTCGATGAGTCCTTGCAAAAAGGTTTCATCCGTCCTAGTTCTCCCCCTTGGGCTTGCCCCGTCCTATTCGTCAAGAAGAAGGATGGAACAGAGCGGATGGTTGTAGATTACCGACCTGTCAATCTGGTCACCATAAAGAACAAGTATCCGCTCCCCAGGATCAACGACCTATATGATCAGCTCGCTGGATCCTCAGTCTTCTCTAAGATGGATTTGAGGTTGGGTTACCATCAAATCAAAATCAAGAACGGGGACATTCCTAAAACGGCTTTTGTTACTCGTTATGGCCAATATGAGTACACCGTCATGTCTTTCGGATTAACCAATGCCCCAGCCACCTTCTCCCGGCTCATGAATTCTATATTCATGGAGTACTTGGATAAATTCGTCGTGGTATACCTCGATGATATACTCATTTACTCCAAGAACAAGGAAGATCATGCCGAGCATTTAAGGCTGGTATTGACGAAACTTCGAGAGCACCGCCTTTATGCCAAATTCTCTAAATGTGAATTTTGGTTGCCGGAAGTAACCTATCTAGGTCATGTGATCTCTGGCAAGGGTATTGCTGTCAATCCCGAACGAGTTCAGGCCATCCTTGATTGGACTCCCCCTGAATCGGTCAAGCAAGTTAGGAGTTTTCTTGGCTTAGCGAGCTATTGCCGACGCTTCGTCGAGAATTTCTCCAAGGTTGCTAAACCTCTAACTAAACTCCTCAAGAAAGATAAAAAGTTTGAGTGGACCCCATAGTGCGAGTCCAGTTTTCAGGAAATGAAAAGACGCCTGACATCTGCACCTGTACTGGTACCACCAGACTTTTCCAAGGATTTTTTATCTACTGCGACGCCTCGCGACAAGGACTAGGTTGCATACTCATGCAAGATTGTCAAGTGATTGCATACGCATCTCGACAGTTGCATCCACATGAGGATAACTATCCTACTCATGATCTAGAGCTTGCAGCTGTAGTCCATGCACTCAAAACATGGCGACATTACCTCCTTGGTAATCGCTGTGAAATCTTCACTGATCATCAAAGTTTGACGTATATCTTCACCCAACCGGATCTAAATCTCAGGCAAAGACGTTGGGTCGAGTTGCTCACAGATTACGACTTAGGAATCACTTACACCCCTGGGAAGGCCAATGTCATGGCTGATGCACTAAGTCGTAAGTCTTATTGTAACAACTTGATGTTACAACAAGGACAACCACTTCTCCACAAGGAATTTCGTAAGCTTAACCTTCACATTGTTCCTCGAGGATTCCTTTCCACCTTGGTGGCGGAACCTAACCTTACGGATCAGGTCATCAAAGCACAGCAGGTTGACCCGGGAATTTCCTGTATTAAGAGGAACATCAAGAAAGGAGTCGTGGGATGTTTCTCAATTGATGATCAAGGAATTGTATTCTTTAGAAACCGTTTAGTGGTTCCTAAAGTACGAAACCTGAGACGTTTGATCCTTAAGGAGGCTCATGAATCCCCTCTCACAATTCATCCCGGTAGTACCAAAATGTATCAGGACCTACGTCAGAGATTCTGGTGGACTAGGATGAAGAGAGAAATTGCTCAATTCATTGCTAACTGCGACGTTTATCGTCGAGTTAAAGCAGAGCATCAACAGCCTGCTGGCACCCTTCAACCTTTAGCTATTCCTGAATGGAAATGGGACAAAGTCGGTATGGACTTCATTACCGGGTTTCCCAGGACCAGGAAAGGGAATAATGCTATCTTCGTCGTTATCGACCGCCTCTCTAAAGTAGCTCATTTCCTGCCTGTTCGAGAGAGTATTACCGCTAGCCAGCTAGCAGACTTGTATGTCTCTCGGATAGTATCACTTCATGGTGTGCCGTTGGAGATTAACTCAGACCGTGGAAGTCTTTTCACTTCACGATTTTGGGAAAGTTTCCAGAATGCTATGGGAACTCATCTCTCCTCCAGTACTGCCTTCCATCCGCAGTCAAGTGGTCAAGTGGAACGAGTCAATCAAATTCTGGAAGACATGCTTCGAGCCTCTGTCATCTCTATCAGTATGGAATGGGAAAAGTGTCTTCCATTTGCCGAATTCGCTTATAACAATAGTTATCAAGACAGCTTGGGCAAAGCTCCCTTCGAAGTTCTATATGGACGAAGGTGTCGAACACCTCTTAACTGGTCAGAAACCGGGGAAAGACAATTCTTTGGCCCGGATATGATCCAGGAAGCAGAAGAGGAAGTTCGCATCGTTCGTGAGAGATTGAAAGCAGCCCAGTCTCGCCAGAAGAGCCAATATGATAGTCATCATAAGGCTGTGACTTTTGAAGTCGGCGATAAGGCTTACCTTCGGGTTACCCCTCTTAAGGGAACCCATCGCTTCGGTATCAAAGGCAAATTGGCCCCTCCTTACATCGGTCCTTTTCGCATTCTTGCCAAACGAGGAGAAGTTGCCTACCAATTGGAACTACCTCCGCACCTATCCAGAGTTCATGACGTGTTCCACGTTTCTCAACTCAGGCGTTGCTTCTCGGATCCTATCCGCGGAGTGGACCACGAAACGCTTGATCTCCAGGACAATCTCACATATCGAGAATACCCCGTTCGTATTCTTGATCAAACCGAGCGCACCACTCGACGCCACAATATCAAGTTTCTTAAGGTTTAATGGTCACATCATTCCGAGAGTGAAGCTACTTGGGAAAGGGAGGATCGTCTTCGACTTGAGTACCCCACCCTCTTTCCGGAGGAACCCGAATCTCGGGACGCGATTCTTTTAAGTGGGAGTGAGTTGTCACATCCCTAGTTTAGTACTTGCATTAGGACTAGCTAGAGTGTGCATCATGTTTACTTATAAAAGAAACTTGAAATGGGAATGACAGAAACCCAAGCACCCCTCTTCTAACAACTAGGGTTTGATAAAATCTTTTCCAAGGTACCCAAAATGCCCTTCAAAAATGTTCATCATTTCTGCCTTGGTCCTAAACCTCTGCTAAAAATGGTGCACAATTTTCTAGGACATCTAAGGTCTTTGGATTAAATCATATGGTATTTGCATTTGGGCATTTAAATACTATAAAATTTTTTAAATGCTCAAATAATCATAAACTATAATGTTCCATGCTGTTCACATTATATACAGTGGGCATGACAAGTTTTATGAGTTATAAAAATGTTCTGGTATTTTTATTAATTAAACAAAGTTGCAAAAGAAATGAAACATAAAAGAAATAGGAAAAAGGAGAGAGAAAAGGAGTTACCTGGCGCCCCACCCGGCCCACCTGCCGGCCCAGCCCACCTGCCGCTCCAGCGAGCTGCTTGGCTCGGCCAGGCACGCAGGCAGGTGCTCGACGGCGGCCGCAGCATGCGCCACGCAGCTGCCCGCCGCCCTGCTTCCTCCCCTCGCCGCCCTGGAGGCCTGGATCGGTCGTACACATCGCCCCCGACCTCGCAGACACCCCCACTCTCCCCAGCTCCTCTCCTTCGCCCTCCCCGCACCATGGCCGACGCCGCCGTGCTCGCACCATCGTCGTAGCCGCACCCACCGTCGTCCCTGAGCCCCGTCGCCGTGTCCGTCGTCTCCGCCGTCCTCCACTACTTCGAACAGGCCGAGCCCCGAGCGCTCGCCCGCCCTAGAGACGCCCCCGACCCCTTCTTCCCCAAATCCAGCCGCGGAGATCCCCCTCGCCGTCCCGCTCAGCTCCGACCGCCCCCAAGCTCGCTCCGGCGTCTGCTGCAACCCCTGTGAGCCCAGCTTCGTCCTCCCCCTCCCCGTTGGCTCTCTACTACCCTAGAACGCAGCGCACGAAGCTCACTTGCACGCACCGCCGCGGAGCTCGTCGCCGACGAGGCTCCGGCCATCCAATGGTCCGGCCACCGTGCCTATCAACTTCACCGTCACGCGTAGGTGCTGTAGGACCACTCCACGCTCCTCCACGAGCACTGCACCGTCATTTTCGACTTCGCCGAACTCCGGCAGCCGCTGGACTCGTCGCCGGCGTCATCTCCGGCGACCCCGAGGCCAGCCACCACCTCCACTCGATGCGGTTTGCCTCCAGTTAACCGTAGGTGTGCTCCGCCGTTGTTTTGGCAACCGAAGCACGAAACCCGCACCTCACCACCGTGTTTGGCCTCGCCGGCGGCTAAACTCCGGCGAGTTGGACCTGTTTGACCATGGGTTTGACCCCCCTGGGTCACTGACATGTGGGCCCTGCCTGCAAGTCAAACCTAGTTTAGGTGTTAATTTAATTCTAATTAGTTAATTAGTTAACTGTGACACTGACCAGTGGGTCCTACTGGTCAGGTTTGACTTGGGCCGCCCTGTTGACTGACTGACGTCAGCATGATGTCATGCTGATGCAGTAAAGGATTTTCTAGGATTTTTAGATTTAAAAATAATTCAGGAAATTCCAGAAAATGCCTAAACTTCAAAAAATCATATAAATTCAATAGTAGCTCAGATGGAAAAAATTTATATATGAAAAATGATCAGAAAAATCCAATCTTTCCAATGGCACAGGTTTCATGCATGTTTGAGCAAGTTAACCTTGCTGTATACATTAAAACATGATAATGCACTTATTTAAATAATAGTTAATGTGCCAATTTGAATCTTTGATTCAAATAGGCTCAAACCCTTCTGGTTATAGTTGCATTAGCCCAACACACATGAATCTCATGAGCATGCATCATATTGTTGCATTTATTTGTTTAATGATTGTATCGCCGGTATTCTTTGTGTTAGGTCCTGCTCCCGAGGATACTGCTGCGTATCCAGTTGAAGAGCAGTACCCGACAACCACTTTGTCAGGCAAGCAATCATTGATCATTCCGATACAAACCCAATCTTCTCGCTCCTGCTCTCTTTTACTGCATTAAGGAAACAGCGTGTCAACTACTACTTGCTGCGGTAGTTGAACCCTATTCCCTTGCATGACCTGTCATTGCCACAGTAAATAGTTGAAACCCACTAGCATGTGTAGGAGTTGATTGAGCCATGTGATGTGTGATCCACCATGCTATTTGTTTATGTTGCCTGCTATGCTTAGAGTTGTGTCTGGTCTGGTTCATCTGGGTGATGGATCAGAGTGAAATGATCATACCGATAAAGAGAAGGAAGTGTGGAATACGCTTGGTAAAGGTATCGATGAAAGGCCATGTAGGAGTACGTGGTGGGTTGTTTCATTGGAACCGTCCATAGGACCCGAGATCTGTATGTGTGGTTCAAGTTCCAGTTACTACCATGCATTGGGCCCGAAACCAATGGACCCTCTCGGCTTATTAATTACCCTCGATCTCTGTCCAGGAGTTGCAACTAGTTTCTGGTGTTTATAGTTTACTGGAGGTCGTGCACAGCGCTGACCCTCGGGGTGGGTTGTGATGCGACAGGTACGTGGCACGGTGTACTGGTTGCCCGTTTGGTGACTCGGGAACCCTGTACACATCGTTTGGGGCCGTGAGCGACACCCCGGCCGGATCTCCCCATGGATGGAACCCAAATAGGCGATAAACCTGGACGAGAGACTTGAGTAGTTAGTCAGGTCGTGGCCGACACCCTCGCTGGGCTTCCGCTTGAAGGTTGCCGAGTACATGTCGAGTAAACGGCGATAAGTGGTGAAAGCGTGTGTGAAGAGGTACACCCCTGCAGGGTTATCAATCTATTCGAATAGTCGTTGTTCGCGGTACGGACTACTTGGTTACTCTTACAGTTCATAGACAAGTTGATGGATTGTACTGAAAGCCTCAAGATAAGTGTGAGTGTCGTGGATGGCCCTTCCGTAGGATGACGGAAGGGGATCCTCGGTAGTGTATTGTTGTTGTGAGTAGAGGACTCGTGTTCGAAATAACATCTTGCAATCCGTTGAGAGTTGTAGTATAGGTTAGCCAAGAGTCAAAGCTGGCTTTCTGCTATGAACTCCACTACCCCCTTTGATAATGTTGCATGTATGATAGATTCTGTGGTAAGACTTGTTGAGTACCTTTGTACTCATGTTTGCTTAATAACTGTTGCAGAGGAGAACCCTGCCCCTGCTGATGGGTTCTACATAGACGTTGACGTCGACGAGTAGCTTGACACCCAGACGGAGATCTGGAGCTTGTCAAGGGCCTTGTAGATAGTGAGGCTACACCAAGCCTGTTTTATTTTCTAAGTTGTCTGTACTCAGACATGTAGCTTCCGCTTGTGCTTGTATGACTGTATGACTTGAGTGTTGGGTCATGTGACCCCTACCTGTATGGATATGTTATGTATGGCTCTTGGAGCCTCTTAAATAAAGTACTTTGAGTCATAGAGTTCTGTTGTGATGCAATGTTGTATTTGCACATATTGAGCATATTGTGTGTATGGTTGAAATGCTTGGTATGTGTGGGATCCGACACCTAGTTGTTTTCCTTTGGTAGCCTACCTTACAGGGAAATGCCTCCTAGTGATTCCAAATGAGGCTTGGTAGCTTGCTACTGCTCGGAACACGTAGGCTGGCCGGCATGTGTCCTTCTTCGTTCCTGTGTCTGCCCCTTAGGGGAAATGTCACGCGTTGTTCCTTTAAGTCCATGTAGCTTGCTACGACTTGGGTTCATACGTTGATGACCGACACGTTCGTTGCTGGGTCATGGATGCCTGTCTCTGTAATCTAGTGCCACTTTTGGTTTATAACTAGCCATGTCGGCCCGGGTTCTCTGTCATATGGATACTAGCGACACTATCATATACGTGTGCCAAAATGCGCAAACGGTCCCGGGCCAGGTAAGGTGGCACCCGTGGGGTTACCGTGCGTGAGGCCGCAAAGTGATATGACGTGTTACAACTAGATCGGTGTGACTTAGGATCGGGGTCCTGACACATCATGATGAAGACGAGCATGATTGGTTCTTGAACACCTCACCTACAATGCATGAGCGATGCTCCAAAGGTAAAATAGGTGAAGGTGATGCTCTTGTCCCACTAGTGGACTATCTTGACAATGATTGCTTTCGGGATGTTGACACACCTATTGCCATGCTTCATGCTAGTGCGACTTCATCATGTCATGACTTACCTATTTATGATGAATATGATGATGAGCATGTTGAGTTGCCTAGTTGTGATGCCATGCTCCATAGGATATCATGTGAAAATTATTTTCGTCACATCATGTTCGATAATCCTTTGAACTTGTCATATGATATGAGTGAGATCTCACATATTGTGTCATTTCAATCTCAACATAGTAACTATGCATGCCCATTAAAGTAAATCCTATTTGCACTTGTGGCATAGATGACAAGATGATGGTCATTGGCTTTTGTTTTTCATGTGATGATATTGCCATGCTCCCTTTACATGATTTGCGCAATTCATTCACTATGCCATGCCATGAACACATTGTTTCAAATATGCATTGTTTTGGCTATTATGAATATTCTCCCTGTGATGTTTCCATTGATGCTCATGAGGAGACCCCCATAGTTTCCCCATACATACTAGGAGATCTTGATGCATGCCATACCTTGCATGATTACCATGATTGTGTGCACCATATGCATTCCATGAATAACAATGCTCTACATATTTCTTGTGATGCATTACCAAATTCGAGTCTCCATTATGACATACATAACAACAAACCCCTTGTGATGGATGACATGTTTCTATATCACGCACCTCATTTATTCGAGCATTGGCTATTTTGTGCTAACGAACACATGCACGTGCGCATCATGATGGATGATGTGTACATATACCACGCACACACAATTTTTCCTTTGTCTTTGTTTTGTGTAGTTACTCATGAACATTTGTCAACCTCACAATCCCATGAGTTGACAAAATGAGCTCTGGAGAGCGACGACGATTTGGGATCACATGGATTGTCGTTACCACCGTTCTCTTCGCGCAACGACTATGCGCATCTCTTTTACTTGGCTCTCACACGACTTTGGGCTATTTACCACTTGTTACATTATGCCCATTCTATCGTGTTCACTTTGCATGTTATGCCTCTTGCTATGACTTTGCCATGAAATTGTGACCCTTGCTTGCATTTTCCCATGATTCACCATTCTACTAGTACTATGTGTATTTGCATGCTTGGTGGAGATACTTGTAGCTACTACAATGATTTCTTTCTGCCCCACGCTATTGATACTTGTTGTGTTGGGAGAGTTATGATGTACCATTGCTATTTACATATGTCCTCTCGCCAATACATTGATCCTATTTTGCTCCTATCTTGCTTTCATGCTTGTGCTATGCCATGTGCATTATTCATGCCTACTATTTGCACACATTCCATGATTGCCATGATTCCTAGTAGTATGTTGCATCTTTGCACTACTAGCTTACTCTACTTGATCACTATGATTGCTTGCTTTGTTGCATCACCCATTTTCCACTCTTACTTGCTTTCTTGGGTTGATGGCATATATTTTCATGCCACTCACATGATATATCTTGATCATTGTCACTTGTCTCCATTAGTTGCATCTCTCATCACTTGTATTGAGTGCAACAATGCTATGTTTGTTGATCTTGGAGACTTGCACACCTTACTTGTGATGCATGTTTGCTTGTTTGAGCCTATTGTCTATGGTTGTTCTCGCATCATATGCCTACATACTATGCAATACTACCTTGTCCTTTCTTATGACGAGGATGCTGCAAACACTTATTGGGTATCTTACCAAATGAATGATAGGTTTTGCACTTCCTCTAACCTTATTTGTTTTTCCGAGAGTTTGTCATGTTCTTTCATTTTGAAGGATTCACAAGGTGGTACCATTACGAGGCATCTTGGACATGTGAAGGCATACACGTTGCGCGACACCAACGTCTTCAAGAAAATACATAAGGTGAATTCCTTCTTTGTGAGCCATCCTCACATATGCATATTGGATAAGCCATAGTTTCATTGTTGTTTCCTTCTTGTTGTCTACATGATACATATACGGGATGGAGGATCGACATTGAAGATGGACCCTATGCATGCACCACCGGTCTGCCACTCTTGCCACGACATCGAGCATTGATATATCAAAACTCCTTTGACACATTGCACCAAAACCTTCATATTTGTTGATTGTGTGCTCACATGCCATGCTCCATGGACATGTCATTCCCATAACAAATTTGCATCTTGCGCATGGATTGACTCACATTATGATTGCCATGTTGCATCTTGTATTCCCATGTCATCCATGATATATGAGCTTGTGCATTTCATTAGCAAATTTGTTGTGATCTTTCTTAACGGCATATTCATACATCATGCTCATATTGCCCAACATTAGTCATATTGAGCACCCATTGCCATGTTTATGCTATTGATAACCCATCACACTATGACATCATTTTGCAAAATGGTAGAAATTGTAGCTTTGTGCACCATGCCAATTACCCTACCTTTATGTGCACAACAAATGAATTTGCTCACATGAATGCTTTACATGTCATTGTACATCTTTTAGATAAGCATCTTGTGCCTTACCATGCCCAAACGTGTCACACGGACTCATTCCTACATGATGGACACTTTGTGTGCGCTAACCATTGTATTTCCAAGTGTAGTTTGTGTTTGCTCATTTTGCATGTACCACATAATGGAGACACCTTGGAGTACTTGGATTGCGCCATGCCGTCAACTTCGTCCAATTACAAGTCCATTCACAACAACTGTTTCCATGGTGATGAGCTTTTTGATCCGAGGTCGGATCTTTCCCAAGGGGGAGGAGATGATGCGGAGCATCACACGATCATCCCCATGTTCACTTTGACAAGACCTCAAGTACCCACCATTGGACACAAGGTTGATTCGCCCCTCTCCAAACCATCACTTTTGACATGTGAGACATGGCTACTACATCATGCATGGACCTTGTGCATACCCAGGTACATCCGAGACGACCATGGATAATCCTAGGACCAAGGCCAAGCATGGAAGAGGAGAACGGACAAGACAGAAGATGCCCGGATGATTCGGACCCCCAGCCGGACAATCCGGACAAAGCCCGGATGATCCGGAGCCCCGACCGGACGATCCGGGTAATGTGCCCGAAGACACCCGAAACCTGCACGATGAAGCCGGATCATCTACACGGCCGCCCGGATCATCTGGACCACCGACACCCGGATCATCCGGACCCCGCCTGTGCACGTGACTTGGGCCGAGCCCGTGTACCCCTTCGCCCCCTCACACACCCCTTCGTGGCTTAGACTATAAATAGACCCCCTCCTCCTCCATTTGAGGGTTAGCTTAGGTTTAGCTCATTTGAGTCATCCATTAGTGGATCATCTCCTTGGGAGTGACTGCGGCGTCTCCACGGAGAAGATCCACACGGATTCAAGACCTCCTTCACGGAGAAGATCCCGCGGGATTCCCCAAGGCCTCCTCACGGAGAAGAACCGGCTACCCTTTGTATCGTCCCTTGTTGATAATGGATCTTGTATCTCTTTGTGTTTCGAGGATCTAGCATATGTGTGACACCTTTCTTGTTGGTTTGAGTGTTTCTCTCTTGTTTCCCCTCGTGTTCCCCCTCGTGTTCTTCGTGGTATCCCCTCAATTTCGTGAAAGACCGGCCTAGAACGGGTTGACCCCGCATCAATCAATGTTCTGCTTATCACAGATAAGATTGATTAATACTCGTAACAATCCATGTCCTTAACAAACGGTGCATGCACGTATAGGTTGAGCATCTGTCTTGCGTCGTGTTGCGTGCATGCAAGGGTACGTTTCAGTGTTGCATACATGTGTGCATACGTGCGTGTGTTCGTGAGTGCATGTGTACACGTCAGTGTTGCACGCCTGCATGCGTGCGTGTGTTCTTTATGTGTACGTGTCAGTATTGCACGCCTGCATGCGTGCGTGTCTTGCGTGCGTGCATGTGTACGTGCGGGGTGAGGCTACATGTCAGTCGACTGACATTTTCATCTCTGGTCAATAGATTTTCCACCCGTTCGATACGAAATCAAGGGCATGCAGTTTATCATCAAACTCCACCCCCCTGAGCCGCCAGTGACCACCGGCCGAACCGCCGGCCCCCGCCGCCCGCGGCTGGCCCCCGCCGCGACGCCGCCCCGCCCGCCCCGAAACCACTCCCCACGGCCGGTCCGCCGCCGCACCGGCCGTCTCTATAGGCCCCCCCGCGCCGAGCTTTTTCTCCGGCGATCCCCATCCCACCACCCAATCAACGCGCCCCGCACCGCCGGCGACTGCCACCCAGAGGTATCACGACCTCAAGTACCCACCGACCACTAATTTATTACCATTTTTGTCCTTCATATACACGCTGACGGGTGGGCCCTATGGTAATGTGCGCTACTGAATGTGGACCGTTTGACTAGTCAATTAATCGTGTCATCAACAAATTACGGAGCTGTATGGTGAGCCAGTGACCGTATGATCACCCTAAAATGTAATTATTTTATTAACACAGTACAGACTCCACTACTAGGAAAAGGCCTGTTAGTGGCACACCTATTTTGGCCATTAATGGTGCACTATAGGTGCGCCACTATTATCACGCCATTAGTAATTAATACTAATTAATGTCGCACCTCTAGTGCGCCATTAGTATCCGACACACTAATGGCGCACCACCTAGTGCGCCATTACTATGCCTAGAGGTGCACCATTACTATCTGACTTAGTAATGGCGCACCACATAGAAGTGCGCCATTACTAAAAAAAATCAAATTTTTTAAGGAATTTTTTTTTGATTTTTTTCCAATTTTTTTACTTTTTTTCTTAATTTTGGGTCACTATGGCTTAATCTCGGGTCAATATGCTTAATCTCAAGTCAAATCGCACTCCATGGTCAAACTTCCCGGAAGGTCACCCATCCTCACAGTACTCCAGCCCGACCACGCTTTACTTCTAAGTTCTATCCAACCCTAGCACCAGCTCACTTCACAGGCACTTGTTGATATATCTATCATATCAATCATATTAAACCTTTTTGATGTCTAGGACTTTGTTCATGTTCGTGAGTGTGATGAAATTTTGAAAAAATAATTCAAACTTCCCGGTTATATTATGTATCATATTTTGAACATGTTTTCAAAAAAAATGAAACCAATATTTTTTATTTTACTAGTGCGCCCCTAGCAAATGGTGCGCCACTAGTAAGTTTGAATTTTTTCCTGAATATTTTTTTTTAAATTCAAATTCAAATTTTATTTTCTGTTATTAGTGGCGCACCTAGCAAATGGTGCGCCATTAGTAAGTTTGAATTTATTTTTTTTTGCTGTTACTAGTGGCGCACCTAGCAAATGGTGCGCCACTACTAAGTTTGATTTTTTTTTCATATTTCCCCCCTCTAGATCTTAAAAGCCCCATAACTTTCGTTCTGTTAGGTTTTTTGGGATTTTGAAAATCTTCAACGGGGTTCAGGCGCACTATACCATGGTGCGCCACTACTAACTTTTTTTTGACTTATTTTTCATAATTAGGAATGGCCCACCGCACACCAGGTGCACCATTAGTAACAGGTGATACGTCCAAAACGTATCTATAATTTCTGCTTGCTCCATGCTTTTTTTG
This sequence comes from Secale cereale, assembly GCA_902687465.1. Classification (NCBI taxonomy): domain Eukaryota; kingdom Viridiplantae; phylum Streptophyta; class Magnoliopsida; order Poales; family Poaceae; genus Secale; species Secale cereale. The sequence continues at coordinate 447,535,591 of LR738712.1, forward strand.
TGTGATATTGCATGATATTTATGCACTTCCATACACTTTTGATCATATTTGGACTAACCAACTAATGGTTGCAAAAGTGCACAATGTTCTTGTTTTACACTTTATTGTGTAGGAATTACTTGGAAATTGACAAAAACGCAAAAGGAGTCGTATTGGAGTAGGACTCTGACTTTCCTGAAATCAGTCTGAGAACCTTTTTTAGCGATGGTCATGTTCCGGCCCGAATACGACGTCAAACGGAAAAACTCCAGTTGCGAAAGTTATGGGGAATTTCGAGGCGATGCTTCTGGATATAAAATTCGTCCAAATCGGAGTCCGGACGGCCGAGTAAAGCCCGTTTTACTGAGGCCCAAAATCTGATGACGGGAATCCGAGAGTCTATATAAAGAGAGGAAACCTAGGTCACCAAGGGCCACGAATTTTCCTCCTCCCGAGCCGCCGTCTTGGAGGGGAGGACCAGCACCATTGCATCACCATCCACAAGGAAGAAAGGGGGCCAAGGAGCCGCTGCCCCCTACGGCCGCCGCCGCCGCGCCCCAAGGGCCGCCGCTGCCGCCTCCGTGGCTGCCGCCGGCCGTCTCCTCCTCGCGGGGCTGCACCTCTACATCAACACCATCATCAACCTCCTCCTCACCATGTCCATGTGTGAGTAGTCTTCTCCGGGGCCGTGGGCTCGTATGTGTAGCTATGTGGTTATCTCTCTCTCTCATGATGTGATCTTCGTTGTGATCATAGGCTATGTTAATCTAGGGTGATCCCATAATGTTTCCCCTTCCTCTATGTATTGGATTGATGTACTCACTTGTCTTTATCTAGTATAATCCCCGAGACCAAGGTGACAGCGGTCTATTGGACATGGATTAGAAAAATATTTTCATGAGTGATTTCCTCTCTTGTGTGTTGATTGAAGATTGAGAGTCTCTTGGTGCTTGTCTTTGACTATCCTTTAGATATGTTGTGGTGATTATGGGACTCTCTTTGGATGGCCGCAGTGACATTGGGAAATCCTTAGATTGAGAACTACGAACTTTGAGGTGTGCTTTTGTAGCCCTACATAATTCTCGTCCTCTTTTGACCACGAAGGAATGACCTCCAGGTGTGTCCCCCTTGCATGTTTTATGGGAAATATCATGTGATTCGATTATGTTAATGTTGTTGGGAGTTGCCACTAGTGAAAGTATGATCCCTAGGCCTTGTTTCCACCATTGCAATACCATTTGTGCTCACGTTTACCACTTGTTTGCTTGCTGCACTTTTTATTACAGATTTATATTACTTTGTTTTTCCATCCATATCACTTGCCATTTAACATCTCTTCGCCGAACTAGTGCACCTATACATCTAACAAGTGTATTAGGTGTGTTGGGGACACAAGAGACTTCTTGTATCTTAGTTGCAGGGTTGCTTGAGAGAGACCATCTTCAACCTCTACTTCCCTGAGTTCGATAAACCTTAGGTCATCCACTTGAGCGAAATTGCTGCTGTCCTACAAACCTCTGCGCTTGGAGGCCCAACATAGTCTACAAGAGTAGAAGCGTGTGTAGACATCAAGCTATTTCTGGCGCCATTGCCGGGGAGGTGAGTGCTTGAAGGTATATCTTTAGATCTTGCAATTAAATCTTTTTGTTTCTTGTTTTTATTTCACTAGTTATGTTTATGGAAAACCGCAATCTTAGTACGCTGCTTGTGGGAAGACACCCCACACCAGTGGTGGTTGCTCCTCCCCCTACTGAAATTGTGCCCTATAAAATACCAGCTGGTATTATCGATTATGTTTTGGCTAATCGTTATGCAGGAGACAGACATCCCGGTGAACACTTGCTATATCTGTCACAATTATGTTCATTATTTAAGCTTGCAGGTGTATCAAGGGAGTTTGTCATGAGTAAATTGTTCGCCGTATCACTTATAGATAAAGCTTCAGATTGGTATAAGCTTCTCGATAACCAGCACTTGCTTGATTGGCAAGAGCTTATGTCTCTCTTTTATACTAAGTTTTATCCTCTTCATGAAATTCATCGAGACATGAACTATATCTATAACTTTAGGTCTCGTGACGGAGAAAGCATTGCTCAAGCTTGGGGGAGACTGAAAACGTTAATGCTAAAAAGTCCTAACCATGGGCTCCCCAAAGATGCTTATGTGGAGAGTAAGAGTACCTTTTTGCATGTGGATCATGGTAACAATGCTTTATGTGATACTTATATTGTTGAGTTTATTCGTGATCCCACTGAAAATTATTATGAGAAGGGAACATATGCTTACAGATATTTCAATAATATCAAGTTCCCTCTCTTTATGGTGAATATTTTGAAGTTATGCTTGTTCTGCCTTCCTATGCTAGTTGCTTTATGCTTCAATAATTTATTTTATTACAAGATTCCCATGCATAGGAAGTATGTTATACTTAAATATGTTTTATATATGCTTCTTGATGCTCTCTTTTGTTCTTCAACTCTTATTCCTACGAGAGCATCATTAAAGTCTTAAGCCTATCTTTATGGCTATAAAGAAAGAGCTCTAGGGAGACAACCCTTGTTATCTTTACTTTCAGTTTGTTCCTTCAATTTTTAGTGATCTTGATGTTTGTTACTACTGTAGCAACATCATTGTATCTTTAATTTTCAGCTTTGTGCCAAGTTTAGCCTCCGATTGCAAGAAAGTTCAAAAGTTGTGACGTGCTGTCCAGGAAACAGATTATGTCCTTGGATAGAAAAATTCGTATAAAATCTCCAGATCATCTTTTTGGTCTGAATTTTTTCGACAGCGTGCTCTACACAATTGGCTTTCAGGCGTCTGTTCTGAATTTTTTGATTTGAGTTGCAGAAGTGCCCCGAAAAAATTATTTACTACCTGCTGGTCTATTTTTCACAGATTCTGTCCTGTTTTGCCTTTCCTTCGTTTTGCAAACCTTGAGCTTACTTATTCTTTGCAAAAACCTTTTGGCAATCTTGAGAAATAGTAGATCTTCAAGATTATCCTTATTTCCAGCAAGGAAAAATTATTTTATTATGGGTACTAACCTCGCTAATCAGATTATGATGAGTTATGTATGAAGGGAGTTTTCAAGTGTGCGAGGGAAGATGATAAAAAGATTCAGGAGTGTCAAACGCTCAAGCTTGGGGATGCCCCCATGCACCCCCGAGAAATATTCAAGAAGACTCAAGCGTCTAAGCTTGGGGATGCCCCCGTGCATCCCCTTCTCCATCAACATTATCAGTTCGTCTTTCGTTCCACTATATTTTTATCACTTCCTGTGTTATGTGCTATGCTTGGAGCGTCTTGCTTTTAGTTTTCCTTTTTAGTTTTCTTTAGCTTTGCTTGCTGTCATAACGAGTTGGAACCCATCTTTCTTTGTGTGGGAGAGAAACACGCTCCACTTCAACCTGGAACACAACATAGAATTTTCATGTCTATCTTTGCTATGTGTGTTCTTGGTCTTTCAATAGCTACTATCATGTTCACCTCTTAGTTTTCATGCTTATCTTTTTAAAGAGCTTTTGTTTAGTTGGTCGCTGGAACTCTCTTTAGTTATCATGCTTATCTTGTTAAGAGAGTTGGCTTCTGTTGCATTGGTTGATATGTCTATGATAAAATGCTATGTGCATAATGATGCTTAGTAGTTCATGTTTTCTTATGGTTAGTCTCAAATAGCTGGGGGGTTCCCAATGTGTTATTGGAGTACCAACATGATTTGTTTCCCTATGATGTGGTATGGTTTAGTGATATCTTCCTTCGAGAATTTATTTTGATTGACTTGGCGTATGCTCACGCATATTTAAGATTGTAAAGAAAGTCTGTCAAGCCTTGATGATCTTTTATTTTTGAGTAGCGATATAACTTCCATGCCTGATTCAATGTTGCTTTGTCGCTCTGCATGATTATGACCGTCATTGCTCTTTTAGTTGGTCGCTCCCAGTCTTTTGCTAACCTCCACCTGTACTAAGCGGACTGACTGCTTGTGCATCCAAAATCCTTTAAACCAGTTATGTCATATGAGTCCATCATACCTTCCTATACATGGTATTTACCTGCCATTCCTAACGAAGACTTTCATGTACCATCTCGAAATTATTCAAAAAAAAGCATTTCTCTTTTGTGCCTCTGTTTTAGTTCATGAGGAAGTAGTATTTAATTCATGATCTTTTTAAGTTGGACAAGCTTCACCCCGGGATTGCATGTCTAATGTGCAAACTCATAATACGAGAAGGAACTAGCATAAAGTGCGCCCGGCTCATTAAAAAATAATACAAACAAACAAACCCTGCTTCACGCTTTGTTCAAGAGAAATCAGAAAACTTTGGCAGTGATAAACAAAGGAGATTAAGAGGATGTGATCGTCCTCATTCGGGAGTCGTTCCTCGAAACTTGTCCAGCTCAAGAAGTGATTGAGTTATCTGCTAGCATTCGTTGACGAAATATGCATATTCTAAAAAATAATTATTACCTCTGTTTTTAAAAACCAAGAGCTCTGGTACATGTTTAGTTTTCGTTTCCGACCACGGGTTTTCAACCTTGCCATCAAAAGCCACGGTTCGAGAGTCTCCACCTTCTTTAAAGCACCAACTATTGAGAGCATGATTGTCATTCTGAGTGTAATGTGCATTGTCCCAAAGTACCATTGTATTTTGCATGATTATGATATCGTTTATTCTGAAATCATTGTATCTAGTCATCATTTAAACCTTGGAGGTGCCCCTGCATTTATGTTTTGCTTCACTAAAGGGGGCAAGCGAGGTACCACTTTATCATATTTGCACACCATGCTCACTACAAATCTATTTGATGTTTCAGTATCATATTGTAAAACTTTCAGTTCTTTGTGATTTTCTCATGAGGCAACTTAATTACTACAGATTCATTGTCGCAGTAAGCTTTTGTCATGTGACTATGAAAAGTCCAAAACGTATCTATAATTTCTGCTTGCTCCATGCCTTTTTTGTGTGATATTGCTATGATACTTATGCACTTCCATACACTTTTGATCATATTTGGACTAACCTACTAATGGTTGCAAAAGTGCACAATGTTCTTGTTTTACACTTTATTGTGTAGGAATTACTTGGAAATTGACAAAAATGCAAAACAAGTCGTATTGGAGTAGGACTCTGACTTTCCTGAAATCTGTCTGAGAACGTTTTTTACAGATGGTCACGTTCTGGCCCGAAGACGACGTCAAACGGAAAAAGTCTAGTTGCGAAAGTTGTGGGCAATTTCGAGGCGATGCTTCTGGATATAAAATTCGTCCAAATCGGAGTCCGGACGGCCGAGTAAAGCCCGTTTTACTGAGGCCCAAACTCTGATGACGGGAATCCGAGAGTCTATATAAAGAGAGCAAACCTAGGTCACCAAGGGCCACGAATTTTCCTCCTCCCGAGCCGCCGTATTGAAGGGGAGGACCAGCACCATTGCAGCACCATCCACAAGCAAGAAGGGGGGCCAAGGAGCCGCTGCCCCCTAGGGCCGTCGTCGCCCGCTAGGGCCGCCGCCGCCGCCGCGCCCCCAAGGGCCGCCGCCGCCGCCTCCGTGGCTGCCGCCGGTCGTCTCCTCATCGCGGGGCTACACCTCTCCATCAACACCATCATCAACCTCCTCCTCATCATGTCCATGTGTGAGTACTCTTCTCCGGGGCCAAGGGCTCGTACGTGTAGCTATGTGGTTATCTCTCACTCCCATGATGTGATCTTCGTTGTGATCATAGGCTATGTTAATTTAGGGTGATCCCATGATGTTTCCCCTTCCTCTATGTATTGGATTGATGTACTCACTTGTCTTTATCTAGTATAATCCCCGAGACCAAGGTGACAGCGGTCTATTGGATATGGATTAGAAAAATATTTTCATGAGTGATTTCCTCTCTTGTGTGTTGATTGAAGATTGAGAGTCTCTTGGTGCTTGTCTTTGACTGTCCTTTAGATATGTTGTGGTAATTGTGGGACTCTCTTTGGATGGCCGCGGTGACATTGGAAAATCCTTAGATTGAGAACTACGAACTTTGAGGTGTGCTTTTGTAGCCCTACATAATTCTCGTCCTCTCTTGACCACGAAGAAATGACCTCCGGGTGCGTCCCCCTTGCATGTTTTATGAGAAATATCATGTGATTCGATTATGTTAATGTTGTTGGGAGTTGCCACTAGTGAAAGTATGATCCTTAGGCCTTGTTTCCACCATTGCAATACCATTTGTGCTCACGTTTACCATTTGTTTGATTGCTGCACTTTTTATTACAGATTTATATTACTTTGTTTTGCCATCCATATCACTTGCCATTTAACATCTCTTCGCCGAACTAGTGCACCTATACATCTAACAAGTGTATTAGGTGTGTTGGGGACACAAGAGACTTCTTGTATCTTAGTTGCAGGGTTGCTTGAGAGAGACCATCTTCAACCTCTACTTCCCTGAGTTCGATAAACCTTAGGTCATCCATTTGAGGGAAATTGCTACTGTCCTACAAACCTCTGCGCTTGGAGACCCAACATAGTCTACAAGAGTAGAAGCGTGTGTAGACATCAACAGGATAGTGGCGCACCAGATATAGGTGCTCCATTAATGTCCATATTAGCTATAGCCCTTTTTTCTACTGGTGCTCAAACTACCATTTCTTTCTTTCATATATGGTCTGACAAGTGGGCCCCACGGTTCCGCGCCCCGATGTTGCAACACTAGTTGCGCCACGTGGAACGTTTGACTGGTCAATTGATTGTGTCATCAACAAAATACGGAGTTGTACGGGTGAGCCAGTGACCGTATAATCATGACATGTATTTTTTAACTCGGTACAGAGGCATGGGCTCATATATACGCGAAAGCACTCACCGCTATAAGCGCACACACACATACCCTACCCCTATGAGCACCTTCAAGAGAGTGGGCCAACATATGATCTTGAGGTTTTACGAAGTCACCATAGGTGCCTCGTAGTCGAGTGGAACCTCTCCTCCCACTGAACGCACATAGCCGGAAAAAACTGAAATTAACCCAGGATAAATGCGAGCACCGGGACTTTAACCCTGGTGGGCTCGAGAAACCACTATCCTCCTAACCATCCACCAGATGTTGGTTAGCACAACAAAATGTATGTGGTGACCGTGATGAGCTTATTTCGAAGTCCAGTGACCACATCGTGCTTTCGCTTCAAATACAATGACTGTAAGTGTCGTCAATAAAATATGGAGCACGCATCAAATGCAAAGTCCGTCAGTGTCATCCAGAAAATACGAAGACATATCGTGAGCTAGATACCATATGATCACCACGAGAATGTATATGTTGACCATAATGAGCATATTTTGAACTCCAATGACTATATAGTGCTTTAGCTTGAAATACAGTGGCCGTCATGCGTGAATGTGTCGTGGGCATGCATACTTTTAGTGGGCCGAGAGATAGTTTGTGTGCGTACGTGAAAGTGGTGTAGATAGAGAGGATGTCCAGTGGAGACGAGGAGAGATATGCACTTCGTTTCTCTTTCCCTTGACTAATATTTTAGGAGAATATATAAACATTCACAATGTAGAACAAATATTTTTGGATGCACCATGCAATTAATTTTCATGTATAACATTGTACTATTGTATATGCTTATTTTCTTAGTGGCCGATTGCGTGTGTGGTGTGGTGGGCACATCATTTCTAGTTATGGTGGGTCAACATGAGGACTCATGGGTCGGTTCCATCCCGTGCCTTATAGGTTGGATCGAGATGCGCTATACGAAGACCCATGTGGAGGACTCGGAGTACAACACGAACCTAGCTACCAGAGTCGCGGAGGACTCTATCCCCACTGGTGATAAGGCGACTATATATGATTTGTAACCCTAGGCCCCCAGTATGTTATAGAAGCTTGGGGGCTTGTTCGTCGATAGTATATAGACACGCACAATGCCTGGTATTCACGTGTAATTTGTACACACCCCTATCACTAATATACAGTACCATGAGTAGGCTATTTCCTCAACTGCAAGGGTCCAAACTAGGGTAAAACTTTGCCTCATATTACCATCCAGCCTAACAGTCAGGGATATCCTACCGAATGATATGATGGAATCTATCTGGCAACTACTAAGAGAGATGTGTGTCTTGGGGGGGTGGGTAATGTGTGCGAGAGAGTCCCAAAGATAATGTGCGTGCGGGAGACACGTAGGCACATATATGTGGGTATAGAGGGCTAGTAGAGACCGTGCGTGTGTATATATGCATGTGAGAGAAATAGTGTTTTCCAACTAAGATTAGTGAAAAGAGTGGTACATTGTAACATCCCAAATTTTCAATTTGGAATGTTATACATAGATCATATTGCATTTGCATGTTTTTGCATTTTTGTTTGTGGTGTTCCTCGAAATTCTAATCAACTCAAGGACCTATGGAGAGAGTTGGGAATCCTAAAAATATTTCTAAATACAATATATGAGCGGAGAGAATATGACTTCTCCAAAATAACAGAAATATTGGAGGAAAAATATTAAAATCACTTTTGGTATTTTTTCTGGATTTATTTGCGGATTTATTTGCATAGGAAAAATACGCGTTTTTCAAAAGTGCATTTAGGTCCGGGAAAAATGTTCACTTTGTTCTAAATATTATTAGAAGGCGGTGAAAATTTATTTCTGGAATTTTGGAGTCCGTTTGGTATTTCTTTCGTTAGTTTTTCTGCGCAGGGACTCTTTTAGAAAAAAAAGGGAAACCGACTAGGAGTCTTATTAGCCCAGGACTCCTGGGCTTTATAAGCGCCCGAAACCGGCCTGTCCCCCCCAGCCAGCCCGCCTCGCGCCGCGCCCCCCCAAACCCTAGCGAGCCACCGCCGCCGCGCCGCACGCCGCCACCGCACTGCACACCACCGCCGCCCCGCGCCGCCCGCACCGCCGCCCGCCGGAGCCGCCGCCCCACCCGCCGGATCTCGCCGGAGCCGCCGGATCCCGCCGGAGCCGTCGAGGTATACGCCGCCGTCAATGTTTTAAAAAAAACCGATCGTTTTTTTAGGAAAACCCTAGATCTGTTTTTTTAGAATAGATCAGTTCGGTTTTCGTCGGTTTAGTTATTTAGCGGACGTTCGTACGTACGTTCATTTTAACGAACGGTTTTCGTTAGTTAACCGCAGACAGCGAACGTTCGTTCGTTAGCCTATTCGTCGTTTTTCTTTTTCGGGGTATTTATCCGCGGTTATTCCGATCGAGATTTCTGCCCATATCTTGTTTCGCGTTTTTCTTTTCGCTCGAGAGTCGGAATCAGGTGATTCAAAATCTCAGATCTTCGTCTCGATGCCCTCTTTACGTTTAATAAACTGGAACAAGATTTTCGCTACTGTAAAATTTGACTTTAGGCCAACTAGTAATTCGGAGCTCGTTTCTTTTGTAGTTTGAGTTTCGTTGCTTCTTTCGAGTTGATTCTTTTTGCAAACCGGAGTTCTTAAGTTGAACTTTCTGGTTAGATCTCTTATTTGAGTTTTACCCATGCATTAGTTAAGTACTTATTGTATGCTTGTTTGATTGCGATAGAGTACCCGGAGTGCGCCGCTTGCTACTTTGAGTCTCTAGGTTTTGCGGATCATCAGCAAGGCAAGTAACACTTTGATCATGCTTTCCAATTACCCAGTTTTCATTGCATTAGTCAAACCCTCACACATTGCATGAGTAGGATCAATTAACTTGTGGGATTGGGAAGTAGTTGAGGTAGTACCTATTACCTGCATTACATTCAAACCTTTGGGAGTTATTCTATGTTTGCTGTTAGGACATGCTATGCTCGTAGACGTGGTTTGGGTTTGAGTGAAATCCATGACAGATGTGAGATTATTAATTAATGGTTCAACTTAAGGTGGCAACATTAATACACATCTGGGTGGATTGAGGCATCTGGTTATTCCAGTGATTGCCTGTTTTTCTTTTGGACCGCCACCCAGGCTCAAAGGGATCATGAGATTTTTCATACTAGAAACTTCCGTGTGCAGCCACATGCCAATATGGGCTCTGGCATAGTTGAGTAAGTTGTGGGAAACCTTTCCATGATGGGCTAGCAGATGTAGTGGGTTTTGTAGGTGTACCGGCCTATCTATCTGGTTAAGGGTACCTCTTCGAAAAGACTGTGTCTCGGTCATCCGTTTCTCAAACACCATGCAGTGCGAGAAACCAAACGGAGGCGATCGAGTCTTGTGGGGAAAAGTGCACAAACCTTTGCAGAGTGTGCAAAGTGATCATGATTAGCCGTGTCCCCGGTTATGGACATCTTGTGTATCTAGTACTTGGATTATCATGTGAATCTCATCATGTTACTTTAATTAATTTTATTGGGTTTAATGATTACTTTAATTGGGGTTGAGAGGATGTCTATCTTCTCAACGATGTTTCAACTACCATGATAGTTAATTAAAATATATTCCTTTGAAGTAAGGAAAAAATGGCTTTACGCAAAAACTTAACCGTAGAGCTTTCCACCAGCCATATTGCATATATTATAGCTATTATTCTATTACTTGCATACTTGTGTTATCTTGCCAGCATATTCCATGTGCTGACCCGTTTTCGGGCTCCAACGTATCATGTTGCAGACTTTTCAGACGACGAGTAAGATGCCCCTTTTTAGGTCGTGGTTCTATACTCAGTGATGCCGCTGGAGTTGATGGACTCACTTATCTTCCAAGCCTTCCGCTGTTATCGTGTTAGATGGCCTTCAGCCATATTATTTGTAATAAATTCATCGTTGGACTATTGATGTAATAAGTGTGTGATTGCTACTCTGTTATAAATCCTTCAAATACTGTGCGTGTTAGCATTACTAGTCCAGGGATGACATTGATGCACAGAGATCAGACTGTTTGAGGTCTGGTCGCTACATACATAGTAGTTAGAAAGAGAGAGAGAGAGAGAGATACAGAGAGAGCATTTGCGTGAGACTCCCCGACACGCCGAGAGAGATTGTGAGCATGTGTGAAAGAGAAATGCCGATGCGTATAAAGTGTGTGCACTTATGCGGTAGATAGAGAGATATATAGCGCGTTTGTGAAAACGGGCCGATGCATAGTGCATCAACGTGTAAAAGGCGGTTCAATGCATTAAATTAAAATATAAATGGCATTATTAGTTTTGGATGAGATCATGAATTTTGCAAATTGCGTATGGACAAAAATCGGTCTATTAGACACCCATACTCTGTTGCGTATGGACGAAAATCGGTCTATCAGACACGCATACTCTATTGAATTCTAGCATGTGCATGCGTTTATTTCATATTATCGATCCATATATTGAGAGCGGTTTGAAATACAGGCAATGGATGCTTTTGCAATTCATATATAAACATTAATTAGTGCACTCCATGTTGTTAGTGTGAAGCACTTTATACATTTGTCACTTGCATGGATACATTCCAAATTGCTAGCTACGAAATAGAATACATGTCGAATTCAACATAAAGGGGGTTTCGAAGATTCGAATTCATAGGAATTGCATTCATCTATTTGAACCCAAGATAATGGCATTTGTAAATCAGATGTAAAAGGGGGCATCAATCTTTGTTGTGCATTTGAACATGCTATATATATTCATACGCATGTCTAACTTTTTTTTTGCAACCAGGGAGATTATATTTGGAACCATGCATGAACTGTGGTAAGTTGCATATTTTTTAATATATACTCGTGTACAATGTTAGATGGGGGCAAAGTTTGTAACTTTCCCCAAATTTCAAACAAGAGCGTCCCAAACCGAAACATTGTTCCCCCTCAGTTCCCCGCCTCCCTCCGTTTCCCCATTCATACTCCATGTGTGCCAAAACGCCCTCTCAGCCAGCCGTGAAACCTCAGCCTCCTTCGTCCTCCACCCCATAGCGCCCAATCCACCGCCGCCCAACTCCTTCACACCGGAGCCGGTACCCTGACGTCGTCATCCAACGCAACCGCAACCGCAATGCCCTCAAGGACTTAGCAGCTGAAGCCGAGGTATAGCTGCCTCCACGACGCCGACGCCGACGTGCGCCATACCAAAACCACTCCGACCACGCCATCCTGCGCCTCACTGCTGCCGCTCCACTGTCGCAATCATCCACCGCACCGGAGCTGTTCCCGCTACGCCGTCGTTCACCGCCTCGGATCTGTTTACCCGCTGCCGACAGACGGCCACCGCACCACACTCAACAACTTGGCCATGGGTTCGTCCAAGGCTACACCGTCCTCCAGAACTTCTCATTTCCAACGAACTAAAAGAAGATCGTTGGAAAAATAGAAGGAGGACACAACACTGCCAGCAGAAAGAGGTACTCCTCTACCCTTATTCGTGCAAACCCTACATCTCTGCTCACACCGTATTCATCCCACGAAAGAAACTTGTTGAGCGCTTCTTACTGCATCTTCGTGATACTAAATGCACAAGGTTTCCTACCTTTACTATTTCACCTTTGATAGAGGTCAATAGCCCGCCTGGATTTCAATTCAGGGTTAGTCGAACCGCAATTAAAAGAAGCTGCACCCGCTTAGGCGCGCGGAGCACCAAGTCCGCATGTTCGCCGGGGAAGCGGCGCATCGGTGTCTATCATAGTGGTGTGGGGCGCAGGAGCTGCTTGCGCCTGATCTGGTGGTCGACGGGGCTTGAATGAATTGCGCGGGGCGGTGCCAAGCACGGCGGCGCGGTGAGGTCGAGGGGAGGGCGGAGGCAGGGGACTGGGCCGGTGGTCGCTGCCGTTTCAAAGAAGATCATCAACACTGACTGGATGGAGGTAAATGAAGGCGATCTGCCCGTTCTTTGTACATCGGACGGTGCAGAAAAAATGGACTGACCTATTTGTTTTCTGTCGAATGTTATTTTCATAGAATCCTATAGTAATTTATTGTGCCATGCATGTTGTAGAGCTATCATATATCTCCCACCATTTAGTTCTCACCGACCTGCTATCTGCTACCTTTACACTATACTAATTGTGCACACACTTCACCCATACTCACACTATTGTTTTTTTATGCATGGGTATTTCAGACTCTAACGCAGTGTTGATGAATGCTGAAAAGAAAAGACAGAAGTCGCTCCAGTGTAATTCGAAGATAAGCACTAAGCGTCTCAGCGCTCTAAAGGATGTAGTGTCAGCAGTTGGAGACAGTAAACGTAGCTTTGCAGTTGATGATCTCAATTGCCATACACAACCATCCCAGGTGCTTGCTTTAACTTCGCACTGTCAAATGTGGTTGCATGTCTCATATGGTGTCTAGCTTGTATTGCTTCCAATTTGGTTAAGTTGCATCTGCTTGCTTTACACATTATACCTTTGATAAAGACATGCCTTCCTGTTTATGATACATACGACATATGTCTAGCAACCATGTTCGTACATCAAACTAATGCTCTTTTGTATCCCCCGTCAATCACTTATGATGAGACAGTCATCCAGGTGGGTTTATGTCATCCTCCCCACATGATTCTCAAGAAACAGCAAGGCTAAATGAAGATAGTCAATGTAGCTCTCTAGTTGATGACCACAATTCCCCCACACCACCATCACAGGTGCTTTCTCTAACTTCGCAGTGTGATATGTGGTTGCATGTTGCATACGTTGTCTAGGTTGTAATTCTTCTAATTAGGGTAATTGCATCTGCTTAGTTTACACATTATACATGTGAATATGACATGCCTTCCTATTTTTTGTACACACTACATCTATGTGTTAACCTTGTTCTTACATGAAACTACCTCTTTTCTGTATCCTGCATCAATCACTTACGATGAGTCACCTTTATTCGTTGCATATTGCATATTATTTCTAGCCTGCTGCCATGTATTGCTTCTAATTTGGTCAAATACATTTGTTAGGGCTCCCTTTTAATTTGGCAGAGTGATATTTGTTTCATCTTTCATATGTTTTCTAGCTTGCATTGATTCTAAAAAGTTCAAGCACCTTGTGCTTAGTTTACACTTTATACATCCTACATGTCAATATGTCACGTCGTCCTGTTTTTCATACATATTCCATCCTCCTATCATGTGGCTGCCTTACATGAAAGTAGTGTTCGTCAGTATCATGCATCAATGAGTTCTGAAGAGCAAATTTTATTCCTTTTTCTTGTGGTTTTGACTTGACAAGGCAAAATCAAGAAAGAGGAAGGAAAAGAGTAAGGAAGGCGATGATGGTGGTCCTCTGCAGCAACGTAAACGGAGCATCTGTACCGATTCTCCTTGTACTGATAGTGCATTACAAGGTCCAAGTCTCCGCTCCCCTACTCCATCATACAAGGTGCTTGATCTAACTTGGCAGTGTGATATCTGGTTGCATGTTGCATATGGTGTCTAGCTTTTATTGCTCTTAATTAGTGTAAACTGCATCTGCTTAGCTTACACATGATACGTGTGAATATGACACGCTTTCCTGTTTTTGGTACATACTATATCTGTCTATCACACCATTTATTTACATGAAACTACTCTTCTTGTGTATCCCGCATAAGTCACTTATAATGGAACACCTTTAAGTTGGCAGTGTGATATTGGTTTGCGTCTTGAAAATGATTTCTAGCATCTATTGCTTCTAGTTTGATGAACGCCGCCTATGACGAGACAATTTTAACTTGGCAGACTGATATTGATTGCACCTTTCATATGGTGTCTAGTTTGCAATGCTTCTAATTTGTTGAAGTGACTTCTGCTTAGTTACCATATCATAAGTGTGAATATGTCAAGTCGTCCATTTTTTCGTACATATTCCATCCTCGTATCATGACTTTCCCTTTCATCAGAGTAGTGTTCGTCAGTATCATGCATGAATGAGTTCTGAAGAGTGAATTATATTCCTTTTTCTTGTCGGTTTGACCTCACAATGCAAAATCAATAAAGCTGAAGGGAATTGGCAAGGCATTGGATGATGGTGGTCCTTCCGAGTAACTGAAACAGAGGTTATCTATAGATTCTACTCCGCCATCCTCCCAACAATATTCGCAAGACAACGCAAGGCTAGACAGTCAACGTAGCTATGTAGATGATGAGCACATCTCCCCTACTCCACCACCACAGGTGCTTGCTCTAACTTGGCACTATTATATGTGGTTGCATGTTGCGTATGATGTCCAGCTTGTATTGCTTCTAACTTTGTTGAATTGCATCTGCTTACTTTACACATAATGCATGTGAATATGACACGTGTTCCTGTTTCTAGAACATACGTGTACATGATGAGCACATCTCCCCAACTCAACCATCACAGGTGCTTGCTCTAACTTGGCACTATAATATGTGGTTGCATGTTGCGTATGATGTCTAGCTTGTATTGCTTCTAACTTTGTTGAATTGCATCTGCTTACTTTACACATAATGCCTGTGAATATGACACGTGTTCCTGTTTCTAGAACATACGTTTACATGATGAGCACATCTCCCCTACTCCACCATCACATGTGCTTGCTCTAAGTTGGAACTGTTATATGTGGTTGTGTTTTCCGTATGATGTCTAGTTTGTATTGCTTCTGATTATGTTGACTTGCATCTGTGTAGCTTACAACTTATACCTGCAACGATCACTTACCCATAGGACACATTTAACTTGGGACTATGATGTAGGTTGCATCTTGCATTGTCTTCTAGCTTGTACTGCTTCTAATTTCTTGAAATGGCACTTGTGACGAGACACTTTTTACCAGATAGAGTGATATTGGTTGCATGTTCATATGGTGCCTAGCTTTCATTTCTTCGAATTTTGTTGAAATGCCTTCCGCTTACTGTTTTTTCATACATATTCCATCCTCCTATCGTACGTGTGAATATGAAACGCTGTCTTTTTTTGTATATATTCCATGCTCCTATCATGCGCTTGCCTTACATCAAAGTAGTGTTCGTCTGTATCATGCATCAACCAGTTATGCAGAGCTAATTTTATTCATCTTCTTGTGGTTTTGACTTCATAAGGCAATACCAGAAAATAGGAAGGAAAAGAGTAAGTTAGGGGATGTTGGTGGTCCTCTGCACCGACGCAAACGGAGACTCTCTAGATTTGCCACTTCTACTGCTAATGACGTTGAAGTCCCGAGTCTACATGATGAGTTCATCTCCCATACTCCACCATCGCAGGCGCTTGCTCTAAGTTGACAGTGTGATAATTGGTTTCATGTTACATATGTTGTCTAGCCTTTATTTCTTCTATTTTGATTAAATTGCACCTGCTGGGTTCATATGTTATACATGTGCATATGACATGGTGTTCTGTGTCTAGAATACACTACATCTATCCATCATACCATGTTCTTACATCAAAGTACTACTGTTGTGTATCCCGCATCAGTCACTCATGATTGGACACTTTTAACATGACAGTTTGATAGTGGTTGCATCTTGCATTTATTTCTATGTCGTACTGCATCTAATTTTTCGAATTTCCACTTATGACAAGACACTTTTAACTTGGCAGAGTAATATTGGTTGCATCTTTCATATGGTGTCGAGCTTGCATTACTTCTATTTTCTTGAAAATCCTTCTGCTTAGTTTAGACATCGTAGCTGTGAATATGTCATGCCGTGTTGTTTTTCTTACATATTCCATCCTCATATGGTTGTCCTACATCAATGTATTGCTTGTCTGTATCATGCATCAATGAGTTCTGAAGAGAGATTTTATTCTTTTGTGTTGTGGGTATGGTTTGACATGGCAAAGTCAAAAAAGAGCAAGGAAAATAATATAGTAGGGAGTGGTGTTACTCGTCGGGTGAAATGGAAAAGGATCTGCCATCCAGATCCTGCTGGTACTTATAGTGCAGTAGAAGGTCAAAGTCGACCGGCTAAATCTACAAACACAGTATCACCTGCCCCACCAGCTGCAGCATCCGCTTCAACTGTACCAGCATCTCAACGAGTTACTCGTTCTTTTGCTCTGGAACTGGCTAGTTCCCAAGCTGCCTTCACACCTATCACTACTTTCGAAGCACTGCTGACACAACAGGACTTGGCAAGATCAGATGAACCTCATGAGCATCAACCCCAAGACGGACCTGACCGAGTCAAGTTGGAGTTGCATGGTCCTATATATGTACTCTCACAGTTTGAAGTACACTAACACTTTCCATATTCGTTGTTGAACTAGCACCACGACGAAAGCGGAAACAGACATCAGGGATAATGCTTGACAGATTAACAAAATCTAAAGGAGGAAGAATGGAGATCCATTTTGAGGCAGGTTTAAAAAGGCCATGTGATGCTACAGAGTCAGCCAAGTTAGTATCAGAGGCAGCCGTTGCCGTTAGGTGTCATGCACGTATCCTCCCAACGTGGATCCAGTACAGGAATGAGAAAGACAATACCTAGTTTAACACCTTCCTTGACCATTTATCCGTAAGTAATGTTATTCATCGCAATTAGTAATATTGTCTTGCTCTGTCCCATACTTTCTAGCTTCCTCCTAATAAGACTCAAATTCTCTTTTCAACAGATGAGGTTCAAGTTGGATCCGAAAGATGATGCAACTAAACAAGCATGCACTCATGTTTTTATGTCGGCTCTACGACAGTATCGGTACCACCTTAGAAAATCTCACTTTGAAGGCAAGGCTAACAATGAAATCGCCCAAACATCTCCACTGGAATATATTATAGATGAAGACTCGATAGCCCTCGTTAAACACTGTACTGATCCAAAGTATCGGGTAGGCTATATGTATTTGATCAGACCACATATTGAACTTGTATTTATGTATGTGCCTTACAAGTGTATCTTCTTCTAGGCTAACTGTTTGAAGAACAAGACCAACTGTTGTAAAGTGAAATTACAATAGACAACAGGATCTCGTAGCTATATTGCACACTGCCATGCTCTTCTAAATAGCTGGTAATTCCTTTTTTTTATTTGCCATATTATCGTATCGATATTTACTTGTTTCGAATACAGAGGATATCCTGTGTGGACCAAAAAGAACCGGAACCGAATGCAGTGCAAATCTTCAAGGATTGCCACACCAGCAAGATGAAGGGCATGAGCACACCAGTTCAATCAGCTATTGTATGTCCTTACTCCTCCTGCCTTTGAATTGATCGGTACTATGATGTGTTCATTTAACTACTTGGTTTGCAGCCAATGTCAGTTACTCTGTTCACTTTTATACACAGTTGTCTTAACATATCATTTCACCTTACATGGTTTAAAAGAGATGAAGGATATTCTTTTGGTCTTGATCTGTATTCTAGTTGTTATGTTCACATGAGCACACAATGATAAAATAGCCTGTTTGTTTTATATCTGTTTGCCCATGATATGAATGATGTCATACTATGTTCATCCTACTTTAAACCGTGTCTCTTTATCCTTAGATGTCAATGAATGTGAGGGAATAGACAAAACAGTAGGCATGCTACATGGACATATGTTCCGAAAGTGATTTTATTATGTAGTTGGCACTACAATACATGCTATTGTATTACAGTAGTCCACCAAAATAAGTTATGTATAAACATGTAACCTACTTTGTTTATTTTTGTCTCATTAGTAACTTATCTATTACGCTAATCTACAAGTTCAAACTTTCAGGAAGCTATGGAAAAAATGATAGAACAGCCACAACCACCTGAAGGTGACGAGGCTACCACACGCACAATGTCACCTCTTGCTACAGTGCGTCAGTATCTCCCCACTAACAGTGCAAAAAGCAGCTTCCTGCGTAATTATGGGTTGGTTGTCAAGGTAACCTCGTCCAAATCACCTACTGAACAAAATCTTCCTGCTAGACAGAGTGATATATCTGTGCTCCAGACACAAGTCCAATCCCTAGTGGACGTCATTTTGGAAACAAGAATAGAGCTTGACAAATGTCGTCAATATATGAATGGTTTTGAAACCAGACTATCAGACATTTGCTTCGTGGTTCAAAAGCAATGGCAGAAAAAGGTGAAGATCGTGCAGCTCCATCAGATTCTACAGCCTGAAACATTAGCACCCAGGTCAAAAGATTTGTGCTTCTATACATCTAATGGTGCTTTTATTTGCAACGACTGTAAACTTTATGCCAACAGGCATATTGTTGCGATACAACATTTATGATGCTGCCAAAGGCTGCAATACTTACGACGCTATTTTTGTATAGTGTAGGTTTATCTTAGTAATGTATTCGGCTGAAAGCTTCATAGGAGCCCAACATGCCAACATTCGTCGGGCCCATTCCAATTGGGCTAAAAACGTTTATGGGCCGAAATTTTCATGTAGCCCACTAAATATATCTGGGCCTAAATCAGCATAAGATTTCATATTCTTCTGGTAGGCCTGTGCCCATAGTGGGCCTTTAACATGCCTAAACATAATTTGGGCCCTCAGTAACAGTAGGCCGTTTACAGGTGTAAATATCCCGAGCCCATAAAAACATGGGCCTTTAAAAGACCGAAAGTGAGATTGGACCCAGTTATGATGTGGATCTTTCACAGGCCGAAATTCGGACGAGCCGTAAATGCGTTGACCTAATACATGGGCCTTTTACAGGCCGGAAGTTCGGTCAGGCTAGATTATCGTCATTTTTATATGGGCCATTAATGGGCCCGATATGACGTTGGGCCACATATGGCCCTTGGATTTCGTCCGACGTTAATAGGCCGAAAATCACAACAGGCAGAAAGTGGCCCAAATTTGTAGTGGGCCTCTAACAGGCCGAATACCAGACATGGCCGTATATGACCCAAATCCTTCACGGTCGTTTATGGTACGAAAGTTTCAATGGCTTGTAAATTGGCCCAAATGAAGCAGGACCTTTAACAGGCCGGAAATACACCGGGCTGTAATTCGGCCCATATACTTAGCGGAGTGTTAACGGGCCAGAAGTGACCACGGGCCGCGATGATGACAAGTTTAGGACATGCCGATGACGGGCCGATTTGACACTAGCCGTACGGGCTTTAACTTAGAATGTTGGGCCTTTAGCTAGGTCGGCCCATTATGGTCCGCAAAATCTCACGGGCCTTTGGCAGGGCCGCCCCATTATGTCCTGCAAAATCTCATGGGCCTTTAGCTGGGCCGGCCCATTATGATACGCAAAATCTCGTGGGCCTTTTGCTGGGCCGGCCCATTATGGACCGCAAAATCTCGTGGGCATTTAGCTAGGCCGGCCCATTATGATACGCAAAATCTCATGGGCCTTTTGCTGGGCTGGCCCATTATGGACCGCAAAATCTCGTGGTCCTTTTGCTGGGCTGGCCCATTATGGATCGAAAAATCTTGTGGGCCTTTAGTTGGGCCGGCCCATTTAAACTTTATGGGCCACTTTTGGGCCGGTCCACGTGTCAACATATCATAGGCGCATCTCGCCCATTGGATGAGAGACACCTGTGCCAACGCAGAGCTGACATGTGTTTCCGTCAGCCAATCAGAAATTTACACGTGGAAAATCCCCATTGGTCAGGGCTGTTAACGGGTTATTGGATCCAAAACCGAACCCGATAGCTTAACGGAATTCCGTTACGGTGGATGCTATGTGTCGGTCGCCGTTGACAAAAGTACTTCTGTAACACGCGATTTATCGTCATGGAAGTGGAAACTTCCGTGAAGATAATTTTCCTAATGTCATGGAACACTTCTACGACAGCACATGTATGACTATCTTAATTCTTTCATAAATTTGTCATGGATGTACATGCATGATAGAAAACGTGACCTACTATGACAAACACATATCATCACGGAAGTGTATTTTTTTGTAGTGCGGGGGGTGTCCCCGGCAAGGGCACCGACTGCCGAGCCCGCGCCCATGGAGGAGGAGGAGAGGGACTTGAACGTCGGCGGCTCCTTCCCTGCAACAGTTGTTGGCGAGGAGAGCGCCGCTCCTTCCCAGCCTGGTATGGATGATTTGCTTTTGTTCTCCAAGTTGAATCTTTCACCTAGGGAATCGTCTCACTTTTTCTTTTGACTTTTATACCCACCCTGGACGGACCAGGCGGATGGCGACCACAACGTCGAGGAGGTCATCACGGATGCTGAGGGTGAGGCCAGCAAAGCCGCTGGCGAGGAGGCCGTCCAGGACACGGCAGAGGAGGTGGCCCAAGGCTCTGCCAGAGGGACTGACGACGCCAGTGCCGAGGGGGCTGGCGATGGGCCAGCCGAGGGAACCGGCGAGGCCGCTGCCGAGGAGGACGGCAAGGCTGCTGCCGAGGACCAGCCCCTCCTCCACCGCCTCTGGCTCGGGCCGCTACCTGAAGGTGAGTGATGACTTGTTCGTCCACCTCCCCTGGATGGCGAGCAGCAGGGCGCCAACCGAGGGGGAGGTGTTTGATGATGAGGCACTCGCCGCCACTGGTTTTGAGGTCGTCGACGAGGCGGGCGCTGGCGGCGGCGGTTCTCAGGAGGAGAAGCTTCTTTGGGCCATCAGCGCCAGCTTCTAGAAGCTCCAGGTGCTTTACCGTGCCCGCTTGGACAAGGCAAAGTCCAGGTCGGCAGTGGTGGACAAAGAGGAGGAGGGCTTCCAGGCGCAGGTTGCCCAGACAAACGTCTGGTTTGACGAGGCCCGGAACGAGCTGAGGGTTTCCCAGGAGAAGCTGGATGAGCGCGCCAGAGAGCTCATGCTGGCGTAGTCTGATTTTGCAAAAGCCCAGGAGGAGGCCAAGGAGCGATCCGCCAATTATGAGGCCGCCCACAACCAGCGCCAAGCCCAACTGAACTCGCAGGAGGAAGATCAAGTTGCCCGTGAGCAGGCACTCGCCGCCACCCTCCGCGGCAAGGATGAAGAGAAGGACATGCTTGTTGTGCGGCGGACCCAGGGGCTGGAACAGAGGCACATTGATGCTCTCAATGCTTAGGCTCTGGTCCATGCCGGCAAGGTAACGGAGCTGGAGGTGGAGCGGGACGGCTTGAACAAGCGCGTCCTGGAGCTGACCACAGAGAGGGACACGATCCATGCCACTGTGATGGAGGCGTAGTATGACGTCCTCGGCAAGGCCGAACAGCTCTCCATGGCCCAGGATTCCATCAAGGATATGAAGCTGGCGTTGGAGGGCCATAAGGGGACGCTCACAGAGGCCAACGCTTGGGCGGAGGCTATGAACAAGGGCCTGGAGGAGGAGAAACTACTGCGGAAGGACGACGCCGCTGGCTACGCAGAGTATGTAAAGGGCGTGGACCTTTGGATCGGCCGCCTCGTCGCTGTCGCGGAGGAACTCACTTCGCAGATGGCCACCATGGGCATGCCAAGCTTTAGGTTCTCCCGGGAGGTGAATCTCTCCATCCACGCCAACTTGACCATGTTCTTCGAATGCGTTATTGAGGCCCTGGGAAAGCTCCACTCCGACCGGGCGGCTTGTCCGGCCGATGAGTCCCGGAAGCTCTGCCGGGGTGCCCTGACCAAGGTCCTCTCCAAGATGGCCTACAGGAACCCCGACCTCGACTTCTACGCCATGCCAGATAGCTTGCCGGATGATGTAGATCTCACCGCGCTCAAGGAGCGTATCAAGCCCAACATCGCTTGCATCGGCGGAGTTCTGAAGATAGAGGGCCAGCGTCGTGATTAGGCACCCCGTTTCTTGTCGCCGCTGCAATTTTCAGAAGCGAGATAGTTTTTATCTTTAGTCAGAACCGCAACGACAGTTTATGTAATATAACTCTGCAATATTCCGTAGTAACCCATGTTATTTTCCAGTTTGATCCTTCTCTGTATGTCTACCCTATGTTTAATTGGGAGGGCCTAACGGCGCGTAACCCAGGCCGCGGTGTTTTGAGCATGGATCCTCCACAGCCTGTCGGGTATGCTTGCTGCCGGGCAAGCCAACCTATCGTTCCCAGTGCGGCCGTTTGAAATGTCGAGCGGGCTTGAGATAGGACAAAAGCGTTGCCAGTAACAGAAAGTCTTCCCTGCCGTTCTCGACGCGGCCACCCGAACTATTGAGCGGACTCGAAATAGGGCGAGGGCTTTGCCAATAGTGGAAGGGCCCCATTGAATACAGGTTTACCATACAGAGAACATTGTCTCCCAGGAGAATAACCTTCATGTGAAATGGAATTATTCAAAGACTTGTGTGACTTATCTTTCTTCGTCGTCGCGTCGGCGTCCACCGAACTCGCTGATGATGCCCCGCCATTGGGCATCTCCCTCTTGGGAAATCATGGCCATGAAGAAACGCCACACTAACTGCCAGACCAGATTTTCACAACTGCGCCCCCTACCTGGCGCGCCAAAGATGTCGGTACGAAACGACACCGATGGGATCACTGGAATCCCTTCTACGGTTGGCGGCGCCGAGTTGTGCAAAGAGCAGGTCTAAGAGTTGGCACAACGATCGTTTACCCAGAGTCGGGCCGCGAGGATGTGTAATACCCTAGTCCTGCTTTGGTATATATTTGAGTGTCCTTCAGTTCTTTAGCTAGCTATCGTGCCTCTCCAGCTTTCCAGGATCCGAATCCCCCTCCAGTATGCCGCGGGCCTCCTTTTATAGTCTAAAGGGGCTGCCACAGTGGCACACAAGAGGTGGAAAGGTGTATAGTGTATAGGCTTATCCCATGCCATTACGGGACAAGGCGCATTCAATGTGCTGCTTAGGTGTCTATTTACTTTATCGTGGACGGGAAAGAAGCCCGTCCCGTCCATGGCCGCTCTGTCTGGTCGCGACACGCGTCCGGGCCAGCGAGGCAGGAAGCTGAGGTGGCGTTGTGGTAGGGTCTTCATGAAGATCTGTATGCCACCACGTAGGTGCTTGGCTAGCTGGCCCAGGAACCACATATCGCCACGTGTCTGCCTGCCTGGGCCAGCGGGTCAGTCGCCGAGCTGGGGCGGTGATGGGCCGGCAAGAGCTTGCCGCAGACTTGCTTCTGTTCCCGGCAAGGGTCTTGCCGAGGCCTCCGTGAGTGCCCCGCGGCAAGAGGCTTGTCGGGGCTTCAGGGTGTCTTCGGCAAGGAGCCTTGCTAGGGCCTTGCGGCGTCCTCGGCAAGGAAGCTCGCGATCGCCATGTCTTCTGGATCTCATCTTGGGAGTCATAGATCTTTTTCTTCACAAAGATCTGCATGCCGTCACGTGGGCACTTCCCGAGCTTTGGCTCTAATGTATTTGGTATCGTTTGAGCCCATAGGCTTCACGGGTGGCCGTGACGGAGGCATCTGAGTGGATCGCCTCGGCAAGAGCCCTTGTCAGGTGGCGCGCAGGTAGCCCCGGCAAGAGTCCTTGCCGGGGGAGCTTGTCTCCTTGCTTGGTCTTCTCGTGCTGTCTATCTTGGCATTTGTCCTGGTAACTCTGTGTTTCTTGCTTCTTCCTTCTACCCTCTTATGTTTGGCCTCAGGCGTGGCTCTGACTGCCCGTGCACAAGTAAGGGGTAAAAAAGAGCACCCCTACTTTTGTACACTAACATGACGTAAGAATGGATTCCATCAGTCATGTGCCTTCTCCAAGATCGCTTTCAAATTCTTTTCATGTTTGGTTCAACATATCCTCTTTTCATTCGTATAGAGTATCTTTACAATTTTAGTGGTGTTCCGAATCGTCATTCGGAACATTTGCAGACCAAAGAAGTGTTTTCCTCTAAATCTTTTCTTACACATCCGGAATATTGCATGAATTATTTCCATTGTGTTCCTCCGACGGCCATCATTTCAGAAGATTTCTTCATTCTCAATTTTCAACATCGTCCTTCAAATATTCTTCAGTGATGCAACTTCATTCGTCTCCATATTCTTTGGGTGTTTCGTTCAAATGTTCTTTAATAAGCTCATGATCTCTTCGTTCTTTTTCTTTATTTGTATTCTAATTCTTCCCGACGATTCATTCTCTTAACTTCGTTGAATTTCAATTCTTACGGTGGTTCCCTCAAGAGTTCTTTTCAGGTGTGATCATATCAATTCTTTCTTTCTTTCCAATCTTACCGGTGGCTCATTAAGACTTTCTCAAGTTTTTTGTGCTATATATCCCTTGTTAACCATTTCAACGCAAATAATTAGTATGCAAATCCATTGTTGCTCATCAATTTAATTGATGAAGGATAAGCATAACCTAAATCTTATTCTTCAAGTTGATTGAATCCCTTATCAGAGTTTGTTCTTGATGAATAAATTCTAATCTCAACAGTTTTCATCTTTTCTTTTTTGGAGTTCAAATTTTCTTCGCTATCTTGTTGGAACCTTCCTCTAAATCATCGAAAGGCTTTAATCATATTCTTTTCATCTTCATTTCTATCTCATCGTCCTTTTGGTACCGGAGTGCTTCAAGGTGGTTCATAATGATTTAATTCATTCTTCAAGTGTTCTTCAAATCCTTGTGGAGCAGCTTAAGCATTATTCTTTTGCCTCTCGAGTGCAAATAATTCTCCGCATTCTTTTGAAAGGGAGCTTTGCATTTCTTCATTCTCAGTTATTCAATCTTTTGGTAGTGGCGGAAATTCACCTCAAATTTTGAGAAGGTTATATAAGGCAACGCAAATCAATTCTTTTGTTGTTGTTCTCAACTACCCCATTCAATCATTACTTCTAAAGATGCTCTCTTGAATTCATTCGTGGTCGAAATTGTTCTTCCCTTATCCATTCTTTTCATTCCACTCTTTAAATTCTTCTGGAGGCATTTGTTGTTGCTCTCGTCGAGTATCATTTCATCTTTTCAATTGTCCCATTCCATTCATATTCAAGCGGTGTGCTATCTAAATTTTCTTTTCCTTATTCCTTGTCTATCTCGCTTAACTGGAGTACTTTCAATGTCTCTCTTATCACCTAAGCTCGTGGTTCTCGTCGTATACCTTGTTTCCGTATTTTACCGGAGCTTCTCAATCTCATTCATCTCCATTGTATTCTTCCTTTCAAGTGGCTCAACTGCTCAAGGTTCTTTGGTTTCACCTTCTTCCTTTTTCTCTACTGTCTCGTTCCTAAGATCTCGGTACAAGATCTCTTGTCAGTAGGGGAGTGTTGTGATGCCCCGAGATCGATGTGCCAGGTGTCTTCCAGTTATTCGCTGCCATTGTGTAACACTCCAAATTTTTGGTTTTTGTTTTTCTTCCAAACTTTTGGTCTTTTGGAAGGGGCATATTTGATCTTCTCTTGAAACCCTTCTAAAATCTTTTTCGACCAAAGTTTGTTTGTTCTTCTCTAGCTTGATGTTTGGTCTTGAAGGTTTTCTTCTTGTGTTAGCTCAAACACAAGTTGTTTTTTTTTTCAAAAGAGTTTGTTTGATTCTTTTCTCTCCTTGTATTAACCATCATAGGAATAACCTTGGGCTTGTCTTCCACTCCAACTTTCCTCTTGCCATGACACCCAATGGAAATATTTCTCTACAAGACCTCCTCTTCACTTTGGGGTAAGTCTCTCATCAATTCCAGTGAGTTTCAACCTTATTGGAAATTTTGTTCTTTTTATTTTACTCCAAAAGCAATTTCTGTCCATTAAAGTGAACTATGGTGATTTACAAGGAACCACCATGTCCACCTAGATATTTGATTCCAAACTAACTTCTCTGGATAGTCCTTAGTACCCACAACCTAGATCCATCTTGTTTCACTGGTCCACAGTTCAACCTGCTGCAAGTTTGGACCAGATTTGCAAATTTTTGTGAAATTCATATTTTCCTTCTTCCAAAAATTCTGTGAAAATTCAGGCAGCCTCTAGATGCATCAAGAGGCCACTCCACCAAATATAAGCTCCAACAATATTTTCCACATGCCAAAATCATTTCATCAAACACCTGGCGTGCAGTGTTTCTTTTAGTTTCAGAAAACGTTAACTGAACTTTGCAGGCGACAGTGCAGTTCGTCAGTACGCTTCGTCAATCTCGCCAGTACCACTTTGACTCGATGCTGCACTACATATCCTTCTTATCCAGAGCACCGCACACTTGCTTGGCTGCTTCTTGGCGTCGGTGGCGCCCTGGCCCGCCCACGCCGGCGTCTTCCGCCGTGGCAGAACCTCCTGTGGCGGCCGACAGGGGGCACCCTGCGGCACAACGCCGTTTGGCACCGCCCAAGCCACCCGAGAGCTCCGCGTGGCCTTCTCCACCGCCAGCGCACGCCTGCAGCACCGTCGCCGTGGCCTGGCACGCACAGGGCCCGCTCTCTGCCGCCGACGTGCTGCACGGCCGTTCCGTCGAGGGCAGACCGTAACCGCCCCTCCCTTGCTGAGTTAAGCACTGAAATGGAACCAGTACATCTCCTAGTCGATGCTCAAGCCCCTAAACCCACCGTCCAGCCACTGCGCCGCCGTAATCGCTCGCCGGACTTATCCCGTTCGCGGTAACCGCCTCGGGCCGGGTATATATAGTGCCCCGGAGCTCACTCTCGAGCCCGCACACCTCCACCACCTCTCTATACCACGCCTACCTCTGGAAGAGCCTCAAGGGGCCCTTCTTCCTCAACTCCGGCCAGCTCCGTCCGCCTCGGGCTCCAGCAACATTCTCTCTAGTGAGAACTCCTCCGCCGCCCTGGACTCGATCGTAACCCACTCCAATTTGACCCAAGAAGCTCTCTCCGACGAGGCCCAAGACCACCCGAGCCGCCGTCCGCCGGAGATAGGGCCGCCGTCGACGTGGGGCTCGCCGACGCTCAAATCCACCACCCACCGACGCGGAAGAACACCAGGAAGCCGTAGGTACCGCTCCCTTCCCCTACCTCGCCGTGGATCGGCGTTGGCGACCACCGCGGCCTTCTGGCGCCGGCGCGGCTCTGTTTCAGATTTTAAACCCGACAAGTGGGACCCCCTCGTCAGCCTCTCGTTTCCCTCCAAAAATTTTTCTGGAAAGCGCCTTCGGGCAAAGTACGTCTTCCTATTCAGTTGGCGTACTGCGTACCGGTTCGCTTTTCTGTTTTCTATTCTAGCCCCTGGAAACTTTCTGTTTCATTACAGATGAGTCCCTAGACAGAAACTCTAATATCTTTTTAACTAAAGATGATTTTGAGTTGATTCCTTTTCTGTCCTCTTTAGTTTTTTGTCTAGTTTTTTGTCATGTTTATTTGAAAAATGTTTGGAGCAACTTTTTGCACGCGCGGTATTTATGTTAGTATTCGTTTTGTTTGAATACATAGATACCGAAGGACGTGACGGAGCCGCGAACCTCACTGAGTTAGACTCCGACTACTCTGAACCAGGCAAGCATGTTTGATCCTTTGATATGATGAGTGTGTTACATGTTTGCTCGAGTAGTTCTTTTCATAAGCATGGTCATATAAGCATTTGTGGATGATTATATTTCATGCAAGCAAGCTTCGGGTGAGTCCCGAATGATAATGGTTGAACCACCTCGATCATGTGGAGACATGATGGGTACTGGTAATGTTGGAGCATGCTAGTAGAAGTTTAACTTTAGTATCAACGTGGATCAAGTCGTGATCCCGTTCGTCTCCTTTTCGGTACTATCATAGGCCGTCTATTAAGATTACGGTCTAGTCGGTTGCATGGCCCTAGATTAAAGCCCGTCATCCGGTCAGGGGGCATTGGTGTTTCCGGTTGGGACCGAGAGGGGGCACCCCTTAGAGCGTGCATATATAAATTTGATCCCATGCTATTCGAGGTTGTAGCCTCCCCGTCTTAAAGTTTTTCGTGAATGTTGTCACGGGTGATTCCGGACAACTGGATGTGAAATGGGTGTGTACTGGTCAGTTGTGTTTTTGCTAAAACACCGTAGACGGAACTAGTCCCTGTGGCTAGTGGAATCCGTTGGTTATGACTTAATGGTACAAACTCTGCAGAGTCAAATCTTCCGAGTAGCCATGTTTATGGTCTAGAGTCAACCTTCGTGTCAACCCCGGTGACCGTCTCGAGTAAATTCTTGTTAGGAACAAGAGTGGTGATTTTTGTCAAGTTCATTTTGGGTAGATTAACTAACCAGTTATCTCTATACTGATTTACTTCCTGAAGTATTTCACTGTTATACTATTGTTTATATAAGCCCTTTATGTGATGTCGCTCAGACGTCCGACTGTGGCATTCTTGTTAATTATAAGCCCTTTATGTGATGACGCTCAGACGAACGACTGTGGCATTCTTGTTATTTATTTTCATTATAAGCCCTTTATGTGATGTCGCTCAGACGTCCGACTGTGGCATTCTTGTTATTTATTTTCATTATAAGCCCTTTATGTGATGTCGCTCAGACGTCCGACTGTGGCATTCTTGTTATTTATAAGCCCTTTTTGTAATGTCGCTCAGACGTCCGACTGTGGCATTCCTGTTATTTATTTTCATTATAAGCCCTTTATGTGATGTCGCTCACACGTCCGACTGAGGTATTCTTGTCATTTATTTTTCTTATAAGCCCTTTATGTGGTGTCGCTCAGACGCCCGACTGCGGCATGTTTCTATTTATTTTTCCTCATGAGGCGTCACTCAGACACTCGTTTGGTTTTATTTTATTTATCTTTGGATTTCGGGAGGATTACCGCCCGACTTCTATCTTTACTTACATCACAGAAATTTTATTATCCGGTTGTATTTTGCTAGAATACTCACTTGCATCATATTTGCATTTATTATATCTTATGTCCGAACTGTCTTGCGAGTACATTCAAAGTACTCATCTGGCTTATTGATTTGGCCAGATGTGGACGAAGGCGATCTCATGGATGAAGAGTTCGATAGCGAGTCCGACGTCTAGTGGAGTCCTAGTCAGTCCCTTGCGATCCTGGAGTTGATCATTGTTATATAACCGCTTCCGCCAACCACCAAATAAATTCATCGGGTCTCAATTCGACACTCGATGAACTGTATGATAATGGAGTCACGCCACCCACTACATTGTGACATATCCACCACCTTTTTATTACGAGTTAGTAGTATGCCACCCTACCATTGTGTCATATCCGCATTTATGTACTATATTGGCGTGCTTGTAATAAACTATTGAGCAACCTTAGCTCAACCTTGTATCATATTCAGTACTCTGGAATTCTGTATCGAGGAATTGTCTATCAGCAAGAAGTATTCTTCCTTGCTGGTCGATAAAGAGGTCGGTCTCTCGGTAATTATTTTACTAAAAATCAGTCCTGACAACCTTGGTACCAGAGCCAGGTTGACTGTAGGAAGCCACTAGGTGCGATCGCTAATCGGTTATTAGCGTAATAAATGCTATTCAGCATTTTTGCATCTGTAGCAATTTTCTGTTAGTCATCATTGACTTGACTATTGTGAATTTTTGTCTACTTTTTTAGATGGCCAGCGGCGACTGCGATGCACAAGTGTTCGCCAACATTCCCGAGGGGTTTGTCAAGCTCCTCTTCGCCATCACCAAGATCGCAATCGGGCCATCAACCCGTCCAGAGTTTACACTCTACCGTCACAAGCTCAACGACAGCGTGTCGATGTACCAGGCCTTGGTGCACTTCAAGGGGGGGCATTCTGAAGCGTGCCGCCTCCGATTTGTGGGCAGGTCCATGCCTACGGAGAGGCATGCCA
Source organism: Secale cereale (assembly GCA_902687465.1). NCBI lineage: Eukaryota > Viridiplantae > Streptophyta > Magnoliopsida > Poales > Poaceae > Secale > Secale cereale. Next base: position 447,565,860 of record LR738712.1, read on the forward strand.
TGCAAATGGCTGCCCGTGAGGCGATAGCTCATCTCCTGGATATTCTTCCTTCAAGGAAGACTCATCGCTACCGTTACCTCCCCTGCCACGTGCCCTACACGTGCCATTATGTGTTTGCTTGCGCAAATGGGGAACGTGATGAAGCCATCGAATCAATGGTTGAGTACCTCAAGGCTCTTGAGGCAGCCTTTGATAATATTGTGGACGACTTGGTGGCTGCTCGTATGGACTTGGTCCAGAGTGGTTCCGCCAATAGGAGGGAGCTACTCCATACTTCGCCACCACTGACTTTTGTCTCGTCCTCGGCATCTTATGCACCTTCCATCTTAGCCACCGTTCGCTGTCTGCCTACCACTGAGGAGTTTGACCAGGTCATTGCTCCTACCCCAGTCAGAGTTGCACCACCTGCCGCACCCTCATCAACGCCTCGTACCTGTACGCCACGCCTGGAGCCTATTAGTGAGGAGGAAGTTGAGTCTCCATCACCACTGGGCCTTACCCTCAGCAGGCCGAGGGAAGTCTTCAACATCTCCGACTAGTGCGTCTATCCGCGACGCGTTATGCTCGCTTGTATGATATGTGTGATATGTAAAATAGGTTGATGGGGAGTAGTCTGTTTACGCATCATGTAGGAACTTGGAGGAGTGCACTAGCATAAAAAACATGTCAGGAATGTGTACGCGCATCCTGAGTGACGTATGTATAATTACGACTCGCGTGTAAGATATGTACTAAGCGGTCTTTCTCCATGCGCAATCAAGTTTATTTTGAAAATCTTTGGAGCTCGTGTTTTTGCTGCTTTTGCAAATCTTGGTATATTTTTGCTGCCCCGTTCTTCTCATGATTTTTGCAATAATACCGCCCCGGAGTAAGAAATGACTCGTCCCTGGACGCGTTCCATGCCAAGTCCGCCCAAGGAAAATTATGGCACACAGACAGGTAACAATTTCACACACGGGCAGTCAAGTCAGCAGGGCAGCGAAACAACATTTTCCCAAGTATGCCGTCTTTACGAGCAAAGTCAGCAACAGCATCAGGAAATGATGAACCATGTCATTAACATGGGAAATTACCGTGAGCCATACCAGCAGCATTCAAAATTATCTGAATTTCAGAAGACACGTCCGCCAACATTTTCTCACACAGACAGACCTCTTGAGGTCGATGATTGGCTTCGAGACATTGAAAGAAAATTAATTGTGGCACAATGCTCAGACCGTGAAAAGGTACTTTACGCACCACATTATCTTACTAGAGCAGCCGCGTCATGGTGGGAGAATTTTCTGCGTATGCACCACAACGTAAATGATATCACTTGGGAAGATTTCGAAGAAGGCTTTCGTGGGGCGCACATTCCTAGAAGCATTATGAAAATCAAGAAAAGAGAGTTTGATGAACTCAAGCAAAGGGGCATGACTATAACTGAGTACAACAACCAGTTTACTTAATTATCCCGTTATGCCAACGAAGAGCGTATGACTAAAAATAAGAAGATTGAAAAATTCCTGGACGGTCTGGCACCAACACTTAAATGCCAGTTAGTCGTACACACTTTTCCAGATTTCAAGACACTGGTGGACAAGGCTATTACGTTGGAAAATGGACGTCGCAGTCTGGAAGACATTCGCAAGCGAAAAAGGGATCAGATCAACCAACCTCTCAACAACAGGAATAAGGTTAATTTTCAGAAAAATGGGGCGAATAATCCATGACAAATGACACACGTCCAAGCAAAAAATTTCATGCAAGAGACAAGGATTTCACCTATCGCCCAGGTGTTACTTGCTACGCTTGTGGAGAAGAAGGACACTATGCTAAACAGTACCCAAAGCCAAGAAACTCAGCACCGAAGCCAAACAGCAACTGAAACAATTCCGCACCCAAGTGTAACAACTTCAACCCCAATAACAACCACAAGAAAGGCCACCTGAACCATGTGACAAAGGAGCAAGCACAGGATGCCCCAGATATCGTACTCGGTATGTTCCCTGTCAACACAATACCTGCCACGGTTTTGTTTGATTCTGGAGCTTCTCATTCGTTCATTTCGAAGAGTTTTGCTTTGCAACATGGTTTTTCGATGCTTCCCTTGGGAAAGTCAATGACCATCAAGTCCCCCGGAAGTAAGCAGATCACTCAAAATTACTGCCAAGGTATAACCATTGAAATTAAAGGATTAATTTTTCACGCAAACCACATCGTGTTGGAAAACAAGGGACTGGATGTTATTCTAGGTATGGACTGGCTGACCACCAACAAAGGATTTATCGACTGCTTCAACCGAACTGTGATTCTTACTCATCATCACGGAAAGACAAAAAGAGTCGCAGCTCAAGAAAGACCAGTATCGTGGCAACCAAAATTAAACAAGGTAGACACTTCAGAGTTAAGCAAAGTTTCAGTAGTATGTGAATTTCCGGACGTATTTCCCGAAGGACTACCAGGCATGCCACCAGACAGAGAAATAGAATTTATTATTGAGCTAGCGCCTGGAACCACCCCCATATACAAGAAACCATACATAATGGCGCCATCCGAGTTGGTTGAACTAAAGAAGCAAATAAAGGAATTGCTGGACAAAGGATTTATACGGGCCAGCTCCTCACCATGGGGTTCGCCGGTATTATTTGCCAAAAAGAAGGATGGGACTATGAGATTGTGTATAGACTACCGAGCACTCAACATAGTCACTATCAAGAACAAATATCCAATGCCACGGATAAATGATTTATTTGACCAGCTCGCGCAAGCCAAGGTTTTCTCAAAAGTTGATTTAAGGTCGGGTTATCATCAATTAAAAGTACGGACAGAAGATGTCCCGAAAACAGGATTCACCTCCAGATACAGACTCTATGAATTTACAATAATGCCGTTTGGACTGACCAACGCCCCCGCATATTTTGTCCACCTCATGAATAAAGTGTTTATGAAATTTATGGACAAATTTGTGGTGGTATTTATTGATGATATCTTGGTATATACAAAGATACCAGAAGAACATCCTGAACATCGCCGTATTGTACTGGGAGAATTAAGGAAACATCAACTCTACACCAAATTCAGCAAATGTGAATTTTGGCTAAGACAAGTTGGTTTTCTAGGCCACGTATTGACACAAGAGGGAGTTGCTGTGGACCCGGAAAAGGTGAAGGCTGTACTTGGGTGGAAGTCACCGGCCAATATAACAGATATACGAAGTTTCCTTGGAATGGCTGGATATTACCGGAGGATTATTGAAGGATTTTCCACCATAGCCAAACCAATGACACAGTTACTCAAGAAGGATAAGAAATTCGTATGGACCGAAGCGTGTGAGAAAAGCTTCCAGGAAATCAAAAAGAAATTAACAATAGCCCCAGTATTGGTTGTACCAGACATACACAAGAGTTTTGAAGTATATTGTGACGCATCCCGGAAAGGCCTCGGATGCGTACTAATGCAAGAAGGCAAAGTAGTCGCCTACGCTTCCCGGCAACTACGGAAACATGAAGAAAATTATCCTACTCACGATTTGGAATTGGCACCAGTCATTCATGCACTCAAGGAGTGGAGGCACATTTTTCTTGGGAATCGTTGTGAAATATATACGGACCATAAGAGCCTCAAATATATTTTCACGCAACCAGAACTCAATTTACGACAACGATGCTGGTTGGAACTGGTAAATGATTATGACGTTGGCATCCACTATCACCCAGGAAAGGCAAGCGTGGTAGCAGATGCTCTCAACCGTAACCCCAGGCCGGTCAACAGCAACCTACAGAACCTGAGACCCGAATTTCAGCGAGAATTCGGCAAGCTCAACTTAATGATGGTCACTGAAGGCGAAGTGTCAAATGTGGAAATACGACGTACGCTAATAGAACAAATAAAGGAGGCTTAGCATGGACACCCCAGCATTGAAGGAATAAAAAGAAAAGTAAGTCAGGGCAAGGCCTCGGAATTTACCATAGATAGTGAGGGAATATTATGGTTCGGAGATAGGCTTTGCGTACCAAATAGCGAAGACCTTAAACAACAAATTCTAGCAGAGAGCCACATCGCTCCGTACTCAATTCACCCTGGAGGGACTAAAATGTACAAGGACATTCAGGAAATATTTTGGTGGCACGGTATGCAGAGAGATATAGCCACATACATTGCATGCTGCGATTCATGTCAGCGCATCAAAGCCGAGCACCAAAAACCCGCAGGACTATTACAGCCAAACAAGATACTAGAGTGGAAATGGGACGATATTGGGATGGATTTTATTGTTGGACTACCATGGTCACAACATGGAAATGATACCATATGGGTCATCACAGATAGACTGACCAAGGTGTCACACTTCATTCCAGTCAAGACAACGCACACCACCCAAAAGCTTGCCAAGATTTACCTCGCCCGTATAGTATGCCTACATGGAGTTCCAAAGACTATAATATCCGACGGAGGCACTCAATTCGTCTCCAAATTTTGGGATCAGTTGCAGCAAGCCCTCGGAACGCAACTAATGTTCTGTACAGCTTATCACCCCCAGACTGGAGGACAAACGAAACGAGTAAATCAAATACTCGAAGACATGCTAAGGGCATGTGCCCTCACCTATGGGACCAGTTGGGAGGCAAGTTTACAGTATGCCAAGTTTGCATACAACAACATTTACCAAGCCAGCCTGAAAATGGCACCTTTCGAAGCCTTGTACGGACGAAGATGCCGTACTCCATTAAATTGGTCAGAAACCAGGGACAGTCGTATCTTCGGCCCAGACATGTTGAAAGAAGCTGAGGAAAAAGTTAAAATAGTTCGGGATCGACTCAAGACAGCCCAAAGTCGACAGAAGAGCTATTACGATCAAAAGCATTGGGAAGTAAGTTTTGAACCCGGTGAAGACGTGTACCTACGTGTATATCCTATGAGCGGACTGCAACGATTCAAGGTCGAAGGAAAATTAGCAACACGATTTATCGGACCCTTTCGTATAGTTACCCGGAGAGGCAGAGTGGCCTACCAGTTGGACCTTCCCAAGGAACTGTCAGACGTCCACGACGTGTTCCATGTTTCGCAACTACGGAAGTGTGTAAGCAACCTAGAGAAGCATGTGTCGCATGAAAATCTTGATGTGCAACCAGATCTCACCTACCGGGAACACCCAATAAAAATATTGGAGGAGTCTGAAAGGAGAACCCGTGAGAAGACAATTAAATTCCTCAAGGTTCAGTGGAGTAATCACATAGAGGATGAGGCAACATGGGAAAGGGAAGATTTTCTTCGGACAGAACACCCACACCTATTTGAGGATCAGCTGAAATCTCGGGGATGAGATTTTTCCTAAGGGGGCAGGTGTTGTAACACTCCAAATTTTTGGTTTTTGTTTTTCTTCCAAACTTTTGGTCTTTTGGAAGGGGGATATTTGATCTTCTCTTGAAACCCTTCAAAAATCTTTTTTGACCAAAGTTTGTGTGTTCTTCTCTAGCTTGATGTTTGGTTCTAAAGGTTTTCTTCTTGTGTTAGCTCAAACACAAGTTGTTTTTTTCAAAAGAGTTTGTTTGATTCTTTTCTCTTCTTGTATTAACCATCATAGGAATAACCTTGGGCTTGTCTTCCACTCCAACTTTCCTCTTGCCATGACACCCAATGGAAATATTTCTCTCCAAGACCTCGTCTTCACTTTGGGGCAAGTCTCTCATCAATTCCAGTGAGTTTCAACCTTATTGGAATTTTTCTTCTTTTTATTTTACTCCAAAAGCAATTTCTGTCCATTAAAGTGAACTATGGTGATTTACAAAGGAACCACCATGTCCACCTAGATATTTGATTCCAAACTAACTTCCCTGGATAGTCCTTAGTACCCACAACCTAGATCTATCTTGTTTCACTGGTCCACAGTTAAATTTTTTCAAATTTCACCTGCTGCAAGTTTGGACTAGATTTGAAAATTTTGGTGAAATTCATATTTTCCTTCTTCCAAAAATTTTGTGAAAATTCAGGCAGCCTCTAGATGCATCAAGAGGCCACTCCACCAAATATAAGCTCCAGCAATATTTTCCACATGCCAAAATCATTTCATCAAACACCTGGCGTGCACTGTTTCTTTTAGTTTCAGAAAACGTTAACTGAACTTTGCAGGCGACAGTGAAGTTCGTCAGTTTCGTCAGTCCGCTTCGTCAATCTCGCCAGTACCACTTTGGCTCGATGCTGCACTCAATCTCCTTCTTATCCAGAGCACCGCACGCTTGCTTGGCTGATTCTTGGCGTCGGTGGCGCCTTGGCCCGCCCACGCAGGCGTCTTCCGCGGCGACAGAACCTCCTGTGGCGGTCGACAGGGGGCACCCTGCGGCACAACGCCGATTGGCACCGCCCAAGCCACCCGAGAACTCCGCGTGGCCTTCTCCACCATCAGCGCACACCTGCAGCACCGTCGCTATGGCCTGGCACGCACAGGGCACGCTCTCTGCCACCGACGTGCCGCACGGCCGTTCCGTCGAGGGCAGACCGTAACCGCCCCTCCCTTGCTGAGTTAAGCACTAAAATAGAACCAGTACATCTCCTAGTCGATGCTCAAGCCCCTAAACCAACCGTCCGGCCACTGCGCCGCCGTAATCGCTCGCCGGACTTATCCTGTTCGCGGCAACCGCCTCGGGCCGGCTATATATAGTGCCCCCGAGCTCACTCTCGAGCCCGCAAACCTCCACCACCTCTCTATACCACGCATAGCCTCTGGAAGAGCCTCGAGGGGCCCTTCTTCCTCAACTCCGGCCAGCTCCGTCCTCCTCGGGCTCCAGCAACGCTCTCTCTGGTGAGAACTCCTCCGCCGCCCATGGGCTCGAGCGTAACCTCCTGGCACCTACCTGAGTCTAACCTCCACTCCAATTTGACCCCAGAAGCTCTCTCCGACGAGGCCCACGACCACCCGAGCCGCCGTCCGCCGGAGATAGGGTCGCCGTCGACATGGGGCTCGCCAACGCTCAAATCCACCACCCATCGACCCGGAAGAACACCAGGAAGCCGTAGGTACCGCTCCCTTCCCCTACCTCGCCGTGGATCGGCACCGGCGACTACCACAGCCTTCTGGCGCCGGCGCGTCTCTGTTTCAGCTTTTAAACCCGACAAGTGGGACCCCCCTATTCAGTTGGCGTACTGCGTACCGGTTCGCTTTTCTGTTTTCTATTCTAGCCCCTGGAAACTTTCTGTTTCATTACAGATGAGTCCTTGGACAGAAACTCTAATATCTTTTTAACTAAAGATGATTTTGAGTTGATTCTTTTTCTGTCCTCTTAAGTTTTCTGTCTAGTTTTTTGTCATATTTATTTGGAAAATGTCTGGAGCAACTTTTTTGCACGCGCGGTATTTATGTTAGTATTCGTTTTGTTTGAATACCTAGATATCGAAGGACGTGACGGAGCAGCGAACCTCACCGAGTTAGACTCCGACTACTCCGAACCAGGCAAGTATGTTTGAAACTTTGATATGATGAGTGTGTTGCATGTTTGCTCGACTAGTTCTTTTCATAAGCATGGTCATATAAGCATTTGTGGATTATTATATTTCATGCAAGCAAGCTTCGGGTGAGTCCTGAATGATAATGGTTGAACCACCTCGATCATGTGGTGACATGATGGGTAGTGTACTGGTAATGTTGGAGCATGCCAGTAGATGTTTAACTTTAGTATCAACATGGATCTAGTCGTGATCCCATTCATCTCCTTTTCGGTACTATCATAGGCTGTCTGTTAAGATTACGGTCTAGTCGGTTGCAAACCACTTTCTGTGTACACACCAAGTAGAGGGGACGGGATGAGGGTTCCATGGCCCTGGATTAAAGCCCGTCATCCGGTCAGGGGGCATGGGTGTTTCCGGTTGGGACCGAGAGGGGGGCACCCCTTAGAGCACGCATATATAAATTTGATCCCATGCTATTCGAGGTTGTAGCCTCCCCATCTTAAAGTTTTTCATGAATGTTGTCACGGGTGATTCCGGACAACAGGATGTGAAATGGGTGTGTACTGGTCAGTTGTATTTCTGCTAAAACACCGTAGACGGAACTAGTCCCTGTGGCTAGTGGAATCCGTTGGCTATGACTTAATGGTACAAACTCTGCAGAGTCAAATCTTCCGAGTAGCCATGTTTATGGTCTAGAGTCAACCTTCGTGTCAACCCCAGTGACCGTCTCGAGTAAATTCTTGTTAGTAACAAGAGTGGTGATTTTTGTCAAGTTCATTTTGGGTAGATGAACTAACTAGTTATCTCTATACTGATTTACTTCCTGAAGTATTTCACCGTTATACTATTGTTTATATAAGCCCTTTATGTGATGTCGCTCAGACGTCCGACTGTGGCATTCTTGTTAATTATAAGCCCTTTATGTGATGTCGCTCAGACGTCCTACTGTGGCATTCTTGTTATTTATTTTCATTATAAGCCCTTTATGTGATGTCGCTCAGACATCCGACTGTGGCATTCTTGTAATTTATTTTCATTATAAGCCCTTTATGTGATGTCGCTCAGACGTCCGACTGTGGCATTCTTGTTATTTATAAGCCCTTTTTATGATGTCGCTCAGACGTCCGACTGTGGCATTCCTGTTATTTATTTTCATTATAAGCCCTTTATGTGATGTCGCTCAAACGTCCGACTGAGGCATTCTTGTTATTTATTTTTCTTATAAGCCCTTTATGTGGTGTCGCTCAGACGCCCGACTGCGGCATGTTTCTATTTATTTTTCCTCATGAGGCGTCACTCAGACACTCGTTTGGTTTTATTTTATTTATCTTTGGATTTCGGGAGGATTACCGCCCAACTTCTATCTTTACTTGCATCACAGAAATTTTATTATCCGCTTGCATTTTGCTAGAATACTCACTTGCATCATGTTTGCATTTATTATATCTTATGTCCGAACTGTCTTGCGAGTACATTCAATGTACTCACCTGGCTTGTTGATTTGGCCAGATGTGGACGAAGGTGATCTCATGGATGAAGAGTTCGATAGCGAGTCCGACGACTAGTGGAGTCCCAGTCAGTCCCTTGCGATCCTGGAGTTGATCACTGTTGTATAACCGCTTCCGCCAACCTCCAAATAAATTCATCGGGTCTCACTTCAACACTCGATGAACTGTATGATAATGGAGTCACGCCACCCACTACACTGTGACATATCCACCACCTTTTTATTACGAGTTAGTAGTATGCCACCCTACCATTGTGTCATATCTGCCTTTATGTACTATATTGGCGTGCTTGTAATAAACTGTTGAGCAACCTCAGCTCAACCTTGTATCATATTCAGTACTCTGGAATTCTGTATCAAGGAATTGTCTATCAGCAAGAAGTATTCTTCCTTGCTGGTTCGATAAAGAGGTCGGTCTCTCGGTAATTATTTTACTGAAAAATCGGTCCTGACACATTGCCATGTCAGTTGCTTGCGTGATATATTTTGCCATGTCATCATGTGCATTTCATCAGCATGTTTTCAAAACTCGCTTCCGTTCGTAGTTGCCCATCCCCCAGTTCTCTCCGTTGTCCGTTCTAAGTCCAGACACACTCGCACGTGCCCACGGCATCTCCGAATATTTATTTTTTAAGTGGCCGAAAAATGTTCTTGGAATGGGTTGAAACTTGGCATGTGGTCTTTTTATAGTGTAAATAGACAGCCTGCCCAGTTTCGTTGCATTCGGATTCTGTTTGATAGCCCAACCGTTAAACATAGAACGACACAGGACTATTAGTCGAACGTTTCGGTCTCCGAAACGCTATACCGGGCCTCTGTCAAACCAGCCCACGTACACTTCAGATAGAGATCCGAAGGTCCGAAATGGCCCGAAAACCCCTCTAACCCTAGTTTTTGTCTATATATAGACCCCTCCTTCCAAAAATGGACTAACCTATTGTAACCTAACCCGACCCATCCATAACCTACAGCCACCTCTTCCCTCAAAATCCGCGCCATAACAGCCATTTTCCACGCCGACCACCTCGTTGCCGCCACTTGGCAGCGTGCGATTGGGCAGCCGTCACATAGTCACCGCCGTCCTCCAATCTCGTCGCGCCACCTCAACCCTGCCTCCTCCCACCTCCCCGCGGCTCACGAGGCTAGGGCGCAGCCCGCACAGGCCCGTCCGTCGTCGACCGCGAAGCCCGTTCGGCGCCTGTGCTGCTCTGCCCCGCTCTCCCGCTACTCCTCCTGACCACGTCGCCGGCACGATCGCGTCGCCGCCGTTGTTCCCCATCGCCTCCTCGCGCCCCCTCGCCTTCGCAGCCATTATGCACCGCTCCTCAGTGACCCCGCGGCCTCGCCTCAGATCCCTTCAGCGACCTGCGCCGCCCTCGCCTCGGTTCCCGCCGGCGACCGAGTCCGACGTCCTCGTGCCTCTGCACCGTCTCACCATTGCCGTCCCTGACCAAAATCCTAACCCGGCGCCCTGGATCCATCCACCGCCGCCGCTAGCTTGAGGATCCATGTCGGATCTGGCGAGATCCGGCCGGGCAACCACCACCGCTGGCCTCCTACTCCTCGGGATCGAGCAGGCGCTCGATTTGCTGCCCCACCACGACGACTCCATTGTGGGCCCGGGCCAACTCCGCCCCGCCTAGGCCCACCGAACCGCGAGGCTCAGCCCGATCTCCTCCTCCGACTTGGGCCAAGGCCCATGGTGTGAATTCAGCCCAGCTTTGTTTTTTTCCCGTTAGGCATTATTCCTAATTTTTCTAGAAACTGCATATTTACACTTTAATCCCTGGAGGGTCATATCATGTTGCTTATTTTGAGTGATGTTATCTTTGTGCACGTTGGTTTAATTGATGCGTATGATATGTCAAAATGTTCGTCTCTCTGTGCTCTACATAATGGATGCATTTTCATGCATTTTAGGGTTAATCTTGATGCCATTATCTCTGTTACAAAACTGCTAAGTGTTGTTAACTGCTGAAACTTGCTATAACTTGCTGATTTGTCTTTTTCATATATGTTTGTGTGATTTTTGTTTGAGCATCATGTCAACGTGTTTTAGGTGCATAATCATGTCATCTTCGCTGTGGTGCAATCCAATTTTCATGATATGCCTTGTGTTGAGTGGAACAAGCTTGGAAAGTGGCCTACTCAATGTTATTGTTTTCTTACACTTGTTGAAAACTGCTAAGTCTGGAACTGTTATATTATGATGCCATGTTTGCTTGATGCTACAGTCATATCCATGCATGTTTTGGCATGTCCAGTGACCATTTTTTTGAAGTCCATGTTATGATCTATCCATCCATGTCCTTGTTTGCAATTATAGCTTGTTGTAGCATGTCTCTTTCTTGATCTCAAGTTGCTTGATAATATATCTATCAGCCTGTCAACAACATGTTCAATTTGGCAAAGCTTGATGTAATCATTCTATGCATCTTATTGAGTTGTGCCACTAGAGTTATTTTGAGTATGCCATGCCTACTACATGTTCTTGGCATTTGCATGCTTATTTGAATTGCGATGCTTGTTGTTATGTGCCTCCAAAGTCAGCATCATGTTGTTGTGGCTTGCATTGCCAGATTTTTGATAAGTCTAAGAATCTGCTATATCATGTTTGCATCTTGTTTTGATGAATGCCATGAACCTGTTACTCCCATGTATATGCCATGTTGTGTTCCTTGAGCTCCATGTTATGCCCTAGCATGCCATGCTTTTTCTAGGCATGTACTTGTGTTGTAGTTTAATTATTTCTTGCCTCCAACATGCCAACATATTAACTCTGCTCGTGTTTATGCTCTGTTTTTCACCAAGTCATGATCTGTGATATAAAGTTTGCTTGTTGCCTTGACAATGTTGGTTTATTGTTGATGCCTATGGACCTGGTACTTGTTGATATTTGAAGCATGCTATCTATACCTTGAGTTCAAGACATGCTTGTGCCTAGTCTGTACTTGTAGCATGTTGTTTTGATGCTCGCAATATGCCTAGTTGCCATTTTGGACAGCTTGTCCTTTAAACTTGTTTCGTGTGTATGTGTTGAACCGTTGCTCCGTTTTGACCATGCTCTATATGAAACTTGCTTGGTTTTGCATTTAGGTGCAGCATGTCATTTGGTATCCATGTTTTGAGAGTGTGTGCTTGATGTTTCAATGCATTTTGCATCAATGCCATGTGAAACTTGTTTTGCTCATGTCTTCTAGGCCGTAGCTCCGACTTAAATGAACTTTATATGTAACTTGACTAGAATTTCGTGTAGATCATCATGGTGCATGTTAACTTGTTGTTTAACAACTTTAACATGAGGTTTGTTCAGATCTGGACCAATTTCGAAATTTGCATATGAGGACTTACCGGAATTGTTATATGTTGTTTCCGGCCTCATTTAAACTTGCTTGGTTGTGTTGTTGTTGTATGCATCATCTCTTGCCATGAGTAGCATCATGTAGCCTTGTCATGCATCATAGTTGGGTGAGCATCATGTCTTGTTGATGCGTTGTGTGTTTACCATGTTGTTTGCTTCTTCTCGTTAGGTCCTGTTTCGTTGCGATCTTGAGGATTTGTTCGACTACACTTGGTTCGTCTTCGTGGCTTCTTCTTATTCATGGACTCATTCTTATTCCTTGCGGGATTCCAGACAAGGTGATCGTCACTTTGGATGTCATTACTATCATTGTTATGCTAGTTGTCTCAATGTTATCGCTGTATGTTACGCTGCCTATCTACTATTGTCACCCTCTCATTGTTGCCATGAAACCTCTAACATTTGACACCATCCCAGCAAACCGTTGTATGGCTATGTTACCGCTTGCTCAGCCCCTCTTATAGCATTGTTAGTTGTAGGTGAAGATGAAGATTGCTCCATGTTGGAACTTGTATGTTGGAATATCACAATATCTATTAGTATAATTAATGCACATATATACTTGGCAATGGGTGGAAGGCTTGGCCTTTTGCTTTGTGCTTTGTTCCACTCATGCCACCTTAAGAACCGATAAACTGGTGTTATGTTCCTTGCGTTTGCGTTCCTAACATCGCTGGTGTTTATGGGACCCCCTTGACAGTTCGCTTTGAATAAAACTCCTCCAGCAAGGCCCAACATTGATTTTAGCATTTTGTAATAACTAAAAACATGCATAGGGACTTTCCGGACCCTGAGGACTTAATTCCCAACCCCGGGCCATTGCTCCTCATGAGCGTTGGTCCAAACTAGAGCCCCTTGCAGCGCCACCACGGGGAAACTCGAGGATTGGTTTTAGTTGTATGGACTGCTCATCCGGTCGTGGCCTGAGACCAGATACGCGCGGCTACTATCCGGGTGTCAGCATGATGGGAGGTCTTGCTGGACTTGTTCTACCATTGCCGAAATGTCTATGCACCGTGATTCCGAGTCTGATCGGGTTGTCCCTCAAATAAGAGGTTTTACCTCTGATGATCGTGAGAGCTTGTGATGGGCTAAGTTGGGACACCCCTGCAGGGTTATGATCTTTCGAAAGACGTGCCTGTGGTTATGTGGCACATTGGAATTTCTTAATATCCTGTTGTAGTTAACTTGATAGAGGAAACAAATAAAAATGCACCAACCACGTGAGTAACAGTACCCGTCTCTTTTCATTTTGAGAAGAGAACACTGTGGGGTTACGTTTGACTCGTAGGTAGTTCAGGATCATTTAGCGATCATTACTAGTTTGCGACCATTTGCGTAGATGCTCATCTTATATTTGTACTCGTAAGTTAGCCACCGTATAATGCTTAGCCACTGTTGCAACCTCACCACTTAACCTCTCCATACCCATTGAGCTTTCCTAGTCTTGATACCCATGGTTATGGGATTGCCGAGTCCTCGTGGCTCACAGCTACTGAAGGAAATATGCCCTAGAGGCAATAATAAAGTTGTTATTTGTATTTCCTTATATCATCATAAATGTTTATTATTCATGCTAGAATTTTATTAATCGGATACTTAGTACATGTGTGAATACATAGTCAAAACAAAGTGTCCCTAGTATGCCTCTACTAGACTAGCTCATTGATCAAGGATGGTTATGTTTCCTAGCCATAGACATGAGTTGTCATTTGATCAACGGGATCACATCATTAGGAGAATGATGTGATGGACAAGACCCATCCGTTAGCTTAGCAACTTGATCGTTTAGTTTTACTGCTATTGATTTCTTCATGACTTATACATGTTCCTATGACTGTGAGATTATGCTACTCCCGAATACCGGAGGAACACCTTGTGTGCTATCAAACGTCACAACGTAACTAGGTGATTATAAAGATGCTCAACAACTGTCTCTGAAGGTGTTTGTGGTGTTGGCATAGATCGAGAATAGGATTTATCACTCCAAGTGTCGGAGAGGTATCTCTGGGCCCTCTCTGCAATACACATCATAATAAGCCTTGCTCGCAAATGACTAATGAGTAAGTCACGAGATGATGTATTACGGAACGAGTAAAGAGACTTGCTGATACGTCCAAAACGTATCTATAATTTCTGCTTGCTCCATGCTTCTTTTGTGTGATATTGCTATGATATTGATGCACTTCCATACACTTTTGATCATATTTGGACTAACCTATTAACTCAGTGCACCACAGTGCCAGTTCCTGTTTTCTGCTGTTTTTCTATTTCAGGTTTCCCCCATATTAAAAGTGCTCCAAAAATTCTAGGAAAAATATAGGAAAAATCAGCGTACAGGAAGCTTCGCGAAGAACCAAAGATGGGCCAGAGGGGAGCCAGGGGAGGCCCAGGCGGCCACCTGGCGCGGCCGCACCCCTGGCCGCGCCAGGGGGGCGCCTGGGGCCCCTGCTCCGCCTCTGGCTGCCCCCCTTCGCATATATATCCCTCTCGTCCCGAAACCATCGAGGACAGAACCCTTTTTCGCGATCTCGCCTCTGTTCTGCTGCCGCAGCCCTTCCAAGATCGGGGGCATCAGGAGAACTCTTCCCGGCACCCTGCCGGAGGGGAGAACCACCACCGGGAGCTTCTCCACCACCATGGACGCTTCCCGGATGAGTCGTGAGTAGTCCACCTTGGACCATGGGTCCATGATCAGTAGCTATGTGATGTTCTCCTCCCCTCTTTGCTCTTCATGGTTTAGACCTCGTGAGCTGCCCTACATGATCGAGGCACATATGTAATCTTTCTGCTGTCGCTTTGCTGAGTTTGCTGGGATCTGATGGATTATGAGACTATGTTCAGATTGTGTTTGAGTAATATATTTGATTCACCTCTTTTATATCTTTGTTCTTGAGTAATTCTTGCATGTTCCCCGTTGCTGTTTATTGCTTTGGCCAAGTAGTAGGTAGTAACTCCAAGAGGGAGCGTTATGCTTGATTGTAGGTTCATGCCCCTTGATGACTAGCTTGAGTGACAGAAACATGAGTCTAGGGGATGTGTTGTTGCCACAAGGGAGAAAACAACGGTGCTTGTACTTGCGGGTGCAAGGATTGTTTACTTTACGCAAAGTTCTTTTAATGCAGTTGTCTGTTGCTTTGAGTTTACACTTTGGGTGGGATTCGCAACTTAATACCAGCGAGATGTTCTGGATAGATATCTCAAGGTGGATGATTAGTAGTAGATGCAAATGGATTTCGGTCTACTTGCCTTGGCGTACCGCCCATGCTTTTGAGCCTCTACCTTTCTTTGCAGCATAGTTATCATTTGTTTGCGCACATAATCCTGTCAATTGCCCAGCTGTAATTTGTTTACCTCGCTTTGCTGTTTTATTGTCTTTTGGGAGAGAGACATCACTAGTGAACATCATGGGACCCCGGTCCATGTTACCACCGCTGATCACACCTTCTATTTACTTCCTGTTTTTATTTCCTAGTTGTAGTCATAGCTATCATTATTATCTCTTGTGTTTGATCCTTTGTAAACAACAAGGCCGGAGGGATTGACAACCTCTCTATACTCATTGGGAGCAAAGTTATCTGTATCTGTGTGCAGGTCTCGTCAACCGCTAAGTTTCTGGCGCCGTTGACACCTACTTGTCGACCCTTGGAGTCTCACGGGATTCGATCCTTGGTATCTTTACCAAGAGAAATTTGCCGCTACGCTACATCTCAACCTTCCACTTGGGGTAACCAACGAGGGGCGAGAAGCCATCAAGCAAGTTTCTGGCGCCGTTGCCGGGGACTCCACTCTTCAAGATAGGGGAGTTGCACGCTATCTTTTATCTTTGCTTTTTAGTCTTGTTAGTTTACCTTTCAGTTTTTGCTTTAGTGTCCCTTACCAAAAATCACAAAAATAGTTATGTTGCTTGCTGCTGCTATGGGTTCCACCGAGAACACCAAGTTGTGTGACTTCACTAGTCATAACAACAGTGACTTTATCTGCACGCCTATTGCTACACCTGCCACTTCAGCACCTTCTTATGAGATTAAACCTGCTTTGCTGAACCTAGTTATGAAAGATCAATTCTCCGGTGCTGGAGATGATGCTGCTTTGCACTTAAATAATTTTGTTGAGCTCTGTGATATGCAAAAGTACAAAGAAGTAGATGGTGATATTGTTAAGCTTAAGCTTTTTCCTTTCTCCTTGAGAGGAGGAGCTAAAATCTGGTTTCAATCCTTGCCTAGGAATAGTATAGATTCCTGGGACAAGTGCAAGGATGCCTTTATTGGGAAGTACTATCCCCCTGCTAAAATTATCCAATTAAGGAGTAACATAATGAATTTTAAACAATTGGATAATGAACACATTGCCCAAGCTTGGGAACGCATGAAATCTCTTGTCAAGAACTGCCCTACTCATGGTTTGACTACTTGGATGGTTATCCAAACTTTTTATGCAGGCTTGAATTTTACCTCGCGGAACTTGTTAGATTCGGCCGCAGGAGGAACCTTTATGTCAACTACACTTGGTGCTGCCACGAAACTTCTCGACGAGATGATGACCAATTATTCCCAATGGCACACCGAACGCGCTCCAACAGGTAGGAAGGTAAACTCTGTCGACGAGATTTCCTCCCTAAATGAAAAAGTTGACTTGATCATGTCTCTACTTTCCAAGCAATCTTCTATTGATCCTCATGATGTTCCTTTAAATTCTTTGATTGCTCAAGATCAAGTAGATGTGAACTTTATCTCTAGAAACAACTTCAATAACAATGCTTATAGGAGTAATTTTGGTAGCAACCCTAGACCGTTCCCCTCTAATTCCTATGGGAACAACAATACTTATCCTAGCACCAAGAACTCCACTTTTGAACTAGAGATTATACTTAAAGACTTCATCATTACCCAAAAGGCCTTCAATAAGAGTGTAGAAGAAAAACTAGACAAACTAGATAATCTCTCTTCGAAGGTAGACAATTTAGCCCATGAGGTAGAGTTGCTTAAAATTAGAACTTCTCCTCTTGAGGAGAGGAAGACCACTCCTATGAATGCTATTCAAGTGCAAATTAATGAAAACATTAGGATGATGGCTAAACTTAAAAAGAGATGGGCTAGAGAAAAGGAGGAAGAAGATAGAATTAAGAGCCTTCCTACCCACCACGCTGTTGCTACTATCCAAGTTGTTGAGGATATCCAAACTCTTAGCACCCAATGCACTCCTAGTCCCATTGGACCTATTAATGGTGATGCAATGACCTCAACCGTAGAAGAAGAAACTCCTATAACCATAGAAGCTACCAAACAAGTGAGCCTAAAGGACACCACTACCACTTTACTTGATAGTAGTGACCTTGATTTTGATAATTGCACCCTTTCTGAAGTTATTGGTTTTCTTCACAGAATGGCTAAAGACCCCCACACTAGCACACTTAACCTTGCCTTCACAGAGCATATCACCAATGCTCTTACCAAAGCTAGGGAAGAAAAGCTCAAGCTTGAGACTTCCATCCCTAGGAAGCTAGAAGATGGTTGGGATCCCATAGTCAAAATTAAATTGAACAACTTCTCTTGCTATGCTTTATGTGATGTTGGAGCTAGTACCTCCGTTATGCCCAAAAGAATGTATGATATGTTTGAATTGAAACCTTTTGATCCTTGTTCTTTTGGTGTTCGTCTTGTTGATTCTTCCGTAAAGAAACCTTTGGGGAAGATCGACGATGTTCTTATCATTGTCAATGACAATTATGTTCCCATTGATTTTACTATTGTGGATATTGAATGTGAACCTTGATGTCCAATTATTTTGGGACGTCCTTTTCTTCGCACCGTTGGTGCTATCATTGACATGAAAGAGGGGAATATAAAATTCCTATTCCCTCTCAAGAAAGGGATGGAACACTTCCCTAGAAAGAAGATTAAGTTGCCTTTTGAGTCCGTTACACGGGCTAGCTATTCTCTTACTCTTGATAAAACTTGATCTTCTCTTTTTCATCATGCCTAGCTTAAAGGCATAAAAGAAAGCGCTTTTGGGAGGCAGCCCACAACGAATTTGGTTTTATTTTGCTTTTGTTGTGTCTTGATGTTTGTTAATACAGTAGCATCATCATTGTATCTTTTCTTTTCAGCTTTGTGCCAAGTTTAGCCTCCGATTGAAAGAAAGTTCAAAAGTTGTGACGTGCTGTCCAGAAAACAGATTCTGTCCTTGGACTGAAAAATTCGAATAAAATCACCAGATCATCTTTTTGATCTGAATTTTTTTGACAGCGTGCTCTATAAAATTGGCTTTCGCGCGTCTGTTATGAGTTTTTTGATTTGAGTTGCAGAAGTGCCCCGAAAAAATTATTTACTACCTGCTGGTCTGTTTTTCACAGATTCTGTCCTGTTTTGCCTTTTCTTCGTTTTGCAAACCTTGAGCTTGCTTTTTCTTTGCAAAAACCTTTTGGCAATCTTGAGAAACAGTAGCTCTTCAATATTATCTCTATTTCCAGTAGGGAAAAATTATTTTATTGTGGGTACTAACCTCGCTAATCAGATTATGATGAGTTATGTATGAAGGGAGTTTTCAAGTGTGCGAGGGAAGATGATAAAAGAAGATTTAGGAGGGTCAAACGCTCAAGCTTGCGGATGCCCCCGTGCACCCCCAAGAAATATTCAAGAATACTCAAGCGTCCAAGCTTGGGGATGCCCCCATGCATCCCCTTCTTCATCAACAATTATCAGTTCGTCTTTCGTTCCAGTATAATTTATCACTTCATGCGTTATGTGCTATGCTTGGAGCGTCTTGCTCTTAGTTTTTTTTTTTAGTTTTCTCTAGCTTTGCTTGTTGTTCATAAAAAGTTAGAACCCAGCTTTCTTTGTGTCGGAGAGAATCACGCTCCACCTCAACCTAGAACACAACATAGGATTTTCATGCTTATCTTTGCTGTGTGAGTTCTTTGTCGTTCCATAGCTGCTGTCATACTTAGCTCTTAGTTTTCATGCTTTTCTTTTTAAAGAGCTTTTGTTTAGTTGGTTGCTGAACTCTCTTGAGTTTTCATGTTTATCTTGTTAAGAGAGTTTGCCTGTTGCACTGAGTTGTGTGTCTTAACTTAAAGTAGGTAATTGAGGTTGCTATTTAATTTTAGTAGTAACTTGCAATAGTTTTGAGGTATTGCCATGAGTAATGTCTGAACTTTTGGTGTCAAGAGCTTTAGCCTATTAGTGATAGATGTCGTATTTTGGGCAATCCGTGTTTATTTTTGAAAACCTACAAAATAGTTGAGAACTTTAGCTACTAGATGGATCACTAATCTTTGGAGGGATCGAATATTAGAGTACACTCACGTACCATGAGTCGAGGATGCGCATGGATAACCAAACCCCCATACACTCCTCCTCGGGGTACTTGTCTCTTTGTGAACCTCCTAATTAGATTGAGAGTTACCGATAATAGGTGCATGAGTTCTTCGGACAAATGTGAGTATTCGAAAGTTGACACTTCCACCTAGCCATATTTTTCTAGCCTCTTCGGTACCGTGCATTGCCCTTTCTCACCTTGAGAGTTGGCGCATACTTCGCTGGTGCATCCAAATCCTTCGCACGATACGCTCTGTCATCATAAGCCTCATTATATCCTTCCTCAAAACAGCCACCATACCTACCTATCAAGGCATTTCCATAGCCTTTCCGAGATACATTGCCATGCAACATCAATCTTCTCATGACTTGATCTTCATGTCATACATGCTTTTGCTTGATCGATGAGCCGCATGCTAGTTGGGCCTTGCCCTAATCATTGCTACATGACGCTCTAGTATCATTGCATATCCTGCTACACTGGCAGAGGCATACATTTGCATACATCATGATAGTTTCATCTTCTTTATGTTGAGTACTCTTGTAAAGTGTGAAAGATCTTCTATTCTTCTTGTAATACATAGAGTGTTGCCCCTAAAGTGAGGAAAAGATCCCAAAGAGGACAAAATCAAAAGATCCCAAAGAGGACAAATGAGAGTTAAATAGAAAGAGCCATTGAGGCCACAAAAAAATAAAAAAATTAAAAAAAGAGAAAAAATAAATAAAAAGAGAGAATGGGGCACACTACTATTCCTTTTGAGAGATCCACACTCGTACTCCATCTTATACCTTGTACTCCATAGAGATTATCATTCATGCATATAGCTATGTGGGGACCTTCACACTATAGAACTTGGCTTGTATATTCCAATGATGAGCCTCCTCAAAAGAGCTCTAGGTCTTCTTGAGTGAGCAAGTTGGATGCACCCCCACTAGTTCCATTAGAGAGCTTACCTTAGCTCATATGTGCATCCGTTGCATGGCAATCCCTACTCCTCACATCATATCTATCATTTGGCTTTCTCTCGCCTATGATTGTCCTCATTGATGTGAGCCTTTCACACCTTTTTTGCCTTCCCCCTTCATGATTTTTCTCTCTTTGCCATCCTAAGTGTCAACTTTCTTGCTTACGCTCATCCATTGCATGAGTGCTCAAAATATCGAAAGGGAGTGGATCATTTTGACTTGTACATGGCTAGTGGTCTGGGGATGAGTCAAGATAAGATTCCAAAGAAGACCAAGTGTGAAACTTTAGTAGATTAAGTTCTCAACAATACAAAAACTATGTTTTACTCTCTCGTATATCCCTATCCCCTTTCTTGCACGCAAACACCATTTGGAGACATTCGAGTCACGGACAGCGAGAGCTCTTGCACCTTTATGTTCTTATGTTGCTTGTTACGATGCTAATATAGACTCTTGCTTGTTATGACTTGAATTGAATTACATGCCTTGATTGCTTTTCTTAAAAAGTTCTTATATGGTTGGTAGGATGTCACCACAGAAATTATGCTTGTTATCATTTACCTACTCGAGGACGAGCAGGAATTAAGCTTGGGGATGTTGATACGTCCAAAATGTATCTATAATTTCTGCTTGATCCATGCTTCTTCTGTGTGATATTGCTATGATATTGATGCACCTCCATACACTTTCATCATATTTGGACTAACCTATTAACTCAGTGCACCACAGTGCCAGTTCCTGTTTTCTGCTGTTTTTCTATTTCAGGTTTCCCCCATATTAAAAGTGCTCCAAAAATTCCAGGAAAAATATAGGAAAAATCAGCGTACAAGAAGCTTCACGAAGAACCAAAGATGGGCCAGAGGGGAGCCAGGGGAGGCCCAGGCGGCCACCTGGAGCGGCCCCACCCCTGGCCACGCCAGGGGGGCGCCTGGGGCCCCTGCTCCACCTCTGGCTGCCCCCCTTCGCATATATATCCCTCTCGTCCCGAAACTCTCGAGGACAGAACCCTTTTTCGTGATCTCGCCTCTGTTCCGCTGCCGCAGCGCTTCCAAGATCGGGAGCATCAGGAGAACTCTTCCCGGCACCCTGCCGGAGGGGAGAACCACCACCGGGAGCTTCTCCACCACCATGGACGCTTCACGGATGAGTCGTGAGTAGTCCACCTTGGACAATGGGTCCATGATCAGTAGCTATGTGATGTTCTCCTCCCCTCTTTGCTCTTCATGGTTTAGACCTCGTGAGCTGCCCTACATGATTGAGGCACATATGTAATCTTTCTGTTGTTGCTTTACTGAGTTTGCTGGGATCTGATGGATTATGAGACTATGTTCATATTGTTTTTGAGTAATATATTTGATTCACCTCTTTTATATCTTTGTTCTTGAGTAATTCTTGCATGTTCTCCGTTGTTGTTTATTGCTTTGGCCAAGTAGTAGGTAGTAACTCCAAGAGGGAGCATTATGCTTGATTGTGGGTTCATGCCCCCTGATGACTAGCTTGAGTGACAGAAACATGAGTCTAGGGGATGTGTTGTTGCCACAAGGGAGAAAACAACAGTGCTTGTACTTGCGGGTGCAATGATTGTTTACTTTACGCAAAGTTCTTTTAATGCAGTTGTCTGTTGCTTTGAGTTTACACTTTGGGTGGGATTCGCAACTTAATACCAGCGAGATGTTCTGGATAGATATCTCAAGGTGGATGATTAGTAGTAGATGCAGATGGATTTCGGTCTACTTGCCTTGGCGTACTGTCACACCCTGCATTTTGTAACATGTTATTTGTAACTTTGAAGCATGAAAATTTGGACCAGCAAATTTTTTTAGCATCATTTGGCTTTTATTTGGAATTGAGTTTTCTTCATTTGCTTTTTCATGTGCTCATTAAAGTCAACTATGATCTCTTGTAGATTTCATCTCCTTATCCAAAACTTCTTCCCAATGATCATGCCAAGTGATATATAACAGTATAGTATTTTCTTGCAAAATTATTTTGGCCAAAAAGTATTTTATAAATTTAGTTTTCCAAAAACCCCTGAATTGAGATTTTGCACTGCAAGTACTTGATTAAGGGTGTGAAAATTATTTCAAAAGGTTTATTTGAGACCTAGTAGTCATAGGACTCCCAGAAACCACAAAGGTATAATTTTTAAAGTTATTTTCCTATTTTATTTAAAAGCTTTCTCTTAAGGCCAGAAATGGTCTTTAATAGGGGAAAATTATTTAACTATTTCAAAAAATATTTGCCAAAATTCAGAGAGACTCATAGGACATATATTGTCCATATATGAGAGTTTCAACACTTGGTCATGTTCAAAATAATGGGCTAAACCCTCTAAAACCCTTTCTGGATATTTCAAGCTTTTGAAATATTTACAAAGGAATTTTTCTCCAAAAATTCCAGGGAAATTCTATCATGTCATATATGACATATTTGATGATCTTGCCAAGTCCCATGCCTTGGGAAGCAAGAAAACCTCCTCAAACCCCTTCATAACCATTCTGTCCATATTTGGAGTTTGAGCAACTTTACATTGCCAAACTTGTCCAAATGCTCTCAAACTTGGTGCACATGCTAGAATGGCCTAATAAGGCACCTAGAACAAATGGCACAAGATTTGGAATAGAGCAACTTGATCAGATCACCTCAAAACCCTTTCTGTTCAAATGCAAATTTGAACAACTTTACATTACCAACTTTTTATCTGGAGCCTCAAACTTTGTGAGCATGATCAATACCCCAAATGATGATGCTACACCAAGTGGTGCATCAAGGGGAGATGATTAGCTTGACTCAATCAAGATGAAACTGTTTCTGTTGATTTCTAGGGTTCACCAAAGTTACATTGGCTAGTTTCTTCAAATGAGGCCAAATTTGGTGAGGCACCCTATTTTCTCATGTCTTTCAACCCTGTTAAGTGCCATGTCAAGTGGACCTCATTTACTTGATCAAACACTGATCAAACACCTTCTGCAGAAATTCTAAAACCTCCAACTTGACCACTTTCACTTTTCTCCATAGCCTCAACTTCTTACCACAGGCCCATTGAGTTACCAGCAACCTCCAGTAACTCCCCCAGCACCTCATCTCCATGATTGGGGGGTGAAACCCCAGCTTTACCTTGCTGTACAGCCAACTTTCACCTTGTTACCAGCCCTCCCCTTCTCTCTCTGCAACCCCAGAGCATCCAAGGCCTCAAGGCAATTCTGTACTCCTTCCTCTACGCCCCAGACACTGTTGGACACGCTGGGACGGGCCAAACAGGCGAGAGCACGCTGATGCCGGTCATACGCACGCTCCAGAGCGCGTGAACAGTGCACCTCGCACGCTGGCTCGGACCAATCGTCGATCCCCGACAGCCTCGGGCCTCCCCCTCGCGCCAGTCGAGGCGTCTCAACGTCCGCGACCTCCCCGGCGCTGTCCCCCCTCCTCCTGCGCCCTCCAGTAGCCGCCGTCGCACGCGCACTGGCCGCCCGCGGCAGCCACTCCTCTGCCTCACACGCGCGCGCCTCTCTGTCGCTCCCCCGCTCCTCCTCTTACCTCAGCTGGACGTGGAGCTCGTCCAGGAGCTCCACAGACCCATTCCCCAAGCCTCCCGTGCGCTGTAGCCTCGCCGATGAGCTCGCCGGCGCACTGGACCACGGGTCCCCGTCGGGCTCCTATAAATAGACCCCCCCTCGAGCTTCTCCAACACCACCACCAGCCTCACACCTCTCCACTGATCCCTCCTACACCCTCAGTTCGACCCCGGAGCGCCCCAGTGCTCGGGATCGACCGGAGCACCGCCGCGTCGGGCCGCCGGCGATCTCGAGGTACATGCCTCCCCTGCCTCTCCTTCCTCTCATTTCGGAACCGCCGCACCTCACTGACCCTTTCCCCTCTCCTTCCTCCTCCATTTGCAGTCGGAAACGACCCCGACCACCGTCCTCCGACGAGCCTCCGCCGTCGCACCTCGTCGCCGACGAACCAGGGCTCCCCGTCGTGCCGCGCTACCACCGCTGCAACCGCGACACGACACTGAGTCCGTCCCTGGCCTCCGTTGCCGTCGCCGTGGCCGGTATCGTCGCCGGTGAGATCGCCGGCGCCGTGACCGAGGGGTTAGAGATGACAGGCGGGCCCCGCCTGTCATCCCCCCACCTCTCTCCCCTCCTCTGTGCCGCTGACCCACGGGCCCCGCCCGTCAGGTTTGAAACCTGACGTGTGCGCGCGCTGGCACCGTGCGGCTGGGCCAGTCCGTCTGGGCAGTGCACTGTGGCCTCTTCTGGCCCAGTGCACAGGACCCTTTTTCTCTTTTTCTTTTCTGTTAATGTTTTAAACATTTATGCAGAAAAGAAAATTGATCCAAATTAAATATTTCCAACTCCTAAAATCTTGTAATATTCCAACCTATTTAATGGTACCACTTTCATTCAAATCCATGAAACTTTTCTGTACTGTTCAAATTTAAATTCAAATTTGAGCAGTATAACTCCTGTTCAAAAATCAATATATCCTATTCTGTAACTCCAAAACTCCAACTAAGATTTTTCCCCATCTTAGAAAACCCTCTAGTATTTTACAAAAATGAGTTGACATTTTTCTGAGCACTTTGGTTTTTCTGTTTTGTTTGTATTCTTATTTTTCCGTGGTTATTATGCGACGTATAGATCCCGTATTTGACGAAGTTGCTGTGGAAGAAGAAGGAGAAGGACTAGAAGACTTTGAAGACCAAGCCAATCCAGGCAAGCAGCCCTTTGACCATGATACACTTGTTCCTCGGAACCCGTTTGTTTCCGATACATGATGATAGGGTTACGATGGTAACCTAGATGAACCACCACATGATGCATGCTTTATTGTTGATCTTGCTATATGCTAGATGACATGCAATAGTTGGTCTTGATGCTTATATGATGCATGTGTGATATGAACCCCCATAGTTGAAAACTTTGCATGAACCCATCGGGTGCCCCTAATGCCCGAGGGTGATGAAGTGTTAGGTCATCACTTGAGAAAGAAGTGATGTGCCGGTAATAGCATGTGCATGGTGGAATGATGGATTAGATTTATGTGTGACTACCGTCCCAACCAAACATGTGCAACCACACTACCCCTTATGGGACGGGGATTTATTGATTACTTAGGTCGATACTAGCATGGTGCCCGCATTACTAGTGATGGGAAGACTTGAGGTCTTTCCCGGGACGGGGTCGTGCTTGGATAGGCGGCCATGACTGTTTTCACAGGGCACCGGACACATCGTTGGTCCCTTCGGGTACGCGTGAACATTGAAATTAGGGCAAGTCCCGTGATCTATTGTTTGTACCCGAGGGCCGTGTGCCAACGAGTGGACTCTATGTTAGTATCGTCTAAGGAAAGGTAATGACCGGGTGCTTACCCCGGGTACTTGAGGTACCGCGGGTCGTGGATGACACGGAAGTTCCCTGGATCTTGTGGGTAAAGTGCGCAACCTCTGCAGAGTGTAAAACTATTCGAATAGCCGTGTCCACGGTCATGGACAGTTGGGTGGTGCTACTTAAACTATGTCCAGAATTTTACTTCTTTGGTGATACATTGTGTGTGATGAGTCAAGATGGTGACTTGACTCGGTGAGATGAATTATATTCATGTTGATATCAGTAACCTGTCTTCGAGGTTACGCGAGGTTATTGATGCATGAACTTGATGATGGCATATTGTCCTAGCCTCCTGCTAGATTGTTCATTAATATTCAAATTGCATTGTTACTTGAACCACATCATGGGTTGCTTGCGAGTACATTCAAATTACTCATTGGCTTGCCACTGGTTATTTAATTGGCCAGGCATGGAAGAGCAGGATTATGAGGAAGAGTTCTTTGGAGACGATCATGCGAACTAGGACGCTATCCCAGTCAGAATGCCTGTAGGGTTAAGGCAGATGGCATGGGTTCTACCCGTTTTATCGAAGACTTCCGCTACCTGAGTTATTTGCTATTCAGCCCGTGAGGCTCTATCTATGTAAGGCTTGGCCATAATGGCCTTAAATCGTGTAAGACTCTTTGTATGGATGTAAGACTCTTGTTATTTCAGCTTCTGTGTGTTCAGTGAGCATTGATCTCTGGGATCACTGTACACGTGCATTCGGTGATCTCGACTTCCATGTCGGGGTCCCCACAGAGCTGGTATCAGAGCCATCCTGAGTGTAGGAAGCCTTAGTTAGCATGGGCGTTAGTTAGTTGAGACCCCTTTTTCAAAACCTTCTGAACCTCTCTTCTTTTCTAAACCTGAGATTTCCTCAGCTTATTAACCCCTCCTATTCCACCTTTGTAGATGGCCGCTGTTCCCGAAGAGCACCTGACCACTGGGTTTCCCCTACTTCTCGAGGATAGCCTCCAGGAGTGTCAGTTCCACCGAGCACCCATCCTCACCTACCTTGAGCATTGGGTGAGCGATACTGAGGTGGAGTACCATGTGGAAGTGATCGTGAAGGCAAACGATCCTCCCACAAGTTGGTTCTTCGAGGGACCCCAGATGACGACACTACCACTCGCTGCCGAGGCTGCTGCACTCAAGGCACTAACCCGTCTCCGCGAGCTTCTTCCGGAGATGGCAGCCAAGATGGCAACTCGCTTCTTACCATACCGGAAGGAAGGTGACGAAGAAAGCAGCACACTAGCCCCTCCACTGAAGGATGGACTCTCGCTTCGGTTCCAGACCTACTTCAGTCTATGTGCCGACAGCCTGGCACAAGACTTGGCCTCGGAATCAATAAAGCTTCGAGAAGAACTTTACAAGACCAAGGCACTTCTTCGTCGAGCTCAAGAGAAGGCAAACATGATCAAGAAGGAAGGAGCACCTTCTGGACAATCCGCTATCGCATATCGAGGTGGAAGGCCCTCCGAGGATGTGTCTTCCAAGGGTGAAGAACCACCTCGGCGACGCCGGATGACAGCAAGGGAATACCGCAAGCTTTTCCCTGCACCACCGTCGAAGCACCGTCGTATCCAACTCCTCCACTCCCCCACTCCCTCCAGCGACAAGGGAGCCCAGACAGATGAAGACAAGGAGGAAGACCCAGAAGAGCCGGAATACGCGACCGAGCATTCCGCCGCTTAGGCATTATTCACTACTCGGATATGCCAGTTGTAACCCCTACGGTAGGATAGGTCGTGTAACCCCTATGCGCAGTCGAGTCCTTGTATGGTTCATATGAAACCATCTAGCGTTTGCTTTTGTTGTGTCTGGATGTATGTCGTATTCTTCCTTCAGGAAGGTGTGAACGACTACATCACCCATTTGGATTTTAATGAAAGTGTTTTTGCCTTACGGCCCTTGCATGATTTGATTTAGTGTCACACCCACCCCCTTACTAGGCACCCATCTATCTTGCTTTTCCTCTTCTGAGTCATGAGACCTTTTACCGCTCCAACAGGATGCCTGTTGTAACTCGTACTGGTACCTCTACCCAGCAGCCCGAAGCCGGAGCATCCTCTCAGCCAGAGGCAGACCACGACCAAACCAACGACCAAGCTCCACCACCACCTCCTCCAAGCATGGACATGGCTCAGCTTCTCCAAGCTTTCCGAGAGGAACGCCAAGCCAACACTGCAGCTCTTCAGCTGATTGCTCAAGCTGTCGCCAACAACCGCCAGCCGGCGGGGAATGGCAATGGACGTTCCACGTTGGCAGAGTTCAAGAAGCATGCACCGCCAACCTTCATCGAGACTGCTGAACCCCTGGATGCTGATGACTGGGTCCGTTCCATTGAGGAAATCCTGGAGCTAGTCGGATGCACCGAAGATCGCGAGAAGGTGTCTTATGCAGCCCACTGCCTCGGGGGAACCGCAAGAGCTTGGTGGGATGGATTCAAGGTCATGCATGCTGAACAAGACATCACTTGGGTTAACTTCAAGGCAGAATTCCGCAAGGCCCACATTCCTTCTAGAGTCATGGCTATCAAGAAGCGCGAGTTCCGAGCCCTGAAGCAAGGAAGTGGCACTGTCAAGGAGTACATGCAGAAGTTCAGTATTCTATCAAGGTATGCCCCTGAGGATGTCAGCACTGATGCTGCCAAAAGGGAGCGCTTCATGGAAGGCCTTAATCAGACTCTGCAATACTCGCTTGTCGTGTGTGACTGCCCGTCTTTCCCTGACCTGGTGAACAAGGCACTTATGCTTGAAGACAAGCGGCGTGCTTTGGAAGACACTCGCAAGCGCAAGTTGGTCAGTAAGGGAAGTTCCAGCAACCAGAAGCCTCGTCCGTGGCAGTCAGCCCCGGCCAAGCCAACCTATCAGCAGCCAAGAGCTCCTGCACCTCGTGCCAATCCTCAGCCTCAGCAGTATGCCAACCCCAGGTCAGCTTTCAACCCCAATACCGGTGGTGGCAACAAGATCAACACTCCAAATCAAGTCACTTGCTTTGGGTGTGGTCAGCCCGGACACATCTCCAGGGTGTTCCCCAACAAGAAGCCTGATGCCCCGCGCCCCAATGCGCAGAACCAGGGACAAGGCCGTGGTATGCCACCAAGGAACCCAGCTCCTCGCAATCCACCGAACTATGGGAAGGGGCGTGTGAATCACGTCACTGCTGAAGAAGCCCAGGAAGACCCGGACGTCGTGCTGGGTACGTTCCTTGTCAACTCAGCACCTGCAACTGTCTTGTTTGATTCTGGAGCAACGCATTCATTTGTCACTCAAAGATTTGCATTAAAAAGTGGGATGACCCCTACACCCCTGAATAACCCTATGGTGGTACAAACCCCCGGAACCGAGATGAGGGCCAAGATAGGCTGTAAAGGAGTCAGTATTACCATTAACGGTGTAGACTTCCTAGCAGACCTTATCATCCTGAGATCGCAAGGCTTGGATGTGATCTTAGGGATGGATTGGCTCAGTAAGCACCAAGGCTTGTTAGACTGTGCCAATCGGACAGTCACTGTGACCAATGACCAAGGAGTAGAAGTCAAGTTTGCCCCCAACTCCTCTTCCGCTCAAGCCGCTAAAGTCAACTGTCTGTCTGAAGTTGGGCTAGATCAAGTACCGGTGGTATGTGAGTATCCTGATGTCTTTCCGGATGAACTACCGGGAATGCCCCCTGACCGTGACATTGAGTTCATCATCGAGCTCGTGCCCGGAGCAGGACCCATCTATAAGAAGCCTTATAGAATGGGGACGGAAGAATTAGCCGAGTTGAAGAAGCACCTAGAAGAGCAGCTAAGGAAAGGATTTATCCGCCCGAGTGCCTCCCCTTGGGGATCTCCTGTTCTGTTTGTGGCAAAGAGGGACGGTACCATCCGCTTATGCATTGACTATCGTTCCCTCAATGAAGTTACAATCAAGAACAAGTACCCACTTCCCAAGATCGAAGATCTGTTTGATCAGCTCAGCGGAGCGAAGGTATTCTCCAAGATCGACCTCAGATCTGGGTATTACCAGCTGAAGATCACACCCCAAGATATTCCGAAGACGGCATTCGTAACCAGATATGGCCTGTACGAGTGCACGGTCATGTCTTTTGGGTTAACCAATGCCCCAGCTTACTTCATGTATCTCATGAATAAAGTCTTCGTGGAATATTTGGACAAGTTCGTTGTTGTCTTCATTGATGACATCCTTGTGTTCTCGAAGTCGGAGGAAGAGCATGAGCAGCATCTGAGGATGGTCCTAGACAAGCTTCGTGAGCACCAACTGTATGCCAAATTCAGTAAGTGTGAGTTTTGGCTGCACAAAGTTGGATTCTTAGGTCATGTCTTGACCGAGGAAGGATTATCTGTTGATCTTGCAAAAATCGAAGCTGTGACCCAATGGCAATCTCCAACGACCGTCAAGGAAGTCAGAAGCTTCCTCGGATTGGCGGGCTATTACCGCAAGTTCGTGGAAGGATTCTCTAGCATTGCACGACCAATGACTCAGCTCCTCAAGAAGGACAAGAAGTTCGAGTGGACGCCAAAATGCGAAGAGAGCTTCCAAGAGCTCAAGAAGAGATTGACCACCGCCCCAGTTCTGGCAACACCTGATATTCACAAGGAGTTCGTGATATATTGTGATGCCTCTCGAACCGGATTGGGAAGCGTTCTGATGCAAGAAGGCCGCGTCATAGCATACCTCTCCAGGCAGCTACGACCTCATGAGGAGAACTACGCTACTCACGATCTTGAGCTAGCGGCAGTAGTTCATGCCTTGAAGACATGGCGGCATTACCTCCTAGGGAAACGGTGTGAGATTTACACAGACCACAAAAGTCTGAAGTATATTTTCACCCAAAAAGAGTTGAACATGATGCAGCGGAGATGGTTGGAACTCATCAAGGATTATGACCTCAGTGTTCAGTATCACCCTGGGAAGGCCAACGTGGTGGCCGATGCCTTAAGAAGGAAGGCTTGCTCTTTGAATGTCATTATTCAAAAAAGGCAGCCAGCCTTGTTTAAGGAGATCGAACAATTCAGTTTGGAATTGGTCACCCCCGGATTTTTGGATCATTCGGAAGTCAGACCAACCCTGATGGACGACGTCAAGAAGGCTCAAGATGGACACGCAAGCATCGAAGGTATCAAGAGGAAGATGAAGATGGGCAAGGCCCCAGGCTTCTCCGAAGACGAGCACGGGATTGTTTGGTACAAAGTTCGTCTCTGCGTACCAAACAACACCAAGTTGAAGACGCTGATTCTGCGAGAAACCCACGACACCCCGTATTCCATCCACCCCGGAGGAACCAAGATGTACCAAGACTTGAAGGCACGATTCTGGTGGCATGGTATGAAGAGAGAGATTGCAACCTATGTTGCAAAGTGTGATGTGTGCCAAAAGGTCAAGGCTGAATATCAGCGACCCGCTGGATTGCTTCAACCACTCAAGGTTCCTGAGTGGAAGTGGGATAAAGTCGGAATGGACTTCATCACTGGATTACCAAGGTCGAATCGAGGACATGCTCTATCTGGGTCATAGTCGATCATTTGACCAAGGTGGCTCATTTCATTCCTGTCAAGACCACTTATGATGGCAACCGGCTGGCAGCTCTCTACATCGACCGAATCGTAAGTCTTCACGGTGTTCCCAAGGAGATTGTGTCAGATCGAGGAACCCAGTTCACCTCAAGGTTCTGGAAGAAGTTCCAAGAAGCCTTGGGAATCAAGTTGTCTTTCAGCACAACTTTCCACCCACAGACCGGAGGTCAAACTGAGCGAGTCAATCAGATTCTCGAAGACATGCTCCGAGCCTGTGTCCTGGCATATGGAGCCAAGTGGGAAGACTGTCTCCCTTTTGCCGAGTTCTCCTATAACAACAGTTACCAGTCAAGCCTTCAGATGGCACCATTTGAGGTGTTGTACGGACGCAGATGCCGCACACCCCTCAATTCGTCAGAGACTGGAGAAGGACTAGTCTTTTGACCGGATAATCTCCGCGCAGCAGAAGAGCAAGTCCAACTAGTCTGAGAGAGATTAAAGGCAGCCAAGTCAAGGCAGAAGAGCTATGCTGACACTCAACGCCGAGACATGAGTTTCCATGTTGGGGACCATGTGTACCTGCGGGTAACTCCTCTGAAGGGAACCAAGCGTTTCCATGTCAAGGGGAAGCTCGCACCAAGGTTCATTGGACCCTTTGAGATCACTGCACGACGAGGAGAAGTGGCTTATCAGTTGGAACTACCACCTGAGCTATCCGATGTGCACAATGTGTTCCATGTGTCACAACTCCGGAAATGTCTCCAGGTTCCAGACAAGCCCAGTCTCTACAAGGATGTGGATCACCAAGCCATTGATCTGCAGCCTGATCTGACCTACCGCGAGAAGCCCATTCATATTCTGGACGAAGCAGAATGACGTACGCGGAGCCGTACCATCAAGTACTTCAAGGTCCAGTGGAGCAACCACACCGAAGCAGAAGCAACCTGGGAACGAGAAGACTATCTTAGATACGAGTTTCCCGACCTCTTTTAAGCCCTAGTTTAGGAATCTCGGGGACGAGATTCTTGTAAGGGGGGTAGGTCTGTCACACCCTGCATTTTGTAACATGTTATTTGTAACTTTGAAGCATGAAAATTTGGACCAGCAAAATTTTTTAGCATCATTTGGCTTTTACTTGGAATTGAGTTTTCTTCATTTGCTTTTTCATGTGCTCATTAAAGTCAACTATGATCTCTTGTAGATTTCATCTCCTTATCAAAAACTTCAGCCCAATGATCATGCCAAGTGATATATAACAGTATAGTATTTTCTTGCAAAATTATTTTGGCCAAAAAGTATTTTATAAATTTAGTTTTCCAAAAACCCCTGAATTGAGATTTTGCACTGCAAGTACTTGACTAAGGGTGTGAAAATTATTTCAAAAGGTTTATTTGAGACCTAGTAGTCATAGGACTCCGAGAAACCACAAAGGTATAATTTTAAAAGTTATTTTCCTATTTTATTTAAAAGCTTTCTCTTAAGGCCAGAAATGGTCTTTAATAGGGGAAAATTATTTAACTATTTCAAAAAAATATTTGCCAAAATTCAGAGAGACTCATAGGACATATATTGTCCATATATGAGAGTTTCAACACTTGGTCATGTTCAAAATAATGGGCTAAACCCTCTAAAACCCTTTCTGAATATTTCAAGCTTTTGAAATATTTACAAAGGAATTTTTCACCAAAAATTCCAGGGAAATTCTATCATGTCATATATGACATATTTGATGATCTTGCCAAGTCCCATGCCTTGGGAAGCAAGAAAACCTCCTCAAACCCCTTCATAACCATTCTGTCCATATTTGGAGTTTGAGCAACTTTACATTGCCAAACTTGTCCAAATGCTCTCGAACTTGGTGCACATGCTAGAATGGCCTAATAAGGCACCTAGACCAAATGGCACAAGATTTGGAATAGAGCAACTTGATCAGATCACCTCAAAACCCTTTCTGTTCAAATGCAAATTTTAACTACTTTACATTACCAACTTTTTATCTGGAGCCTCAAACTTTGTGAGCATGATCAATACCCCAAATGATGATGCTACACCAAGTGGTGCATCAAGGGGAGATGATTAGCTTGACACAATCAAGATGAAACTGTTTCTGTTGATTTCTAGGGTTCACCAAAGTTACATTGGCTAGTTTCTTCAAATGAGGCCAAATTTGGTGAGGCACCCTATTTTCTCATGTCTTTCAACCCTGTTAAGTGCCATGTCAAGTGGACCTCATTTACTTGATCAAACACTGATCAAACACCTTCTGCAGAAATTCTAAAACCTCCAACTTGACCACTTTCACTTTTCTCCATAGCCTCAACTTCTTACCACAGGCCCATTGAGTTACCAGCAACCTCCAGTAACTCCCCCAGCACCTCATCTCCATGATTGGGGGGTGAAACCCCAGCTTTACCTTGCTGTACAACCAACTTTCACCTTGTTACCAGCCCTCCCCTTCTCTCTCTGCAACCCCAGAGCATCCAAGGCCTCAAGGCAATTCTGTACTCCTTCCTCTACGCCCCAGACACTGTTGGACACGCTGGGACGGGCCAAACAGGCGAGAGCACGCTGATGCCGGTCATACGCACGCTCCAGAGCGCGTGAACAGTGCACCTCGCACGCTGGCTCGGACCAATCGTCGATCCCCGACAGCCTCGGGCCTCCCCCTCGCGCCAGTCAAGGCGTCTCGACGTCCGCGACCTCCCCGGCGCTGTCCCCCCTCCTCCTGCGCCCTCCAGTAGCCGCCGTCGCACGCGCGCTGGCCGCCCGCGGCAGCCACTCCTCTGCCTCGCACGCGCGCGCCTCTCTGTCGCTCCCCCGCTCCTCCTCTTACCTCAGCTGGACGTGGAGCTCGTCCAGGAGCTCCACAGACCCATTCCCCAAGCCTCCCGTGCGCTATAGCCTCGCCGATGAGCTCGCCGGTGCACTGGACCACGGGTCCCCGTCGGGCCCCTATAAATAGACCCCCCCCCCGAGCTTCTCCAACACCACCACCAGCCTCACACCTCTCCACTGATCCCTCCTGCACCCTCAGTTCGACCCCAGAGCGCCCCAGTGCTCGGGATCGACCGGAGCTCCGCCGCGTCGGGCCACCGGCGATCTCGAGGTACAGGCCTCCCCTGCCTCTCCTTCCGCTCATTTCGGAACCGCCGCACCTCACTGACCCTTTCCCCTCTCTTTCCCCCTCCATTTGCAGTCGGAAACGACCCCGACCACCGTCCTCCGACGAGCCTCCGCCGTCGCACCTCGTCGCCGACGAACCAGGGCTCCCCGTCGTGCCGCGCTACCACCGCTGCAACCGCGACACGACACTGAGTCCGTCCCTGGCCTCCGTTGCCGTCGCCGTGGCCGGTACTGTCGGCGGTGAGCTCGCCACCGCCATGACCGAGGGGTTAGAGATGACAGGCGGGCCCCGCCTGTCATCCCCCCACCTCTCTCCCCTCCTCTGTGCCGCTGACCCACGGGCCCCGCCCGTCAGATTTGAAACCTAACGTGCGCGCGCGCTGGCACCGTGCGGCTGGGCCAGTCCGTCTGGGCCGTGCACTGTGGCCTCTTCTGGCCCAGTGCACAGGACCCTTTTTCTCTTTTTCTTTTCTGTTAATGTTTTAAAAATTTATGCAGAAAAGAATATTGATCCAAATTAAATATTTCCAACTCCTAAAATCTTGTAATATTCCAACCTATTTAATGGTACCACTTTCATTCAAATCCATGAAACTTTTCTGTACTGTTCAAATTTAAATTCAAATTTGAGCAGTATAACTCCTGTTCAAAAATCAATATATCCTATTCTGTAACTCCAAAACTCCAACTAAGATTTTTCCCCATCTTAGAAAACCCTCTAGTATTTTACAAAAATGAGTTGACATTTTTCTGAGCACTTTGGTTTTCCTGTTTTGTTTGTATTCTTATTTTTCCGTGGTTATTATGCGACGTATAGATCCCGTATTTGACGAAGTTGCTGTGGAAGAAGAAGGAGAAGGACTAGAAGACTTTGAAGACCAAGCCAATCCAGGCAAGCAGCCCTTTGACCATGATACACTTGTTCCTCGGAACCCGTTTGTTTCCGATACATGATGATAGGGTTACGAGGGTAACCTAGATGAACCACCACATGATGCATGCTTTATTGTTGATCTTGCTATATGCTAGATGACATGCAATAGTTGGTCTTGATGCTTATATGATGCATGTGTGATATGAACCCCCGTAGTTGTAAACTTTGCATGAACCCATCGGGTGCCCCTAATGCCCGAGGGTGATGAAGTGTTAGGTCATCACTTGAGAAAGAAGTGATGTGCCGGTAATATCATGTGCATGGTGGAATGATGGATTAGATTTATGTGTGACTACCGTCCCAACCAAACATGTGCAACCACACTACCCCTTATGGGACGGGGCTTTATTGATTACTTAGGTCGATACTAGCATGGTGCCCGCATTACTAGTGACGGGAAGACTTGAGGTCTTTCCCGGGACGGGGTCGTTCTTGGATAGGCGGCCATGACTGTTTTCACAGGGCACCGGACACACCGTTGGTCCCTTCGGGTACGCGTGAACATTGAAATTAGGGCAAGTCCCGTGATCTATTGTTTGTACCCGAGGGCCGTGTGCCAACGAGTGGACTCTATGTTAGTATCGTCTAAGGAAAGGTATTGACCGGGTGCTTACCCCGGGTACTTGAGGTACCGCGGGTCGTGGATGACACGGAAGTTCCCCGGATCTTGTGGGTAAAGTGCGCAACCTCTGCAGAGTGTAAAACTATTCGAATAGCCGTGTCCACGGTCATGGACAGTTGGGTGGTGCTACTTAAACTATGTCCAGAATTTTACTTCGTTGGTGATACATTGTGTGTGATGAGTCAAGATGGTGACTTGACTCGGTGAGATGAATTATATTCATGTTGATATCGGTAACCTGTCTTCGAGGTTACGCGAGGTTATTGATGCATAAACTTGATGATGGCATATTGTCCTAGCCTCCTGCTAGATTGTTCATTAATATTCAAATTGCATTGTTACTTGAACCACATCATGGGTTGCTTGCGAGTACATTCAAAGTACTCATTGGCTTGCCACTGGTTATTTAATTGGCCAGGCATGGAAGAGCAGGATTATGAGGAAGAGTTCTTTGGAGACGATCATGCGAACTAGGACGCTATCCCAGTCAGAATGCCTGTAGGGTTAAGGCAGATGGCATGGGTTCTACCCGTTTTATCGAAGACTTCCGCTACCTGAGTTATTTTCTATTCAGCCCGTGAGGCTCTATCTATGTAAGGCTTGGCCATAATGGCCTTAAATCGTGTAAGACTCTTTGTATGGATGTAAGACTCTTGTTATTTCAGCTTCTGTGTGTTCAGTGAGCATTGATCTCTGGGATCACTATACACGTGCATTCGGTGATCTCGACTTCCAAGTCGGGGTCCCCACACGTACCGCCCATGCTTTTGAGCCTCTACCTTTCTTTGCAGCATAGTTAGCATTGGTTTGCGCACATAATCCTATCGATTGCCCAGCTGTAATTTGTTTACCTTGCTTTGCTGTTTTATCGTCTTTTGGGAGAGAGACATCACTAGTGAACATCATGGGACCCCGGTCCATATTACCACCGCTGATCACACCTTCTATTTACTTCCTGTTTTTATTTCCTAGTTGCAGTCATAGCTATCATTATTATCTCTTGTGTTTGATCCTTTGTAAACAACAAGGACGGAGGGATTGATAACCTCTCTGTACTCGTTGGGAGCAAAGTTATCTGTATCTGTGTGCAGGTCCCGTCAGCCGCTAAGTTTCTGGCGCCGTTGACACCTACTTGTCGACCCTCGGAGTCTCACGGGATTCAATCCTTGGTATCTTTGCCAAGGGAAATTTGCCGCTACACTACATCTCAACCTTCCACTTGGGGTAACCAACTAGGGGCGAGAAGCCATCACTTGCCAGTAACGAGATTTCACTAGGTACGATGATACCGTCGATCGAATCTCGGGCAAGTACATAGCAATGGCAAAAGGAACAACGTATGTTGTTATGCAGTTTGACCGATAAAGATCTTCGTAGAATATGTAGGAACCAATATGAGCATCCAGGTTCCGCTATTGGTTATTGACCGGAGATGAGTCTCGGTCATGTCTACATAGTTCTCGAACACGTAGGGTGTCGGTGTACAAAAAGAGGGGTACACTTTTTCTACCCCTATGACTGTGCACGGGCATTCTGAGCCACGGGCACCACCACACCAAGCATGGCAAGGGAGGTGAGCCAGGGTAAGACCAAAGCTCGATGGAACTCGAGCAACACCAAGCCGAGACCACAAAGAGCAAAGGGACGAAGCGGGTTTCCCCGGCAAGGTCCTTGCCAGGAGCTAGTTTTAGTAGCCCCGACAAGATCCTTGCCGGAGCCGGCTTTAACAGCCCCGGCAAGACCCTTGCCGCGGCAACTCACCCCATGCCTATGGAGCAGATCACCCTTGAGTCCACTGCCCCCATGGGGCAAGGATTCGGGAGATATCCTCGTAGTGGCATGCAGATCTTTGTGAAGACATTCAAGATCAGATACACACTAAGAAGACGATGAACCTTGGCGGGATCCCAGCCAAGGAAGACCACAAGACCTCCGGCAAGCACCTTGCCAGGGATGGCGGCAGGCGCCGCAGCAAGACCCTTGCCGGGGCCCCGGCAAGGCCCTTGCCGAGGACATCCGCGGGGCCACCATCAGGCCCACACCAACTAAACCTCCACCGCCCTATGCAGCTGCCGACCCAACCAGCTAGGCTGGCACCTGTGTGGCGACATGCAGATCTTTGTGAAGACCAACCATTGCGCCACCTCAGCTGCCTGCCTGCCTACATGGCATCTCAGGCATCGCTGGCCAGGGCGCGTGTCGAGACAAGAAGGAACGGCGACGGACAAGATGGATATCTCCCCCGTCCCCGATAAAGCAAGGACACTGTGGGGACCCCGACTCGTAAGTCGTGATCACCGAATGCACGTGTACAGTGATCCCAGAGATCAATGCTCACTGAACACACAGAAGCTGAATAAGAAGAGTCTTGCATCCTTACATACCGTGTTACACAAGTAGGACCATAATGGTCAAGCCTTGAGTATATCATCGCAGCGGAAAATCTTCAAAGACAACTGGGACCCATGCCATCTGCCTTAACCCTACAGGCATTCTGACTGGGAAGCGTCCTAGCTCGCATGCTCGTCACCGAGAAATCTTCATCATAACCTGTTCTCTCCTGCCTGGCCAATAAAATAACCAGTGGCAAGACAATGAGTACATTGAATGTACTCGCAAGCAACCCAAGTGTGATAACAGAATAATTATGCAAGGCTCTACTGCTAGGTTGGCAGTTTTGCGGAAAGCTAGTTTTTCATATGCAAGTATGATCAACATGTAACAAGGGCATGCATGTGTCTGTAACAAGTATCAGGAGGTCACAGACATCATTATCGATAAAGAGTTGAAATCAACATATGCACAAGCTCATTATGACTTCCTCACAATCACATCAACAATATCTCTGAATCGTGATGTTTCCCAGAAACTTATGGACATAGTCTAAGTAGCACCACCCAACTGTCATTGACCGCGGACACGGCTATTCGAATAGTTTGACACTCTGCAGAGGTTGCACACTTTACCCACTAGATCTGGGGAACTTCCGTGACATCCACGACCCGCGGTACCTCAAGTACCCGGGGTAAGCACCCGATCACTATCTTTCCCTAGGCGACACTAATATGGAGTCCACTCGATTGGTAACAGCCCCGTGCCAAACATTTGACATCTCAAGGTTTGTGGAGACTCGCTCCGTATTCATCACATATCACAAGCACGGGGTACCAACGGTGTGTCCGGTGCCCTGTAAAAACAGTCATGGCCGCCTATCCAAGCACGACCCCATCCCGAGAGTGACCTCATGTCACCCCCGTCACTAGTAATGCGGGCACCATGCTAGTATCGACCTAGGTAATCAATAATGCCCTTTCCCATATAAGGGTAGAGTGGTTGCGCATGTTTGGTTGGGACGGTAGTCACACATAAATCTAATCCATCTATGTAAACAACACTTTCGTCAAGCCTAGGCACACTACTTCTTCACCAAGTAGTGCCCTAGCTCTTCATCAACTCCCAGGGGCATTAGTGGCACCCACTTGGTCATTTGCAAGTATGTCAGACCACACTTGTTTCACTCAATGCATAACCCCGACCCATTTTGCGTAGCCAACTACTATAGCATACATCTATCTACTCCCACCCACATAACCCTCATAGGAAGGTAGGGTCATGTCGTGATGCAAGTTTCAACAGTAAAGTAACAGGGGTAGCAACCAAAGTGGTTTCCACCTCAACATGATTCCGATGCATTGAATATAAAGGTGCTATGAGACATGCATAAAAAGGTTTCTTGAACATGGTCAAAGGGCTGCTTGCCTTATTATTCAGAGTCTTCAAATTTTCTGGTCCATCTCCGAATACTCTGTTTATTACGTCAACTAACGATGGAAAAAATCATAATAAGCAACACAATCAAAGCAACAATAAAAGTGCTCTAAAAATAGGAGTTGGACTTTTCTAGGATACCTCTGGTCATATTGGAAATGACCAAGGTGGTTTCATAGGTATTGGATCAATGGGTGATCTGGAACATTCCAATATGATGGAACTAAAGGGTTTATGGATTTGGAAGAAGTATACAGAAATAATTCCTTGAATGATGAGCAAAGGTACCCATCACCAAGTCATGGTTTTAGAAGCATTTAGGAGTTGGTTTCACTGGATTTGGATTTGAAATGAATTTCCTAGGATTTTGCAAAGCTGATAAATAGGAAGAAATGGCTCAATATTTGGTGGGGTACAGAAACTATTATTAAAAATGTTCCAAAACTAAGTTTGGACATGACAAGCATCTAGGAACTTGAATCACTGCATTTGAATCAAAAATGAGCTCTCTGTGATTTTCTAAAGTTAATCACAGAAAGTGGAAAATGGGCATTTGATAAATATTTGTATAGGAAAAGTTTCTGGAATAATGTGCATGTTGCACTATGTGATAGAGCATGATTTATGGAGCCATAGGGAATTTGAATCATGCCATTTGGAGTTCATATGAAATTCTAGGCATTTTTGAAGTTGACAGAAAAAGGGAAAAAGGAAAGGAATAGGGGTTATACCCTTATGCTGCACACTGGGCGGAAGATAGCCGCGTAGAAACTGGGCCGGCCCATGGCTCGGCCGCATGCACAGGGGGGAGCGGTGACGTCGGAGGCGCCCCCTTGGAGTGCGCCTTCGCGCTGGAAAAGCGCCTCCCAGCCGCCCCGCCTCCACTTATCTTACGTGGCAGCCGGCGAGGTCACTGACCTGTGGGGCCCGGCCGCAGGTTGCTCGTCGCCCCCGGTCTTCTTCTCCAGCCTGACGCCGGGCGGGGGAAAGCTCCAGCCGCCGGCGCAGCCGTGGCCTGGGGATGCGGGAGGGCCGGCCGAGGTGTCCAGGAGCTTCGGCTCCCCTCCCCGCACCCGAGGGTGGCTGCGAGCCCGCACAAGGAGGGCCACAGCCTCGCCTCCACAGGGAGGCCGCGGCGGCCGCGGGGTCTCCGGCGGCACCACGCCAGGAGGGGCTCCTAGGCCAAGGGGAGGACCGGCCCGTCCCTGGAGATTCCCTGAGGAAGGCTTGGACCTCGAAACGAAGAAGGGGAAGGAGGGAGTGGCCGAGGCGCCCGATCCCGAGCGGCGATCGGTGGCGGCACTCCGGCTATGGAGGGAGCAGGAACGCAAGAGAGGAAGAGGGGAGATGTCTAGGAGGTGTACGGGAGAGAGGAGGATCCCGCAGAGGCGAATGGCGCTCGGGGGAAGCCCTTTTATAGGTGCGGCCGCGGTGCACCGTGAGCACGGTCCAGGGCGCGCACGGCGAGCTCGTGGAGAGAGAGGAGGAGGGCCGGGGAGGATAAGGCCGACCGTCCTGCAGGTCGTGGACGTCGAGGGCACCCCGGGGGACACGCTCTCTCTGCCCAAGGTTGTCTGGAAGCCTCGGGAGGGCCGAGCTACAGTGCCTCGGTGCACTGTAGCGTGCTCCAAAGCACGCCTTTGGCCTGCATGGTCGTGTCTGTGCTTTCCAGGCCGTGTCCTCTAGGGTCCAGTAGTGTCCAGAGGGTAGAGGGAGTAGTAAAGAATTGCTCTGTGGTCTTGGATGCCCTGGGGAACCACTGGGATGAGGAGGGAGGTGAAGGAGGAGAAGAAGGTGGCTGTCCACAAGAGTAAAAATGGGGTTTTTACCCTCCAATAATTGAGCTGAGGCCATGGGAAGGTTACTGGGGGTAGGTGATGATCAGAATAGGCTGTGGTAAGAATTTGGGGTAAGGGGAAATAGTAAAAGGGGTCCAAACACAGGTTTTGGTAAATGAACAGAAGGTGTTTGATCAGTGTTTGGTCAAGCAAATGACATCCACTTGACATGGGATTTAACAGGATCAAATGTCACATATAATTAGGCCCCTACACCAAATTTGAGCTCATTTGGGCAAAGTGGCCAATGTAACTTTGGTGAACCCTAGAAATGAACAGAAATGGTTTCACCATGTTGGAGTCAAGCAAATCATCTCCCCTTGATGCACCACTTGGTGTAGCATCATCATTTGGGGTTATGAACATGCCCACAAAGTTTTTGAGGCTCCAGATAAAAAGTTGACAATGTAAAGTTGTTCAAATTTGAATTTGAACAGAAGTGGTTTTGGGGTGATCTGATCAAGTTGCTCTATTCCAAATCTTGTGCCATTTGGTCTAGATGCCTTATTAGGCCATTCTAGCATGTGCACCAAATTTGAGAGCATTTGGAAAAGTTTGGCAATGTAAAGTTGCTCAAACTTCAAATATGGACAGAATGGTTTTGAAGGGGTTTGAGGATATTTCCTTGATCTTCAAGGCTTGAGGCTTTGCAAGATCATCAAATATGTCATATATGAAATGATAGAATTTCCCTGGAATTTTTGTAGAATATTTCCTTTGTAAATATTTCAAAAGCTTGAAATATCCAGAAAGGGTTTTGGAAGGATTTGTCCAATATTTTGAACATGACCGTGTGCTGAAACTCTTATATATGGACAATATATGTCCTATGAGTCTCCCTGAATTTTGGCAAATATTTTTGAAATGATTAAATAATTTTTCCCTATTAAAGACCATTTCTGGCCTTAAGAAAAAGCTTTTAAATAAAATATAAAAATAACTTTTAAAATTATACTTTTGTGGTTTCTGGGAGTCCTATATCTAATAGGATTCAAATAATCTTTTTGAAAGATTTTTCACACCATAAATAAGGTACTTGCAGTGCAAACCTCAATTCAGGGGTTTTTGGAAAACTAATTTTAGAAAATACCATTTGGCCAAAATATTTTTATAAGAAAATTCTATACTGGTCTATACACATGGCATGATCATTGGGAAAAGGTTTTGGGTCAAGGAGATGAAGTATAAGAGTTGGAGGATTTATTTGATTTTTAGAGCACTAGCAAACAGCAGACAAAAGTCAAATCAAGCAAGGTCAAAAACACTCAAAAGTTTTTGCAAATCCACATTTTTAACATGAAAATTAGCTTAAGCAATGTGATATGAAAATCAGGGTGAGACAGACCTACCCCCCTTACAAGAATCTCGTCCCCGAGATTCCCAGACTAGGCGTGGAAAGAAAAGCGGAGTCTTGGATACGGGGTAGTCTTCACTTCTTCTTGTTGGTTCTGCTTCCGAGCGGTGCTCCTTGGAATCTTGATGTGCTTGATGCCGTCCTTGATGGGGGTTGCTGAGGGGTCTCTTGCATAGTTTAGGTTGGGTTAGCTGTCAAAGGCTCGGTGATCGATGTCCTTGCGGGCATTGGGCTAGCTAGGAGGTAAGAAGTACTTCCAGAGTGGGGGCTCGTGGAAGATTTGGTGCACGGAGGGTATCTTAGGTGATAGATCTAGCTGGGGAGCCGTCTACCACATGACTTGCAGTGATCTCAAAGGGTCCAATGAACCTTAGTCCGAGCTTCCCCTTGATGTGGAAACGCTTGTTTCCCTTCAGAGGAGTTAGCCGCAGGTGCACGTGGTCCCCAACATGGGAGCTCATGTCCCGACGGTGAGTGTCAGTATAGCTCTTTTGCCTTGACCTGGCTGCCTTCAAACGTTCTCTGACTAGTTGGACTTGCTCTACCGCTGCGCGGAGAATATCCGGTCCAAGGACTAGCCCTTCTCTAGTCTCTGACCAGTTGAGGGGTGTGCGGCATCAGCG
Source organism: Secale cereale (assembly GCA_902687465.1). Lineage (NCBI taxonomy): Eukaryota > Viridiplantae > Streptophyta > Magnoliopsida > Poales > Poaceae > Secale > Secale cereale. The sequence continues at coordinate 447,609,599 of LR738712.1, forward strand.
TTCGTACAACACCTCAAATGGTGCCATATGAAGGCTCGACTGGTAATTGTTGTAATAGGAGAACTCGGCAAAAAGGGAGACAATCCTCCCACTTGGCTCCATATGCCAAGACACAGGGTCGGAGTCATGACTTCGAGAATCTGATTGACTCGCTCAGTCTGACCTCCGGTCTGTGGGTGGAAAGCCGTGCTGAAAGATATCTTGGTTCCCAAGGCTTCTCGGAACTCTTCCAGAACCTTGAGGTGAACTGGGTTCCTCGACCTGACATAATTCCTTGGGAAATGCCGTGAAGACTTACGATTCGGTCGATGTAGAGAGCTGCCAGCCGGTTGCCAACATAAGTGGTCTTGACAGGAATGAAATAGACCACCTTGGTCAAATGATCGACTATGACCCGGATAGAGCCATGTCCTCTTATCTGACCTTGGTAATCCAGCGACGAAGTTTATTCTGTATTTATCCCACTTTCACTTAGGAGCCTTGAGTGGTTGAAGCCATCCGGTGGGTCGCTGATATTCATCCTTGACCCTTTGGCACACATCACACTTTGCAACGTAGGTTGCAAATCTCTCTTTTCATCTCGTGCCACCAGAATCGTGCCTTCAGGTCTTGATACATCTTGGTGTGAGTGTTCCTTCGACACAGAAAAGCTCGGCTCCTCCGGGAGGAGGGGTTTGCAGATACGCCCGGTCTTCAACGCGGAAGTTTTCTTCCTGATGACGGTGGTCGGTGTAGATCTTCCTTCTTGACAGGGCGGTCTTCAAATGTCTCCTATCCAGCTGTTCGTCTCTTCTTCGTCTCCGGGCAGACAAGTAGACCATCAAATATTGATGTTACCCATCTTGTCCAATAGCTTCATGAGGTCTAAGGGGCATGCAAGGTAAGCTCGGGTATTGGTGGTGGTCTCGGTTGAGTATTTGCAGAGGCCTTCCTGACTTTGAGTCAAGGCCCGTGGTCAGAATCTGACCAGGTTGTGGCTCGGTGGGGCTTAAGGGTTTCAAGGATTCTAGTGAGTGAGTGAACTTATATCATCTTATCCTTAAGCACAGTTTATGAGATGCCAATAGCTCTATGTAGCACTCCGAAAGCATCTCTTGCAGAGACCAACTTCAATCACCACTCATTGCCATACATATCCTCATGACTCTCAAGAGACGGTCTAACAAAATTATACTTGTCTAAGATCCCCAAATCCATATGCACGTCTACCTCTAAAATCCAAAGGTAGATCATACATGCTGCTGAGCCTAAATTAAACTCCACAATCCAAGCACTCAACCTAATCTTGCAAGGCTCACCATAATGCATCCCTATTCTAAGGAAACATGTCATATGCCACTCCAAGGTTTGTTTCCTTCCTATAGATCAACTCCGATAGCCCGGTAATTACCATCAATCACCACATAATCCAACAATTCTACAAATCCGATGTCTACGGTGTTCCACAAGATCTCAAGTCTCTATAATACCCAAATACTTGGAAGGACTATGCATCACGATAGTAAATCCACCAAATTCCCGTCATCCGGGTCAAGTAAACTCCAAGATCACGACTAAATAGATCCCTAAATCAACTCCGACAAATAATCCAATCTCCTAGGTTATCGTCCACCGAGAAGCATGATATCAATCAGGATCATTGGTCTAAATCCAATCTTACTCTGAACCATGCAGACATATACAACATCTATACCAACCAGAATCACCTACATAAATCCAAGTCTCATGTCCAACGGGCACTCCTACATGCTTCCCCAAAGTCATGATCCCACCAACATGAAAACCTCACAATCCATCAAGGTCTCGGATAGTTCCTCGAAGTCGCTGATATAAACTACCAAGTCATCTTTCCAATATCCTCGAACTGGTCTATCTATGGCATCGTCAGACCTCGTGCTATATCAGGATGAAAATGTGCTCACTCATCGTGTCCACTAGCTCCTTTACGAACCCAGTGTTGTGCATGGTTACAAAGGTTTAACAGGTTCTCTCGCTTTACCACGGGTTAGGACATGGTTAAGGATTCGTGCTGGAGTGTCTCAGGAAGTCTCAAAGGGTCTAGGAATGGGGTTACTGGTCTGGAGGGTTAAACATAACTCCACGGAGTTGCAATAGATCGCGGAGGTTGTAGCAGAAGTCTTCAGTGCCAGTTGGCTGTCGAGGTAGAATCCTTGGTGCATCTTGTCTTGCGGGTCTTCAATTGGGGAGAGAGAGAATAGAGGGAAGAAGCAGCGTAGAGGAGGGAAACGCCTAAAGGGGGTTCTATAGTGCAGGTGCAAAAAGGCCGAAACAAAAGAAATAAGGCAAGGGAGGTGATATAGCCATGCACTTGTTGCCTGGGACAAAAGTGCGACTTATATCAAAACACAACGAATAAAAGAAAACAACACACAATCATGGTTCTATTCGAACCATCATACGGACTCGACTGCGTATAGGGGGTACACGACTCATCCTACCCTAGGGGTTCTCGGACTCAGTGCCGTGACTTGTGCCTCGTGCAGTCTCTTGAGCTTCCTCAGGTGTTGCTATGTCCCTTGTAGTTGCTTTAGGAATGATCCAGGTTGAGCCTGAAGAATCTTCAACAACTTCTCGCTTGATGAGGTGATGTGGTGAAGGTGCCTCCTTGTAGCTGGCGTTGACTTGGTCTTCTCTTGTCTCTTTAACCATGACGATCCCTTGTGCCTTCTGGGGCGTCGAGGGTACCAGGTAGGCAATCCATATGCGATGACAATAACAAGGCATAATAGAGGTCCACCATGTCGGGTTCGTTGATGAAAACATCGACACCAAGAGCGGGGGATGAGGAGAACCGTTTTCCTGCTCACTATAGTGAGGCGGACCAAATGGCAAGGTTCTCATCCACCGGTGGTTGCCGATACAACAACGGTAGTGACATGATTACTCCATTAGAGGTGTATATCATGATTTTGCATAACCTATACCCTGGTCACTTGTAGGCCAAGGTTGCACCATCTTGGGGGTTCTTGTCAAGGGTGTCCCCCATCTTCGGGGTCTTCATGACCTCACTCATCGAGGGTGTAGTTTCTGTTGGTATCATCTTGTCGTGGTGTCACCAATCTTGTGTGCAAACGTTGTGGGTGAGTGTCTGGCAAGGTGCACTCCACGAGGATTACAGAAAATCCGGTGGTCAGGGGCATAAGGGTTTTAGCGTCCAAGGTTTTGAAGGGGAAGAGATCGAGCATAGCCTAGTTTTCGAAAAACTGAGAAGGGAAGAGAAGTATAGATAGTTTTGAAAAACTACTAATAGCTTTGGAAATAGTTTTACCCTAACTAACGACCATGCTAACTAAGGCTTCCTACAGTCAGGATGGCTCTGATACCAGATCTGTGGGGACCCCGACTCGTAAGTCGTGATCACCGAATGCACGTGTACAGTGATCCCAAAGATCAATGCTCACTGAACACACAGAAGCTGAATAACAAGAGTCTTACATCCTTACATACCGTGTTATACAAGTAGGACCATAATGGTCAAGCCTTGAGTATATCATCGCAGCGGAAAATCTTCAAAGACAACTAGGACCCATGCCATCTGCCTTAACCCTACAGACATTCTGACTGGGAAGCGTCCTAGCTCGCATGCTCGTCACCGAGAAATCTTCATCATAACCTGTTCTCTCCTGCCTGGCCAATAAAATAACCAGTGGCAAGCCAATGAGTACATTGAATGTACTCGCAAGCAACCCAAGTGTGATAACAGAATAATTTTGCAAGGCTCTACTGCGAGGTTGGCAGTTTTGCGGAAAGCTAGTTTTTCATATGCAAGTATGATCAACATGTAACAAGGGCATGCATGTGTCTGTAACAAGTATCAGGAGATCACAGACATCATTATCGAGAAAGAGTTGAAATCAACATATGCACAAGCTCATTATGACTTCCTCACAATCACATCAACAATATCTCTGAATCGTGATGTTTCCCAGAAACTTATGGACATAGTCTAAGTAGCACCACCCAACTGTCCTTGACCGCGGACACGGCTATTCGAATAGTTTGACACTCTGCAGAGGTTGCACACTTTACCCACTAGATCCGGGGAACTTCCGTGACATCCACGACCCGCGGTACCTCAAGTACCCGGGGTAAGCACCCGATCACTATCTTTCCCTAGGCGACACTAATATGGAGTCCACTCGATTGGTAACAGCCCCATGCCAAACATTTCACATGTCAAGGTTTGTGGAGACTCGCTTCGTATTCATCACATATCACAAGCACGGGGTACCAACGGTGTGTCCGGTGCCCTGTAAAAACAGTCATGGCCGCCTATCCAAGCACGACCCCATCCCGAGAGTGACCTCATGTCACCTGCGTCACTAGTAATGCGGGCACCATGCTAGTATCGACCTAGGTAATCAATAATGCCCTTTCCCATATAAGGGTAGAGTGGTTGCGCATGTTTGGTTGGGACGGTAGTCACACATAAATCTAATCCATCTCTGTAAACAACACTTTCGTCAAGCCTCGGCACACTACTTCTTCACCATGTAGTGCCCTAGCTCTTCATCAACTCCCAGGGGCATTAGTGGCACCCACTGGGTCATTTGCAAGTATGTTAGACCACACTTGTTTCACTCAATGCATAACCCCGACCCATTTTGCGTAGCCAACTACTATAGCATACATCTATCTACTCCCACCCACATAACCCTCATAGGAAGGTAGGGTCATGTCTTGATGCAAGTTTCAACAGTAAAGTAACAGGGGTAGCAACCAAAGTGGTTTCCACCTCAACATGATTCCGATGCATTGAATATAAAGGTGCTATGAGACATGCATAAAAAGGTTTCTTGAACATGGTCAAAGGGCTGCTTGCCTTATTCTTCAGAGTCTTCAAATCTTCTGGTCCATCTCCGAATACTCCGTTTATTACGTCAACTAACGATGGAAACAATCATAATAAGCAACACAATCAAAGCAACAATAAAAGTGCTCTAAAAATAGGAGTTGGACTTTTCTAGGATACCTCTGGTCATATTAGAAATGACCAAGGTGGTTTCATAGGTATTGGATCAATGGGTGATCTGGAACATTCCAATATGATGGAACTAAAGGGTTTATGGATTTGGAAGAAGTATACAGAAATAATTCCTTTAATGATGAGCAAAGGTACCCATCACCAAGTCATGGTTTTACAAGCATTTAGGAGTTGGTTTCACTGGATTTGGATTTGAAATGAATTTCCTAGGATTTTGCAAAGCTGATAAATAGGAAGAAATGGCTCAATATTTGGTGGGGTACAGAAACTATTATTAAAAATGTTCCAAAACTAAGTTTGGATATGACAAGCATCTAGGAACTTGAATCACTGCATTTGAATCAAAAATGAGCTCTCTGTGATTTTCTAAAGTTAATCATAGAAAGTGGAAAATGGGCATTTCATAAATAATTGTATAGGAAAAGTTTCTGGAATAATGTGCATGTTGCACTATGTGATAGAGCATGATTTATGGAGCCATAGGGAATTTGAATCATGCCATTTGGAGTTCATATGAATATTCTAGGCATTTTTGAAGTTGACAGAAAAAGGGAAAAAGGAAAGGAATAGGGGTTATACCCTTATGCTGCACACTGGGCGGAAGATAGCCGCGTAGAAACTGGGCCGGCCCATGGCTCGGCCGCGTGTACAGGGGGGAGCGGTGTCGTCGGAGGCGCCCCCTTGGAGTGCGCCTTCGCGCTGGAAAAGCGCCTCCCAGCCGCCCCGCCTCCACTTATCATACGTGGCAGCCGGCGAGGTCACTGACCTGCGGGGCCCGGCCGCAGGTTGCTCATTGCCCCCGGTCTTCTTCTCCAGCCCGACGCCGGGCGGGGAAAGCTCCGGCCACCGGCGCAGCCGTGGCCTGGGGATGTGGGAGGGCCGGCCAAGGTGTCCAGGAGCTCCGGCTCCCCTCCCCGCACCCGAGGGTGGCTGCGAGCCCGCCCAAGGAGGGCCACAACCTCGCCTCCACAGGGAGGCCGCGGCGGCCGCGGGGTCTCCGGCGGCACCATGCCAGGAGGGGCTCCCAGGCCAAGGGGAGGACCGGCCCGTCCCTGGAGATTCCCTGAGGAAGGCTTGGACCTCGAAACGAAGAAGGTGAAGGAGGGAGTGGCCGAGGCGCCCGATCCCAAGCGGCGATCGGCGGCAGCACTCCGGCTATGGAGGGAGCAGGAGCGCAAGAGAGGAAGAGGGGAGATGTCTGGGAGGTGTACGGGAGAGAGGAAGATCCAGCAGAGGCGAATGGCGCTCGGGGGAAGCCCTTTTATAGCTGCGGCCGCGGTGCACCGTGAGCACGGTCCAGGACGCGCACAGCGAGCTCATGGAGAGAGAGGAGGAGGGCCGGGGAGGATAAGGCCGACCGTCCTGCAGGTCGTGGACGTCGAGGGCACCTCGGGGGACATGCTCTCTCTGCCCAAGATTGTATGGATGCCTCGGGAGGGCCGAGCTACAGTGCCTCGGTGCACTGTAGCGTGCTCCAGACCACGCCTTTGGCCGGCATGGTCGTGTCTGTGCTTTCCAGGCCGTGTCCTCTAGTGTCCACCAATGTCCAGAGGGTAGAGGGAGTAGTAAAGAATTGCTCTGTGGTCTTGGATGCCCTGGGGAACCACTGGGATGAGGAGGGAGGTAAAGGAGGAGAAGAAGGTGGCTGTCCACAAGAGTAAAAATGGGGTTTTTTCCCTCCAATAATTGAGCTGAGGCCATGGGAAGGTTACTGGGGGTAGGTGATGATCAGAATAGGCTGTGGTAAGAATTTGGGGTAAGGGGAAATAGTAAAAGGGGTCCAAACACAGGTTTTGGTAAATGAACAGAAGGTGTTTGATCAGTGTTTGGTCAAGCAAATGACATCCACTTGACATGGGATTTAACAGGATCAAATGTCACATATAATTAGGCCCCTACACCAAATTTGAGCTCATTTGGGCAAAGTGGCCAATGTAACTTTGGTGAACCCTAGAAATGAACAGAAATGGTTTCACCATGTTGTAGTCAAGCAAATCATCTCCCCTTGATGCACCACTTGTTGTAGCATCATCATTTGGGGTTATGAACTTGCCCACAAAGTTTGAGGCTCCAGATAAAAAGTTGACAATGTAAAGTTGTTCAAATTTGAATTTGAACAGAAGTGGTTTTGGGGTGATCTGATCAAGTTGCTCTATTCCAAATCTTGTGCCATTTGGTCTAGATGCCTTATTAGGCCATTCTAGCATGTGCACCAAATTTGAGAGCATTTGGAAAAGTTTGGCAATGTAAAGTTGCTCAAACTTCAAATATGGACAGAATGGTTTTGAAGGGGTTTGAGGATGTTTCCTTGATCTTCAAGGCTTGAGGCTTTGCAAGGTCATCAAATATGTCATATATGACATGATAGAATTTCCCTGGAATTTTTGGAGAATATTTCCTTTGTAAATATTTCAAAAGCTTGAAATATCCAGAAAGGGTTTTGGAAGGATTTGTCCAATATTTTGAACATGACCATGTGCTGAAACTCTTATATATGGACAATATATGTCCTATGAGTCTCCCTGAATTTTGGCAAATATTTTTGAAATGATTAAATAATTTTTCCCTATTAAATACCATTTCTAGCCTTAAGAAAAAGCTTTTAAATAAAATATAAAAATAACTTTTAAAATTATACTTGTGTGGTTTCTGGGAGTCCTATATCTAATAGGATTCAAATAATCTTTTTGAAAGATTTTTCACACCCTAAATAAGGTACTTCCAGTGCAAACCTCAATTCAGGGGTTTTTGGAAAACTAATTTTAGAAAATACCATTTGGCCAAAATATTTTTATAAGAAAATTCTATAATGGTCTATACACATGGCATGATCATTGGGAAAAGGTTTTGGGTCAAGGAGATGAAGTATAAGAGTTGGAGGATTTATTTGATTTTTAGAGCACTAGCAAACAGCAGACAAAAGTCAAATCAAGCAAGGTCAAAAACACTCAAAAGTTTTTGAAAATCCACATTTTTAACATGAAAATTAGCTTAAGCAATGTGATATGAAAATCAGGGTGTGACAGACACCTAAGCAAGATGCATTAAATGCGCCTTGTCATGTAATGCGAGGGATAACCTCGCATCACTATACCCTTTCCACCTCCTGTGTGCCACTGTGGTGACCCCTTTCTCCCTATAAAAGCAGGCCCGAGGCGACCAGGAGGAGGATTCGGCTTTTTGGAGCTCCTGACGCCCTATAGCTAGCTGAAGAACACAAATATACAATCCACCAAAGTAGGAGTAGGGTTTTACGCATCCTCGTGACCTGAACCTGGGTAAAGGAACCGTGTGCTATCTGTTTGATTCGCTCTTCTGTCAACCCCGCGCTCCGCAACCATAGTAGGGATTCTTGTGATCCTAGAGGTGTCGACCCAATACACCGACATCTTTGGCGCGCCAGGTAGGGGGCGCAGTTGTGAGAATCGGCTTTAGCAGTTAGTTCGACGCTTCTTCATCATCATGGCGCCCAAGAAGAAGACGATGGTGGCGGTTGGCCAGTCGGAAGCCAGACAGCCCATCCCGACGCGGGCAAGCAGCGGACCGGTCGCGGAAAGGACTCGGGGCCCTGCTCGCGAATACCAATGCTGTCCCAGCAGCCGGAGTTTGGGAGGTGGCGATGTTTGTGCGCCTGGTAACAGGACACACACCGTCAGATCCAAAGACGGAGCCAGGCCCTCCGCGAGTGGCGCGGGGCCTTCCAAGATCGCTGCTGCATCACCCGAAGGTGACGCAAGGGCCTCCAGGACTCCCACGCCGGCGCGAACAGCACGATCCTCCCAAGTAGCGCGCGACGAACGACGTCATCGCGCCGAAGATCCCGGGCGTCGCCACGGGAAGAGCCCGGAGCGCCACTCTCGAGACGTAGAAGACCTGCCCACCCGCCGAAGCACTGGTGGAAACGACATGCGACCGCGGGATCGTGACGGAGCTCTTCCTGACATGGTCAGGGGTCGAAGCGCATCGCGGACCATGAAGGTTTCGCTACCGCTAACCCTAGCCGAAGCGTTGGCACGCGCGCAGTTGCTCCTCGACTTTCCTCCCGTTACGGGGAAACTCGACGAATGGAGAGCCACCATCCGAAGCCTTGTCCCAGTCGCCAACAAGGATGAACCAATTCCAACGGAGCTCCCAGGTCGACGCCCCGATGGGGTCCCACACATCGGTGGCGGGAGGACCGGCAGTACCGTGGCCACGGTGCATTCGCCTCCTCCTCGCCTGGTACCGTGTGTGTCGACTCGTCGGGACGTCGCGGGTGACGCCATCTCCATAGCGTCGTACGACCCATGGACCCACGGCGACCAGCGTCAAGTTCTTCAGGAGCGAGCTCATGAAGATGCTCGAACCACCATCGAGCGCCAGCGCGGAGCACGCTACCAGTCAGACAGGCGAGCAGGGCCTGCTGTAAGTCGCTCTTCACCGGAGAACCCTAGAGGTCTACCTTACTAGGTAGGCTGTCCGGCTTCTACCCGCGAGCTGCGGCAGTTCCAGTGGCCCACACACCGCACCTTCAAGCCTGACATTGGCGAGAAGTACAACGACAAGACCCACCCGTCAGAGTTCCTCAGCATCTACACCATCGCGATGCAAGCTGCCGGAGCCCGCAACGATAAGGTGCTTGCGAATTACTTTCCATTGGCTCTTAAACCCAACGCCATGTCATGGTTGATGCACTTGCCGGTGGACTCTATTTCCTCCTGGTCGGATTTGTGCCATGAGTTTGTTGGCGCCTTTACTAGAGGTCACCAAGCCCATGGCCAAGCAGGTGACCTGCACGTCATTCCCTAGAAGGAAGGCGAGAGTTTGCGCAAGTATATACAGAGGTTCAGCCGGGTACAGTACAATATCCCTGATGTTCACCCTGCCGCCATCATCAGCGCGTTCCATCAGAACGTGCGTAACCGCAAGATGCGTGAAGAATTGGGGATGACCAAGGTGAAAGATGTGGCGGAACTCTATGTTCTTGCTGACAGATGTGCCCGGGTTGAGGAGGGAAGGAAGTACCCCGGCGAAGTTGCCGGCGCGGAAACCGACTCTTTAGATGAGGATACTGCCGCCCCGGCAAAGAAAGGCCGGCACCGCAACAGGAAGCGCAAAGGTAAAGCCGTGCTTGCCGTTGAGGGATATGATGACGCCGACTCCGCCAAGAAAACCAGGGCGGGTGACCCCGGCAAGGAAATTGCCGGGTGTGTCGCCTGCCGGGCCTTGGCGGCTGTCGAGAAGCCAGGGAACTCCGGCAAGCGATACTGCAAGATCCATCACACCAAAGTCCATGATCTCCAGGACTACCGACATGTTGAGCTCCTTGCTGAGATGCAGAGGGCTGAATATGAGAGGCGGGCCAAGGAGAAGGGCTAGGACAGTGCAGAAGGGTCCGACAAGAAGCGTGACAGCCCAGCAGGCCGTCGCGGCAAGGATAAACAGCAGGAGAGGCCCGCCCGGGGCCATGAAAGAAACCCAGAAGGCGACAATCATGAAGAGGACGACGAGTCTGGCGACCAAGAGTTTCAGAAAGCTACGGAGGCCATGTGCGTCGATGGCGGCGCCTCACTGCATGCTTCTCACCGCCAACTTAAACAGTGGGCGCGTGAGATTACAGCGGCAGAGCCGTCGTCTGGTGCCCAAAAGCCGCTGAAATGGTCCAGCACGCCTATCATTTTTGACACTGAGGATCACCCTGATCGCACTACTTCGGTCGGGTGCTTGCCATTGTTGGTTTCACCGACAATACGCAACCTCAAGGTGACAAGGATGCTAGTCGATGGTGGGGCTGGTCTGAACTTGCTCTCGCCCACCGTGATCGAGAAGCTGCAGATTCCCGACGAAGACCTCGAATAGACGGGCACGTTTCAGGGGGTCAGCCCGGGGAGAAGTCAACCAAAGGGGAAGGTCACCCTGCCCGTGACTTTTGGAAGTGATCTGAACTACAGGACAGAAAGGATTGTGTTCGATGTCGCCAGGATCCCCTTGCCTTACAACGGGATCCTTGGCCGCCCAGCGTTGGCCAAGTTCATGGTAGCGTCACACTACGCCTACAACACCCTGAAGATGCCTGGACCTATGACGATCATCACCATCCCCTCCGATAAGAAAGCTGCGCTGATTTGCGCTGAACCACTATACCAGCAAGCGGTTGCAGCAGCTGCCGCCACGAAGGCACTTGCTCCTGCCACTGGAGCCCCGGGAGGGAAGAAGAAGAAGAAGACCTCTTAGACCTCGGACACCCACTCCGGCAAGCGCACCTCTTCGGAGTGTAGTGCTCCCGTCGAGGACGTGCCGGAGAGCTCCACCGGGAAGAAGAAGAAGAAGACCGGTGAGGCCTCGGACACCCACTCCGGCAAGCGCACCTCTTCGGAGTGTAGTGATCCCGTTGAGGACGTGCCAGAGAGCTCCACCGGCAGAAACAAGAAGTCCAGGGCCAAACAGGCCTCGGACACCCACTCGGGCAAGCGCACCTCTTCGGAGTGTAGTGCTCTCCTCGAGGACGTGCCAGAGAGCTCCACCGGCAGAAACAAGAAGTCCAGGGCCACACCGCCAGGATCCAAGAAGGTTTATGTCAAAGAGGATGGCACAGGAGAGGCTTTCACCATAGGCTCCACCCTTGACGACAAATAGGAAGACGCGCTCTTCACCTTCCTGCGGGCGAATGTCGATGTGTTTGGATGGCAAGCATCCGACATCCCCGGCGTTCCTAGTGATTGAGCACCACCCTGCTGTCTACCCTCACACGCGGCCCGTCAAGCATAAGGTCAGGAAGCAAGCTTTGGAACGACAAGAGTTCATCACAGAGGAGATCCGGAAACTGGAAGTAGCGGGTTTGGTAAGAGGAGTGCTCCATCCAACGTGGTTGGCCAATCCAGTGGTAGTGTGCAAGGCAAATGGGAAGTGGAGGCTGTGTATTGATTACACATATATCAATAAAGCTTGTCCCAAAGACCCCTTCCCGTTGCCGCGCATCGACCAGATTGTTGACTCCACGGTTGGGTGTGACCTGTTGTCATTCCTCGATGCCTACTCCGGCTACCATCAGATCTTCATGGCAAGAGAAGACGAAGAGAAGACAGCATTCATCACCCCATGTGGTAAGTACTGTTTCGTACGAATGCCTTTCGGGTTGAAGAGTGCTAGCTCGACGTTTGCAAGGGCAGTCCAGATTGGTTTTGAAGCCCAGCTCCATAGAAATATGGAGGCTTATATGGATGATATAGTGGTCAAAACCAAGAACAGGGCAACCCTTATACCGGATTTACAAGAAACATTTGTAAACCTACGCAAGATCAACCTCAAGCTGAACCCTGAGAAGTGCGTCTTCGGCGTCCCGTCCGGCAAGCTTCTCGGGTTCTTTGTGTCACAGTGTGGGATAGAGGCCAATCCGGACAAGATCAAAGCTATAGAACAGATTGAAGCACCCAAACGGGTCAAGGATGTGCGTCGGCTTGCTGGCTGCATCGCCGCCATGAGGAGATTCATTTCCAAGTCTGCCGAGCGTGCCCTTCCCTTTTTCAAGATTTTGAAAAAGGCAGGCCCGATGGAGTGGACGCCAGAAGCTGAAGCAGCATTACAAGACTTGAAGAGGTATCTTTCCTCCACGCCAGTACTAGTTGCGCCTAGGCCGCAAGAACCGTTGTTGCTATACCTCGCAGCAATGAACCAGGTGGTCAGTGCCGCACTAGTGGCGCAGAGAGAAATTGATGATGAGGTGATAGCAGCGACAGGGCCTGATGCCATTAGTGCAGAGATGACACGGCCGGTTGGAGTGCAGCCAAGGAAGAAAATGATGCAGCACCCGGTCTACTTTGTTAGCTCCCTCTTGCAGGGGGCTAGATCAAGGCACTCCTGTGTGCAGAAATTGCTCTTCGGCCTTCTTATGGCCTCGAGGAAGCTGTGTCACTACTTCCAGGCGCACGAGATCACTGTCGTCACTCGCCTCCCTCTGCAGCGGATATTGCACAATCCAGATGCAACAGGAAGAATTGTAGAGTGGGCATTGGAGCTGTCCAGCTTTGGCCTCAAGTTTGAAAGTACCTCGATGATTCAAAGCCGAGTCCGTGCAGAGTACGTTGCAGAATGGACCGCGACGCCTGATGAAGAAGTCCAGGAAACTGCTCTCTCCGACAAAGAGGCGAGTTGCGACTGGATCATGTAGTTTGATGGAGCTTTCTCCTTACAGGGCGCCGGGGCTGGCGTACTGCTTGTCGCGCCCACCGAAGAGCACCTCAAGTACGTGGTCCAGATGCACTTCCCTAGGGAGGTATCTACGAACAACACTTCTGAGTATGAGGGGCTGCTTGCTGGTCTTAGGATCGCGGTAGACCTCGGAATCAAGAAACTCATTGTCAGGGGCGATTCACAGCTTATCATCAAACAAGTCAACAAAGATTACCAGAGCCCATTGATGAAGGCCTACGTCGATGAAGTGAGAAAGCTGGAAGAGCGCTTTGATGGTATACAGGCGGAGCACGTTCCCCGAGCAGAGAACGACATTGCCGATTACCTCTCAAAGTGTGCTGCCCTCAAGCTACCTGTGGAACCAGGTACCATTGTGCTTCAGCTTTCTCAGCCATCCGTTGATACATCAACAGAGCAAAACAAGAGGAGGAAATCAGGGCCCGACAAGTACTTTTCCGCCGAGCTCCCCGGAGCCGCCGGCAAGGATGTTGCCGGGGACACTGAGCCTGCCACGGGACGGCTAGCTCCGGTGGAGCGTCAAGCTCTTGCCGTCGTGACAGCCGCTCCCATGGCGGAGGAAATGCCTTTAGTCCTCGCCGTCGAGCCCCAGGCTCCAGCGTGGGCACAGTATACCGTCCGATTCCTCCAGACTGGGGAACTTCCTGAGAAGCAGGAAGAAGCGGAAAAAGTAGCCCGTCGGTCTGCTATGTACCAGTTCATCGATGACGTCCTGTACAGAAAGAGACCGAACAGCACGAAATTGAAGTGTATCCCTCGAGAGGAAGGACTGGGGTTGTTGGCAGAGATACATGAAGGCATATGTGGATCCCAGATAGGGTCAAGAGCCCTTGAGAGCAAGGCATTTCGGCAAGGCTTCTTCTGGCCCACTGCCCTCCAGGATGCAACGACACTGGTCACCAGGTGTGAACCGTGTCAGTTCCATTCAAAGAAACATCATCAACCAGCTCAAGCCCTTCAAACCATTCCTCTCTCCTGGCCCTTTTCGGTCTGGGGGCTCGACATACTGGGCCCTTTCCCCCGCGCTGTCGGGGGCTTTGAGTACTTGTACGTCGCAGTGGACAAGTTCACAAAGTGGCCAGAGGTGGAGGCAGTAAGGAAGGTCACAGCTTAGTCAGCCGTCAAGTTCTTCAAGGGACTAGTGTGCCATTTTGGTATACCCAATAGGGTCATCACCGACAACGGCTCACAGTTCACAAGCCGCACCTTCATGAAATATATCCAAGACCTCGGCAGCAAAGTCTGTTTTGCTTCCGTTGCTCAGCCACGAAGCAATGGTCAAGCTGAGAGGTCAAACGCTAAAGTACTGCGAGGCTTAAGGACAAAGACATTTGACAGGCAACACAAGAGTGGAAGGCGCTGGATTTATGAGTTGCCGACGGTTCTTTGGTCGATCAGAACGACGCCAAATCGAGCCACCGGCCAGACACCATTTGCCCTAGTATACGAGGCAGAAGCAGTTCTCCCCAATGAACTCATATACGGGTTACCTCGAGTGATCGCTTATGATGAGCTTGAGCAATAGCAACTGCGGCAAGATGACGCAACTCTCCTTGAGGAAGATCGTCTTCGGGCGGCTGTGATAGAAGCACACTACCAGCAAGCCTTGCGCCGTTACATTAGCCGCAAGGTCCGTGCCCGAAGCTTTGAGGAAGGCGACCTTGTTCTTCGGCGCGTTCAATCGGCCAAGAATACCAACAAGTTAACGCCAAAGTGGGAAGGCCCTTATCGGGTAATACGAGTCACCAGGCCTGGCGCAGTCCGCCTGGAGACCGAAAATGCCATTCCGGTGAGCAACTCCTGGAACATTGAGCATCATCGTAAGTTTTACCCATGAGGCGCGGCTTGTCGGGCCCCCCGGCAAGCCACCTTTTGTACGAGCCTTGCCGGCAAGGCATGTAACCCTTTGTACAAAGCCATGCGTAGACCCGGAGCATAAATAAATGAAGCGATGGCGCCCTAAGTTATAGCATGCATGCTGAGTCGAGTCTCGTCCTTGGTTAGGGTTGATAGTGCTTAGCGGCGGCTAACCCCTAGCTTAGAGGTCGAGTTTGCATCCCTTTGTCTCTATTTATCTTCTTTGGTTCACAGGACACACAGGTATCCTTGACAAGACCAATTGGGGAGAAGAAAATGGAACAGGCCAGCATCTAGGCCCCGGCAAGCCAGTATTGCCGGGGGATGCAAGAGCAAAGATTCACCCACGGCAAACCAGGGTTGCCGGGGGCTGCAGCTTCAGATAAGTCCTTCATCCCTTATCATGCATTCCATTATGGACTGAGGTATGTGAAACCTCGTTTCTTTCCTTAAAACTACTATGCTCCCATAACTCTAGGCCCTAGGGCTCGTTCCTGGGACCAAGTGTAACACCCCAAAATTTTTAGTTGGTTTTCTTCCAAAATTTTGGCCTTTTGGAAGAGGGTTATTTTATCTTTTCTTGAACCTCTTCTAAAATATTTTTGGCCAAGGTTCTTGAAGATTTGTCAAGCTTGGTTTTTTACCTTGAAGATCTTCTCTTGGGTTGGCTCAAGCCCAAGTTGAGTTTCAAAGAGGTTGGTTGTTTTCTCCCCTACTTGAGTTTTGTCTTCCAAATTTGGTCTTGGACTTATCTTTCCACCCAACCTTCATCTTGCCATGACCCCAGCAGAAATAGTTATCTCCAAAACCCTCTTCACACCTTAGGACAAGTCTCTCATGAATTCCAGTAAGTTTTGACCTTATTGGGATTATTCCTCTATTTATTTCACTCCAAAACTATTTCTGTCTTTTATAGTGGACCTTGGTGATTTACAAAGCAGCCACCCTTTCCGTCCAGATATTTGATTCCAAACCAACTCTCCTAGATGGTCCTTAGTACCCACAACCTAGATCCATCTTGTTTCACTGGTCCATAGTTCAAAATTTTAAAATTTCACCTGCTGCAAGTTTGGACCAGATTTGTAAAATTTGGTGAAATTCAGATTTATCTTCTTCCAAAAATCTTGTGAAAAATCAGGCAGCCTCTAGATGGATCAAGAGGCCACTCCACCAAATATCAGCACCAGAAATATTTCACACATGCCAGAAACATTTCATCAAACACTTAACATACACTCTACTGTCAAGTTCAGAAGCTCTTAGCTGAAACTGTCGACAAACTGTTCGACAGTTCGTCAGTTTCGTCAGTTTCATCAGGCGCAACGACAAATCTCACCAGTACCTCCTTGGCCCGACGCTGCACTGCACCTTCTTCTTATCGAGTGCGCCGCACGCTCGCTTGGCCGCTTCTGGGCGTCGGTGGCGCTCTGGCCCGACCATGCCGGCGACATCCGCGGCAACAACACCTCCCGTGGCGGCTGACAGAAGTCACCACGCGACTCAACGACGTTTGGCGCCGCCCAAACCACCCCAGTGCTCCGCGTGTCCACCTCCAGTGCCAGCACACACCTGCCGCACCGTCGCCGAGGCCTGGAGCGCGCAGAGCGCGATTTCTGCCGCCGACGTGCCGCGCGGCCGTTCCGTCGGGGACAGCCCGTAACTCCCTCTCCCCTGCTAAGTTAGGTGCGGGAATGGAACCACTACACCCCCTAGACGATGCTCAAGCCCCTAACTCCGCCGTCCAACCACTGCAACACCGTAATAGACTCACCGGACTTATCCATTCACGGCAACCACCTCGGGCCGGCTATATAAGGCACCCCGAGCTCGTTCTCGAGCCCGCACACCTTCACTACCTCCCTAGACCACGCCCAACCTGTGGAAGACCCTCGAGGGGCATTTCTTCCCCAACTCCGGCCAACTCCCTCCGCCTCGGGCTCCAGCATCGTTCACTCTGGTGAGAGCTTCTCCGCCGCCGTGGACTCGAGCGTAGCACCCTGGCACCCACCTAGACCTAACCCCCACCTTAATTTGATCCCAGGAACCCTCTCCGACGAGGCCCACGACCACCCGAGCCGCCGTCCGCCGGAGACAGGGTCGCCGTCGACGTGG
The DNA here is from genome assembly GCA_902687465.1 of Secale cereale. Lineage (NCBI taxonomy): Eukaryota > Viridiplantae > Streptophyta > Magnoliopsida > Poales > Poaceae > Secale > Secale cereale. The sequence goes on from LR738712.1 coordinate 447,626,760, forward strand.
GGCTTGCCGACACTCAACTCCACCACCGTTCGACGCGGAAGATCACCGAGAAGCCGTACGTATCACTCCCCTCCCCTACTCGCCGTGGATCGACGGCGGCGATCACCGCAGCACCGGCGCCGGCGCGACTCTGCTTCGGTTTTCAAGCCTGACGCGTGGGGCCCCTTGTCAGCCTCACACCTCTCCCCTCCGAACCGTTTTCTGTAAGCGCATTCGGGCAAAGTACGTTTCCCCTCTACGGTTGACGTACTGCGTACCGATTCGCTTTGCTGGTTTCTGTTCTAGCCCCTGGAACTTTTCTGTTTCATTACAGATGAGTCCCTGGACAGAAACTCTAATATCTTTTAAACTAAAGATGATTTTGAGTTGATTCTTTTTCTGTCCTCTTTAGTTTTCTGCCTAGTTTTTTGTCATATTTATGTGGAAATTTTTGGAGAAACTTTGTTTGCACGCGCGGTATTTATGTTAGTATTTATTTGTTTGAATACTTAGATACCGGAGGCCGTGACGGAGACGCGAACCACACCGAGTTAGGCTCCGACTTCTCAGAACCAGGCAAGCATGTTTGAACTTTTGATATGATGAGTGTGTTGCATGTTTGCTCGAGTAGTTCGTTTCATAAGCATGACCATATGGGCATAAGTGTATGGTTATATTTCATGCTAGTAAGCTTCGGGTGAGCCCCGAAGGATAATGTTTGAACCACCTCGATCATATGGTGATATGATGGGTGGAATGATGGTATTGTTGGAGCATGCCAGTAGTTGGTTAACTCAGTATCAACGGAGATCATGTCATGATTTCGTTCGTCTCCTTTTTCGGTACTATCATAGGTCGTCCGTTGAGATTACGGTCTAGTCAGTTGTAAACCACTTCCCGAGTACACACCAAGTAGAGGGGCCGGGATGAGGGTTCCATGGCCCTGGATTAAAGCCTGTCATCCGGTCAGGGTGCATGGGTGTTTCCGGTTGGGACCGAGAGGGGGGCACCCCTTAGAGCGTGCATATATAAATTTAATCCCATGCTATTCGAGGTTGTAGCCTCCCCGTCTTAAAGTTTTTCGTGAATGTCGTCGCGGGTGATTCCGGACGACATGATGTTAAATGGGTGTGTACTGGTTAGCTGGGTTTCTACTAAAACACCGTAGACGGAACTAGTCCCCATGGCTAGTAGAGTCCGTCGGCTATGAACTAATGGTACAAGCTCTGCAGAGTTAAATTCCTTCAGTAGCCAGGTTCATGGCCTAGGGTCAATCTTTATAACAACCCGGTGACCGTCTCTAGGAAATTCTTGTGGGTAACCAGAGTAGTGTTCTTGTCAAGTTCATTTGGTAGATGAACTCACCAACTATCTCAGTATTGATTTACTTTCAGAAGTACTTCATCATTATACTCTTTTTATTTATAAGCCCTTTATGTGATGTCGCTCAGACGTCCGACTGAGGCAGCCTTGTTATTTATTTTGCTATAAGCCCTTTAGGTGGTGTCACTCAGACGCCCGACTGTGGCCTGCTATCATTTACTATTTTTCTTACGAGGAGTCACTCAGACACTCGTTTAGTCTCCTTCCATTTAACTTTTGGATTTCGGGAGGATTACCGCCCGACTTCCAGCATTACATACAGCACATTAATATTTTATTCCGATCGCATTTTGCTGGAATACTCATATGCATCATGTTGGCATTTATTATATCTTAAGTCCGAACTGTCTTGCGTGTACATTCAAAGTACTCACCTGGCTTATTGATTTGGCCAGATGTGGACGAAGGCGATCTCATGGATGAAGAATTCGATAGCGAGTCCGACGCTTAGTGGAGTCCCAGTCAGTCCCTTGCGATCCTGGAGTTGATCACTGTCTTATAACCGCTTCCGCCTTCCACCAAATAAATTCATCGGGTCTCACTCCGATACTCGATGAGCTGTAATATTTTGGAGTCACATCACCCACTTCACTGTGACATATTTCCCCCACCTTTTATTACGAGTTAGTAGTATGCCACCCTGCCTTGTGTCATATCCGCCTCTATGTATTATATTGGCGTGCTTGTAATAAAATTGTTGAGCAACCCCCAGCTCAACCTTGTATAATATGAAGTGTACTGGAATTCTGTGCCAAGGATTTGTATGCCAGCAGGTAATAATATCCCTCGTTGGTTTAATAAAAAGGTCGGCCTTCCGGTAATTATTTTACTGAAGGACCGGTCCTGACAACCTTGGTATCAGAGCCAGGCTGACTGTAGGAAGCCACTAGGTGCGCTCGCTAATCGGTTATTAGCGAAAAAATTGCTTTTCAACATTTTTACATATGTAGCAATTTTCTGTTGGTAAGCATAAATTTATGACTTGACTATTCGGAATTTTTGTCTACTTTTGTGGATGGCCAACAACGACTGTGATGCACGGGTGTTCGCTAACATTCCTGAGGGGTTTGTCAAGCTCCTCTTCGCCATCACTAAAGTTGCGATCGGGCCATCCACCCGTCCCGAGTTTACACTCTACCGTCACAAGCTCAACGACAGCGTGTCTATGCATCAGGCCGGGGTGCACTTCAAAGGAGGGCGTTCTGAAGCACGCCGCCTCCGATTTGTGGGCAGAGCAATGCCTACGGAGAGGCATGCCATGCATATGGCTGCCCGTGAGGCGATAGCTCGTCTCCGGGACATTCTTCCTTCGATGAAGACTCGTCGCTACCGTTACCTCCCATGCCACGTGCCATATACGTGTCACTATGCATTTGCATGCGCAAGTGGGGAGCGTGACGGAGCCATTGAATCAATTGTTGAGTACCTCAAGGCACTTGAGGCAGCCTTTGATAATCTGGTTGACGACCTGGTGGCCACCCGTATGGAGTTGGTCCAGAGTGGCTCCGCCAACAGGAGGGAGCTACTCCATACTGCACCACCAATGACATTTGTATCGTCCGCCGCATCCTATGCACCTTCCATCTTAGCCACCGCTCGCCGTCTGCCTACCACTTAGGAGTTTGACCAAGTCATTGCTCCTACTCCAGTCAGAGCTGCACCACCTGTTGCACCTGCTTCGACACCTCGTACCCTTACTCCGTGCCTGGAGCCCATTAGTGAGGAGGAAGTTGAGTCTCCGGCACCACTGGGCCTTACCCTCGGCAGGCCGAGGGAAATCTTCAACATCTCCGACTAGCGCGTTATTCCGCGACGCATCGCGCTCGCTTGTAATATTTGTGTGTTATGTAAAATAGGTTGATGGGAGTAGTCTGTTTGCGCATCATGTAGGATCTTGGAGGAGTGCACTAGTTTTAATAACATGTCAGGATGTGTACGCACACCCCAAGTGACGCATGTATAATTAGAACATGCGTGTAAAATAGGTAATAGCAGCCCTTCTCCGTGCGCAATCAACCAGTTATTTTCAAAAATCTCTTTCGAGCTCGTGTTTGGTCGCTTTGCAAAGTCTTGGTTTATTTTGCTGCTCGGTTCTTCTCAGATTTTCTGCTTTATTACCCCAGAGTAAGAAATGACTCGTCCCTGGACACGTTCCATGCCAAGTCCGCCAGAAGAAAATTATGGCACACAGACAGACAACAATTTCACATAGGGGCAGTCAAGTCAGCAGGGCAGTGAGACGGCATTTTCTCAAGTGTGCCGTCTTTACGAGCAAAGTCAGCAACAACACCAAGAAATGATGAACCATGTCATTAACATGGGAAATCACCGCGAGCCATACCAACAACACTCAAAATTGTCTGAATTTCAGAAGACACGTCCAACAACGTTTTCGCACACAGACAAACCTCTTGAGGCCGATGATTGGCTTCGAGATATTTAAATGAAATTAATTGTGGCACAATGCTCAGACCATGAAAAAGTGTTGTACGCACCACATTACCTTACTGGAGCAGCCGCGTCATGGTGGGAAAATTTCCTGCTTATGCATCCCGACATAAATAATATCACCTGGGAAGATTTCAAGGAAGGCTTTCATGGGGCACACATCCCTAAGAGTATTATGAAGATCAAGAAAAGTTAATTTGATGACCTCAAGCAAAGAGGCATGACAGTACATGAGTACAACAGTCAGTTTGCGCAATTATCACGTTATGCCAACGAAGAGCGAATGACGGAAAATAAGAAGATGGAGAAATTCCTGGACGGACTGGCACCAGCACTAAAATGCCAGTTAGTTGTACACACTTTTCCAGATCTCAAGACACTGGTAGACAAAGCCATTACGTTGGAAAATGAACGTCGTAGTATGGAAGACATTCGCAAGAGAAAAAGGGATCAGACCAACCACCCCCGCAACAACAAGAATAAGGTGAATTTCCAGAGGAATGGGGCGAACAGACCCATGACCAATGACACACGCCCAAATAAGAATTTTCATGCAAGAGACAAGGATTTCACCTATCGCCCGGGTGTTACCTGCTACGCATGTGGAGAAGAGGGACACTATGCTAAACAGTGCCCTAAGCCAAGAAACTCAGCACCGAAGCCAAACAGCAACGGAAACAATTCCGCGCCCAAGTGAAAGTGCAACTAATCCCCGGGTGGTTTTGGTAATTAATAACAACATATATATCATTGAACTAATATTTACTTGAGAATCATTTCAGAAAAGTTCGATGATATGGGTATGGAAATGTCCGAAGAAGTGGACCCCTCAAAATGCTAAGACAAGCATTGGCAAAAGCTCAAGACTCTATTTTTGGTTTAGTGATCAAAGATCACATTGAGTCCATAGGAAAAGCCAATACTATTAAAAGGGGATGAGGTTGTGTTAATGATCTAGTTGCTCAAGTGCTTGGTGATCTAGCTCCCTCAACTATCAGCACTCTTCACTACTTAACAGACTCATAAGTAATCTCGGACAAACCGATTTCGCAAACTCAGTCCCACCGAGATGAACCACCTCAGTTATTCCTCCAAACCCTAATTTATCGGTCCATCCGATTTTGAGTTTCGGTCTCACCGAAAATGGACTGTCAATCTTCTGTAACCAATTGACATCACTTCGGAATATCCGAGTTGTTACTTTCGGTCTCACCGAGATGGCAAGCTCCAACCTTTGACTCACTTCGGACACACCGAGATGGTATTTTCGGTCCCACCGAAAATCCCAACGTTCACTATATTTGAACTTTCGGTCTGACCGAGTTTTAACTTCGGTCTCACCGAGATTGGTCAAATGTGTGTGTAACGGTTGGATTTTGTGTGGAGGCTATATATACCCCTCCACCCCCTCTTCATTCGTTGAGAGAGCCATCAGAAAGTCTACCACTCCTACCATACACTTTCTGAGAAGTGAACCACCTACCCTTGTGTTGAGATCAAGCCATTCCATTCCTACCATATGAAACTTAATTTCTAGCCTTCCCAAGTTGCTTTCCACTCAATCCTTTCTTCCACCACAGCCATATCAGTGAGGAGAGTTGAGTGTTGGGGAGATTATCATTTGAAGCACAAGAGCAAGGAGTTCATCATCATCAACACCGTCTATTACCTTTTGGAGGGTGGTGCCTCCTAGATTGGTTAGGTGTCGCTTGGGAGCCTCCGTCTTCGAGATGTGGAGTTGAACCAAGAAGTTTGTAAGGGCAAGGAGATCGCCTACTTCGTGAAGATCTACCCCGAGTAAGGCTAGTCCTCCGTGGGCGTAGGCCATGATGGAATAGACAAGGTTGCTTCTTCGTGGACCCTTCGTGGGTGGAGCCCTCCGTGGACTCGCGCAGCCGTTACCCTCCGTGGGTTGAAGTCTCCATCAACGTGGATGTACGATAGCACCACCTATCGGAACCACGACAAAAATCTTCGTGTCACCAAACTGCGTTTGATCTTCTCCACCTCTCTTTTACATGTGCAATTTACTTTCCGCTGCTTATACTCTAGAATTGCATGTGTAGGGTGATACTTAAATTGATCTTAATTGTGAAACTGCCAAAAACATTGCATGATCTAAAGGCAGATTTTTTATATTGTCAAGTAGTCTAATCACCCCCCCCTCTAGACCTACTTTCGATCCTACAAGTGGTATCAGAGCTTTGGTCTCCATTGTTTTGGTTTCCATTGCATTGGACTCCATAAGCTTGGTTTCACAACCTAGGAGAGTATGGCGTCTAGTGAGGGTAATTATCGTAGAGGTCCTTACTTTGATGGTACAAATTTTGCTAGTTGGAAGCATAAAATGAAAATGCATATTCTTGGTCATAACCCAGCCGCATGGGGCATTATTTGTGTTGGTATGCAAGGTGAATTCTTCGAGGAAGGAAAAGTTCCGGATCGCGAAGCTACACCGGAAGAGTTGCGGATGTTGCAAAACAATGCTCAAGCTTGTGACATTCTCTTCAATGCTTTGTGTCCCGAAGAGTTCAACCAAATCAGCCGTCTTGAGAACGTTAAAGAGATTTGGGATACTTTGGTTGAAATGCACGAAGGTACTGAATCTGTGAAGGAATCAAAGCTAGATATTCTTCAAGGTCAACTTGACAAGTTCAAGATGAAGGATGGTGAAGGAGTCGCTGAAATGTACTCTAGGCTTGCTCTCAACACAAATGAGATTGCCGGCTTAGGAAGCGAAGAAATGACCGACCGATTCATCATTAAGAAGATTCTCAGAGCTTTGGATGGAAAGTATGACACCGTGTGCACTTTGATCCAAATGATGCCAAACTACAAGACTCTCAAGCCAACTGAAGTCATTGGAAGAATTGTTGCTCATGAGATGACACTTAAGGATAAGGAAGAGCTTCACAACAAGTCAAGTGGTGCTTACAAAGCGACAAGTGATGCTCCCACTACCTCAAGTGACAAGCTAATTTCCAATGAAGAGATAAGCCTAATGGTCAGGAACTTCAACAAGTTCTACAAGAATAGAGGCAAAGAAAGAAGCTCAAAGTCTAGATCATATGATGAAAAGAGATCTTCTAGTCGTGATCGAAACTGCTACAATTGTGGAAGACCCGGACACTTCTCAAATGAGTGTACGGCTCCCCACAAGAGAAGAGAAGAATATCCAAGAAGAAGAGCAAGAGATGAGTCACCTCGGAGAGAGAGAAGGAGCAGAGATGATCGTTATGAACGAAGACCCTCTCGGAGAAGCAAGGATTCGGAGAGGAAAGACAAGTCATCAAGGAGCTACACAAGAAGAAGACATCAAGCTCATGTTGGTGAATGGGTCTCCGGCTCCGACTCTGACAATCAATCCGATGGAAGCTATCACTCCGACTCCGACTATAGTCAAGATGAAGGTGTTGCCGGACTTGCACTCGTATCCTCCAACTCCAACTCCTACGACTTATTTGATTCACCAAATGAGGGAATTGGAAGATGCTTCATGGCTAAAGGCCCCAAGGTAACACACCCTGAATTCATTGACTTTGATAGTGATGAGGATGACTTGCTTGGTGAAGATGAGCTCATGCATGATAAATCTAGTGAGCTTAGTAATGATGAAAATGCTAGTAGTCTTTATAGTCGAGAAGAGTCGAATGACAATGCTATGAAGGAGATTGAGCGTCTAACTAAAGAACTAAACACTCTTAAGTTAGCTCATGAAACAACTCAAGAAGATCATAGAGAGCTCCTAAGATCTCATGAGAAGCTACGCTTCGAGAAGCTCACTCTAGAGCAAGAACATGAGTTTCTAAAAGCGATCAATGACGATCTTCGAAAGAAGAGTTCTTCATATCTTGCCAAACGACTTCTCTTGTCTAATTTCTTGCCACCTATTAAGACTAAGCATGACAAACATAAGAAAAATTCTTCCTCTAGTAGTAACAATGACAATGTTACATCAAATATTGTTGCTTCTAGTAGTTCTCTTGATTCCACTAACAATGTTTTAAGCCAAGTTACACTTGAGCAAGAAAATAGCTTATTGAAGGAAATCATAGAGAAAGGTGTCTACAAGAGTCTTGCCGGAAGCAAGAACTTTGAGGAGATTGTTCGCAAACAAGGAAGACACCGGAAGAATCAAGGGATTGGTTTTGAGCGAAAGTTCAACGCCGAAGGTGTTGATTGGGAAGAAGGTCAATACCCTACTCCACAGTTTGTTTCACAAAAGGAGAAGTATGATCCTACTTCTTCCAATGTGGAACAAGCTCAAGATGATCTTCCACCACAAGACCACAAGCCAAAGGCCAAGGACAAGCTTCAAGAGGAGATTGATGCATTCATTGAAGCACCTCAAGCCATGGTTAAGTGGGTTCCCAAGGACACATCAAGTTCTACTTCGTCAAGCTCAACCACAACACCAAGGATTCCCATCAAGATGATGTGGATCCCAAAGAAGAAGAACTAGTAGGTTCTTGAGGGTGACTCCGCCAACAAACTTCACTCATATTCATTTTGGCAAGAACTTGTGCAATCAACTTCCACATCATGCACTAGTTCATGGAGTCACAAACCCTCTTGTTGGTAAGTCAAGGGACAAGGTAATCATTGCTTTCATGGACATCATCTTTTGTGTACTTCACTCTATGTCTATGGATATTCTTGTTTGTTCCTTGTGGGACTAAACCATGTAGGTATTGAAAGTGCCCTAATCCAAAGGATTGCTCCCAACTCTTGATGATCTGCATCAACATTGAGCATCCACATCTTCAACATCTACATGAAGTCTTCTACGACAACCCAAGGTTAGTTTGACCCTTTGAAAGGGGTTCTCACATCTAGGGGGAGCTTTGCTCTAAAAATTGAGCTAAAGCATCTCCAAATGATGTGAACACATAAATGCTTTATGTAAAAGTGGTAACCCTACTTGTGCTTAAACGATGAGTATGACCTATGATCAAATGTTCTCATTTGGCTCCTAAGTCAATATACTCATATATAGATGACCTAGTCATCGACAAATTGTGTGCTAGTAGCTAGTGTGATTGGTTGTGCATGTTTGACACATATTTCAGTTGCTATCTTATTGTGTGAGCATGTTGAATGCATGATTTTATCCATTCAAGGACATCCATTTGTTGTTTTGATTGTTTTGTTTTCTTTTTCTGGCCAAATGGATGGACAAGAATGCCTAAGCACCTTTCCCTAGCTATCTATGCTTTCTTGTCTCAAATTCTATTCATGCTCATATCACAACTTTGAACAAGTCTTTTTCGGACAGTTCGAGTGAGGAGCACTCGGAACCACCGATTCGTCTAAGGCTGACTTCCAAAACCTTCTAAGTCCATTTCGGTCTGACCGGCTTCTCAATCTCGGTCCAACCGAAACTCTTAGACTGATCTAGGTTTCATCTCGGTGAAACCGAGTTCAAACTCTCGGTCTGACCGATATGCGTAACTGCACAGCAGTTATACATCTCGGTGACACCGAGTTTTTCAACTCGGTCCCACCGACAGCATGGGGTTATATATACCTGAGGGCTGCGCGCGATTCAATTCTTCAAACCGTTCGCCCCCAAGACCCCTGCTGCCGTCGCCCTGGTCTACGGATCGTCGCCGTCGTCGCCTGTGCGCCCTCGCCGCAGGTCTCCGCCGCCGTCAACGGTAATCATCTCCACCGTTGCCGCCGTAGAGGGACACCACCAAGTTAGGGTGTGTCCCGATCCCTTTTCGTGCTCCCCATCCGACTCTTGCACGATAGGCTTGCCATGATTCAATCCACGTTTGAGATATTCCCTATACATTAGTTCAGATCTTCTAGTTTCGAGGAAAATTCTTAGGTTTAGGTTTCCACGGAATGCATCTCGGTGAAGCCGATTTTTGAAACTCGGAATGACCGATTTGGCCTCTGGCCATTGCACTGCATCATTCGGTTTAACCGAGTTGTGCCAATCGGAATGACCGAAACATAGTTTCAGTGAAAGCCTAAGTTATCGGTAGGACCGAAACCCATTTCGGTCTGACCGAAAGTGGTGTGTAGGTTTCTGTTGAGCACTTCGGTTGCACCGAAACTTGAAATCGGTTTGACCGAAATACATTCTGTGAAAACTCAAAACTAAGTTTTGAACTCATTTTTTTTGCAAAAACCTCTGCAGTTGTGATAACTCTTCTACTCTGCCTATACCTTATCTTTTCATAGGTTTTTCAGCCATGTCAGATGTCAGTGACAGCCAGAACAGGTCTGAATCACCGTTTGCTGAAATTCCGGAGGCAGATACAAGTCCTGCTAGCAGTTCCAGTGATGATGGTGAGAGGAGCACCCCTAGTGGTTTGCCTCCCGCAGCCACCAGAACCAGGAAGAAGAGAACTTCTGATGATGAAGACTCTGACTTTGTTGCTGAGGAAGTTACCTCCAAGCCAAAGAGGAATGTGGTTGCCAAAGAGCACCAAGGGCAGCAGTCAAGGAAAGGCACAAGCAAAGTAAAGCAGTCAGCAGTTGCAAAGAAGCTCAACTTGGAAGAGCCTGCTCCAAGCAAGGTGAAGAAGACTTCCAAAAGGAAGAGGGTAGTTTATGCTGAACCTCAAGTTGATGCTGCAGAAGAAGAAGAAGAAGAAGCACCCCAGCCTCCTCCTCAGAAAGCTAAGTTCATGGGTGATGCTATTCGGGCTCAAGCCTCCTCTAAACCCAAGAAGCCTGCTCAAGCCAAGGCAGCTCCAGCTAAGCCCAAGAGAACAACCAGAAGCATTCCAGCTTCTGAGAAGAACAAAGATGAGATGCCACCGTCTGAATCAGATGAAGAGCATGTGTTGCTTAAGCTCCGTCCCAAGTTGCCACTCCACAATGATGCTCATCCTCAAGCTGAGGACATGAAGGCAAGGAAGGACAAAGGTCTCAGGCTATGGAGACAGTCTGATCCATATGCTGTAAGGAGAAGGACTGCTGTGGACCCCAGATTCCACACCAGAGAGCAGCAGGATTTCTATGAGACCGTGCTGATGGATAAGAAGCCCATTGTTGCTGACACCAGGTATGTTGACTGGAAGTATATTGACAGTGAAGAGCACCGGGACTTCTTTCCCCATGTGCATGAGAGCTTTACTGCATGTGGAGTTGCTGATTTTGTGGGTCAAGAGCTGACAGCTTGGAATGACGAGATGATCATGCAGTTCTATGCCACAGCCCACTTCTATCCTGATGGCAAGATCACCTGGATGACTGAAGGTCAAAGGTTTTCTTCGACTGTTGAAGAATGGGCAGAACTTCTGAACGCTCCAGTGCAGAGAGAGGACGACATTGATGTCTATGGGATTCCTAAGAAGAGTCATGATTCCATGAAGAACATGTACAAGGAGATCCTGGCTGCTGATTTGGAAGGATGGAAGCTTGGCTCAGTGTACTATCTCCAGGCAGGTCTGACCACCACTAACACTATTCTGAGGCATACTTTGATGCCTAAGTCTGGAGACCACCGCATGATTCGAGGCTATTCTATCAACATGCTGCACATTCTCGATGAGAAGGCACCTTTCAAGGTGATGGACTTGATGGTAGAGACCATTAAGAGGACTGCAGCTGACCAGAAGAGGTCGTGTGGGTTTGCTCCGCAGATTCAGATGCTCATCAACGCCAAGTTTGGCACGGGCAAATTCATGTTGGATAGGAAGCACTTGCCACTGCAGCCAGAGCATGAGGACAACGTAGTTGTGATGGATGAAGAGGATCCTACCTCAGTTGAAGGACAGGCCAAAATCTAAGCTGCGAAGAAGGCTAAAGCTGACAAAGAGGCAGCAGCAGCAGCAGCTAAGCCAAAGAGCTTTGGAGAAAAAATTCTTGAAGCAACCCAGAGGATTGAACAACGCCTGGCCAGCATTGAGCAATCTCAGGAGAGCCTAGAGAGGATTGTCGAGGACAAGATCCACGCTCTGGACGTGAAGCTGACTGAGATTCAGGTGTCTGTCAACAAGCTTGAGGCAGACATGGAGGAGACAAGGCAGGAGAGAGCAGAGCTTATGCAGGATGATCTAGTCCAGGACTCTCATCGCCAGACTGCTCAGGTTCCCAGAGGATCCAGATCTGCAGCTATCCCAGTGACAGACTCCAGGGCTACCACTTCAGCACCAGCTACAGCTCCAGCAGTTGCTCCAGCTCCAGCATCCACTCCTCCACCGCAGACATCAGCAGAAGTCTTCGCCGATGCAGCTATCTCTACACCGACATCTACCCAGACGGGAGCCGCCAGCAGAGCCCGCAGTGACGTTTAGCTCTATACCTTTTCGAACTTTTTGGTAACTTGTTGCCAAAGGGGGAGAAATTGCTATAGATCATAGGGCTTCGAGAGAGAGAGTGCTCTTTCGTCTTTCGTTCTTTTGCCGGTTTTCTTTGAGATACAGTGATTTCTTTTGGTTCCTGGAATTTTTAAGTGTGCTTGCTACTACGTCTGATGCTATCTTAATGAGTGCTTAGTCATACTATGCTTTAATGTGTGCTTATTTCTTATCATATGCTATTCCTTATTGTATGGCTATTTACTCTTGTCTTGGTGATTGAGTGCATGTTATTCATTCTTATCATTTTGTGCGCTCCACCAAGATGTATGTGACATGGAAGAGTGACCCATAATCCTAATCGATTGTGCATTTGCATTCAAACGCAAATTTTAAATAATGCACAAATTTAGGGGGAGCTCTTGTTTATCACATACTTCTCAAAGCGACGATATCATTCATTGATTATATCTTTTGTCGAAGCTTTGATCTATATGTTGTCATCAATTACCAAAAAGGGGGAGATTGAAAGTGCAACTAATCCCCGGGTGGTTTTGGTAATTAATAACAACATATATATCATTGAACTAATATTTACTTGAGAATCATTTCAGAAAAGTTCGATGATATGGGTATGGAAATGTCTGAAGAAGTGGACCCCTCAAAATGCTAAGACAAGCATTGGCAAAAGCTCAAGACTCTATTTTTGGTTTAGTGATCAAAGATCACATTGAGTCCATAGGAAAAGCCAATACTATTAAAAGGGGATGAGGTTGTGTTAATGATCTAGTTGCTCAAGTGCTTGGTGATCTAGCTCCCTCAACTATCAGCACTCTTCACTACTTAACACACTCATAAGTAATCTCGGACAAACCGATTTTGCAAACTCAGTCCCACCGAGATGAACCACCTCAGTTATTCCTCCAAACCCTAATTTCTCGGTCCATCCGATTTTGAGTTTCGGTCTCACCGAAAATGGACTGCCAATCTTCTGTAACCAATTGACATCACTTCGGAATATCCGAGTTGTTACTTTCGGTCTCACCGAGATGGCAAGCTCCAACCTTTGACTCACTTCGGACACACCGAGATGGTATTTTCGGTCCCACCGAAAATCCCAACGTTCACTATATTTGAACTTTCGGTCTGACCGAGTTTTAACTTCGGTCTCACCGAGATTGGTCAAATGTGTGTGTAACGGTTGGATTTTGTGTGGAGGCTATATATACCCCTCCACCCCCTCTTCATTCGTTGAGAGAGCCATCAGAAAGTCTACCACTCCTACCATACACTTTCTGAGAAGTGAACCACCTACCCTTGTGTTGAGATCAAGCCATTCCATTCCTACCATATGAAACTTGATTTCTAGCCTTCCCAAGTTGCTTTCCACTCAATCCTTTCTTCCACCACAGCCATATCAGTGAGGAGAGTTGAGTGTTGGGGAGATTATCATTTGAAGCACAAGAGCAAGGAGTTCATCATCATCAACACCGTCTATTACCTTTTGGAGGGTGGTGCCTCCTAGATTGGTTAGGTGTCGCTTGGGAGCCTCCGTCTTCGAGATGTGGAGTTGAACCAAGAAGTTTGTAAGGGCAAGGAGATCGCCTACTTCGTGAAGATCTACCCCGAGTAAGGCTAGTCCTCCGTGGGCGTAGGCCATGATGGAATAGACAAGGTTGCTTCTTCGTGGACCCTTCGTGGGTGGAGCCCTCCGTGGACTCGCGCAGCCGTTACCCTCCATGGGTTGAAGTCTCCGTCAACGTGGATGTACGATAGCACCACCTATCGGAACCACGACAAAAATCTTCGTGTCACCAAACTGCGTTTGATCTTCTCCACCTCTCTTTTACATGTGCAATTTACTTTCCGCTGCTTATACTCTAGAATTGCATGTGTAGGGTGATACTTAAATTGATCTTAATTGTGAAACTGCCAAAAACATTGCATGATCTAAAGGCAGATTTTTTATATTGTCAAGTAGTCTAATCACCCCCCTCTAGACCTACTTTCGATCCTACACCAAGCGTAACAACTTCAACCCAAATAACAATCACATGAAAGTCCACCTGAACCATGTGACCAAGGAGCAAGCACATGATGCACAGGTGATCGTACTCGATACGTTCCCTGTCAACACAATACCTGCCACGGTTTTGTTTGATTCTGGAGCTTCTCATTCATTCATTTCGAAGAATTTTGCTTTGCAACATGGTTTTTCAATGCTTCCCTTGGGGAAATCAATGACTATCAAGTCCCCCGGAAGTAAGCAGATCACTCAGAATTACTGCCAAGGTTTGACCATTGAAATTGAGGGTTTAAAGTTTCACGCAAACCTCATCATGTTGGAAAACAAAGGACTGGATGTTATCCTGGGTATGGATTGGCTAACCACCAATAAAGGATTTATCGACTGCTTCAACAGGACAGTTATTCTTACTCATCATCATGGAAAAACAATAAGAGTCGCAGCTCAGGAAAGACCGGTGTCGCGACAACCAAAATTAAACAAAGTTGATACATCTGAGCTAAGCAAGGTTCCAGTTGTATGTGAATTTCCGGACGTATTTCCCGAGGAACTACCAGGCATGCCGCCAGACAGAGAAATAGAATTCATTATTGAGCTAGCATCGGGAAACCACCCCCATATATAAGAAACCATACAAAATGGCACCATCCGAGTTGGTAGCAAATATAGGAACTGCTAGACAAAGGATTTATACGGGCCAGCTCCTCACCTTGGGGTTCGCCAGTATTGTTTGCCAAAAAGAAGGATGGGACCATGAGGTTGTGTATAGACTACCGAGCGCTCAACATGGTCACAATCAAGAACAAATATCCGATGCCACGGATAAATGACTTATTTGACCAGCTCGCGCAAGCCAAGGTTTTCTCAAAGGTTGATCTAAGGTTAGGTTATCATCAACTGAAGGTATGGACAGAAGATATCCCGAAGACAGCATTCACCTCAAGATACGGTCTTTATGAATTTACAGTAATGCCGTTTGGACTGACCAACGCCCCCGCATATTTCGTCCACCTCATGAACAAGGTATTTATGAGATTCATGGACAAATTTGTGGTGGTATTTATTGATGATATCTTGGTATATTCAAAGACACCGGAAGAACATGCTGAACACCTCCGCATTGTACTGGGAGAATTAAGGAAACACCAACTTTATGCCAAATTCAGCAAATGTGAATTTTGGTTGAGACAAGTGGGTTTCCTAGGACACGTATTAACACAAGAAGGAGTTGTTGTGGACCCAGATAAAGTCAAGGTTGTACTTGCCTGGAAGTCGCTAGCCAGTGTAACGGATATACACGGTTTCCTGGGTATGGCCGGATATTACAGAAGGTTTATTGAAGGATTTTCCACCATAGCCAAACCAATGACACAGCTACTCAAGATGGATAAGAAATTCGTGTGGACCGAAGCATGTGAGAAAAGCCTCCAAGAGCTCAAAAAGAGGTTAACAACAGCCCCAGTATTAATTGTACCAGACATACACAAGAGTTTTGAAGTATATTGTGACGCATCCCGGAAAGGCCTCGGATGCGTACTGGTGCAAGAAGGCAAAGTAGTCGCCTACGCTTCCCGGCAACTGCAAAAACATGAACAAAATTATCCTACTCACGATTTGGAGTTGGCAGCAGTCATTCATGCACTCAAGGAGTGGAGGCACTTTTTGCTTGGAAATCACTGTGAAATATATACGGACCATAAGAGCCTCAGATATATTTTCACACATCCAGAGCTCAATTTACGACAACGAAGCTGGCTGGAACTGGTAAAAGATTACGACGTTGGTATCCACTATCACCCAGGAAAAGCAAACATGGTAGCAGATGCTCTCAGGCGTAACCCCAGCCCGAACAGCGTCAGCATACAGAACTTGAGACCCAAATTTCAGCAAGAATTCCCCAGACTCAACCTAATGATGGTCACGGAAGGCGAAGTATCCAAGTTAGAAATACAACCTACGCTAATAGAGCAAATAAAGAAGGCTCAGCTTGGACACCCCAGCATCGAAGGGATAAAAAGAAAAGTAAGTCAGGGCAAGGCCTCAGAATTCACCATAGACAGTGAAGGAATATTATGGTTCGGAGACAGACTTTGCGTACCGAATAGCAACGACCTGAAACAGCAAATTCTAGCAGAAAGCCACACCGCTCCATACTCAATCCACCCTGGAGGTACAAAAATGTACAGGGATATTCAGGAAAGATTTTGCTGGCACGGCATGAAGAGGGATATAGCCACATTTATTGCATGCTGCGATTCATGTCAACGCATTAAAGCCGAGCACCAAAAACCCGCAGGGCTATTATAGCCAAACAAGATACCATAGTGGAAATGGGACGATATTGGAATGGATTTTATTGTTGGACTACCACGGTCGCAACACGGTAATGATGCCATATGGGTCATCACGGATAGACTGACCAAGGTGGCACATTTCATACCCGTCAACACAACCCACACAATCCAAAAGCTCGCCAAGCTTTACCTTGCCCGTATAGTATGCCTACATGGGGTCCCCAAGACTATAATATTCGACAGAGGCACTCAGTTCGTCTCCAAATTTTGGGACCAGTTGCAGCAAGCCATCGGAACGCAACTAACATTCAGTACAGCTTATCACCCCCAGACAGGAGGACAAATGGAATGAGTAAATCAAATACTCGAAGACATGCTAAGGGCATGTGTCCTCACATATGGGACCAGTTGGGAGGAAAGCCTACCATATGCCGAGTTTGCATATAACAATAGTTACCAAGCTAGCCTGCAAATGGCACCTTTCGAAGCTTTGTACGGACGTAGATGTCGTACTCCATTGAACTGGTCGGAAACAAGGGACAGTCGCATATTTGGCGCAGATATGTTAAAGGAAGCCGAGGAGAGAGTAAAAGTAATACGGGATCGACTCAAAACCGCCCAAAGCCGACCTAAGAGCTATTACGATCAAAAGCATCTGGAAATAAGTTTTGAGCCCGGTGAATACGTATACTTACGAGTATCACCTATGAGAGGGCTGCAACGATTCAAAGTCAAAGGGAAACTAGCACCACGATTCATCGGACCCTTCCGTATAGTTGCACGGAAAGGCACAGTAGCTTATCAGCTGGACCTTCCCAAGGAACTGTCAGACGTCCATGATGTGTTCCACGTCTCGCAACTACGGAAGTGTGTAAGCAACCTAGAGAAACTTGTGTCACATGAAAACCTTGATGAGCAACCAGATCTCACCTACCGAGAACACCCAGTAAAGATTTTGGAGGTGTCTGAAAGGAGAACCCGTCAGAAGTCAATTAAATTCCTCAAGGTTCAGTGGAGTAATCACACAGAGGATGAGGCAACGTGGGAAAGGGAAGATTTCCTTCGGACAGAACACCTACACCTATTTGAAGATCAGCTGAAATCTCGGGGACGAGATTTTTCCTAAGGGGGTAGGTGTTGTAACACCCCAAATTTTTGAGTTGGTTTTCTTCCAAAATTTTGGCCTTTTGGAAGAGGGTTATTTTATCTTTTCTTGAACCTCTTCTAAAATCTTTCTGGCCAAGGTTTTTGGAGATTTCTCAAGCTTGGTTTTTGACCTTGAAGATCTCCTCTTGGGTTGGCTCAAGCCCAAGTTGAGTTTCAAAGAGGTTGGTTGTTTTCTCCCCTACTTGAGTTTTGTCTTTCAAATTTGGTCTTGGACTTATCTTTCCCCCCAACCTTCATCTTGCCTTGACCCCAGCAGAAATATTTATTTCCAAAACCATCTTCACACCTTAGGACAAGTCTCTCATGAATTCCAGTAAGTTTTGACCTTATTGGGATTTTTCCTCTATTTATTTCACTCCAAAACTTTTTCTGTCTTTTATAGTGGACCTTGGTGATTTACAAAGGAGCCACCCTTTCCGTCCAGATATTTGATTCCAAACCAACTCTCCTAGATGGTCCTTAGTACCCGCAACCTAGATCCATCTTGTTTCACTGGTCCATAGTTCAAAATTTTCAAATTTCACCTGCTGTAAGTTTGGACCAGATTTGCCAAATTTGGTGAAATTAATATTTATCTTCTTCCAAAAAACCTGTGAAAAATTAGGCAGCCTCTAGATGCATCAAGAGGCCACTCCACCAAATATCAGCACCAGAAATATTTCACACATGCCAGAAACATTTCATCAAACACTTAACATACACTGTACTGTCAAGTTCAGAAGCTGTTAACTGAAACTGTCGACAGACAGTTCGACAGTTCGTCAGTTTCGTCAGTTTCATCAGGCGCAGCGACAAATCTTGCCAGTACCTCCTTGGCCCAATGTTGCACTGCACCTTCTTCTTATCCAGTGCGCCGCACGCTCGCTTGGCCGCTTCTGGGCGTCGGTGGCGCTCTGGCCCGACCACGCCAGCGACATCCGCGGCAACAGCACCGCCCGTGGCGGCTGACACAAGTCAACCCGCGACTCAATGCCGTTTGGCGCCAACCAAACCACCCTAGTGCTCTGCGTGTCCACCTCCAGTGCCAGCACACACTTGCCGCACCGTCGCCATGGCCTGGCGCGCGCAGAGCGCGATTTCTGCCACCGACGTGCCGCGCGGCCGTTCCGTCGGGGACAGCCCGTAACTCCCTCTCCCCTGCTAAGTTAGGTGTGGGAATGGAACAACTACACCCCCTAGACGATGCTCAAGCCCCTAACTCCGCCGTCCAACCACTGCAGCAACGTAATCGTCTCGCCGGACTTATCCATTCACGGCAACCACCTCGGGCCGGCTATATAAGGCACCCCCGAGCTCGTTCTCGAGCCCGCACACCTTCACTACCTCCCTAGACCACGCTCAGCCTCTGGAAGAGCCTCGAGGGGCCTTTCTTCCCCAACTCCGGCCAACTCCCTCTGCCTCGGGCTCCAGCATGGTTCACTCCGGTGAGTGCTTCTCCGCCGTTGTGGACTCGAGCGTAGTACCCTGGCACCCACCTAGACCTAACCCTCACCTTAATTTGATCCCAGGAACCCTCTCCGACGAGGCCCACGACCACCCGAGCCGCCGTCCGTCGGAGACAGGGTCGCCGTCGACGTGGGGCTCGCCGACACTCAACTCCACCACCGTTCGACTCGGAAGATCACCGAGAAGCCGTACGTATCACTCCCCTCCCCTACTCGCCGTGGATCGACGCGGGCGATCACCGCAGCACCGGCGCCGGCGCGACTCTGCTTCAGTTTTCAAACCTGACGCGTGGGGCCCCTTGTCAGCCTCACACCTCTCTCCTCCGAACCGTTTTCTGTAAGCGTATTCGGGCAAAGTACGTTTCCCCTCTGCGGTTGACGTACTGCGTACCGATCCATTTTGCTGTTTTCTGTTCTAGCCCCTGGAACTTTTTTGTTTCATTATAGATGAGTCCCTGGACAGAAACTCTAATATCTTTTAAACTAAAGATGATTTTGAGTTGATTCTTTTTCTGTCCTCTTTAATTTTCTGCCTAGTTTTTTGTCATATTTATGTGGAAATTTTTGGAGCAACTTTATTTGCACGCGCGGTATTTATGTTAGTATTTATTTGTTTGAATACTTAGATATCGGAGGCCGTGACGGAGACGCGAACCACACCAAGTTAGGCTCTGACTTCTCCGAACCAGGCAAGCATGTTTGAAATTTTGATATGATGAGTGTGTTGCATGTTTGCTCGAGTAGTTTGTTTCATAAGCATGGCCATATGGGCATAAGTGTATGGTTATATTTCATGCTAGTAAGCTTCGGGTGAGCCCCGAAGGATAACCACCTCGATCATATGGTGATATGATGGGTGGAATGCTGGTATTGTTGGAGCATGCCAGTAGTTGGTTAACTCAGTATCAACGGAGATCATGTCATGATTTCGTTCGTCTCCTTTTTCGGTACTATCATAGGCCGTCCGTTGAGATTACGGTCTAGTCAGTTGTAAACCACCTCCCGAGTACACACCAAGTAGAGGGGCCGGGATGAGGGTTCCATGGCCCTGGATTAAAGCCCGTCATCCGGTCAGGGGGCATGGGTGTTTCCGGTTGGGACCGAGAGGGGGGCACCCCTTAGAGCGCGCATATATAAATTTGATCCCATGCTATTCGAGGTTGTAGCCTCCCCGTCTTAAAGTTTTTCGTGAATGTTGTCGCGGGTGATTCCGGACGACATGATGTTAAATGGGTGTGTACTGGTTAGTTGGGTTTCTACTAAAACACCGTGGACGGAACTAGTCCCCATGGCTAGTAGAGTCCGTCGGCTATGAACTAATGGTACAAGCTCTGCAGAGTTAAATTCCTTCAGTAGCCAGGTTCATGGCCTAGGGTCAATCTTTATAACAACCCGGTGACCGTCTCTAGGAAATTCTTGTGGGTAACCAGAGTAGTGTTCTTGTCAAGTTCATTTGGTAGATGAACTCACCAACTATCTCAGTATTGATTTACTTTCAGAAGTACTTCATCATTATACTCTTTTTATTTATAAGCCCTTTATGCGATGTCGCTCAGACATCCGACTGAGGCAGCCTTGTTATTTATTTTGCTATAAGCCCTTTAGGTGGTGTCACTCAGACGCCCGACTCTGGCCTGCTATCAGTTACTATTTTTCTTACGAGGCGTCAATCAGACACTCGTTTAGTCTCCTTTCATTTATCTTTTGGATTTCGGAAGGATTACCGCCCGACTTCCAGAATTGCATACAACACATTAATATTTTATTCCGGTCGCATTTTGCTGGAATACTCATATGCATCAATTTGGCATTTATTATATCTTAAGTCCGAACTGTCTTGCGAGTACATTCAAAGTACTCACCTGGCTTGTTGATTTGGCCAGATGTGGACGAAGGCGATCTCATGGATGAAGAATTCGATAGCGAGTTCGACGCTTAGTGGAGTCCCAGTCAGTCCCTTGCGATCCTGGAGTTGATCACTGTCTTATAACCGCTTCCGCCTACCACCAAATAAATTCATCGGGTCTCACTCTGATACTCGATGAGCTGTAATATTTTGGAGTCACATCACCCACTTCACTGTGACATATTTCCCCCACCTTTTATTATGAGTTAGTAGTATGCCACCCTGCCTTGTGTCATATCCGCCTCTATGTATTATATTGGCGCGCTTGTAATATAATTGTTGAGCAACCCCCAGCTCAACCTTGTATAATATGCAGTGTACTGGGATTCTGTCCCAAGGATTTGTATGCCAGCTGGTAATAATATCCCTCGCTGGTTTAATAAAAAGGTCGGCCTTCCGGTAATTATTTTACTGAAGGACCGGTCCTGACACCAAGTTTGGTCGTACTCGCGGCAGCGAAAGGATGAAACAAGGAGCCTAAACCCACTTCATCCCTGCCTCCAACAAAGGCGTGAGAAAGGTCGAGCGAAGTGGGGGGATGGCTAGACCAGTTGCCGGGCGAGAAAATGTTTATCTTAGAGATATCAGGGATTTGTTCCCTGTTGTGGGTTCTACCTACGAACAAATGACACGGCAAACATCCCTTTTTCATTAAAAACATTCCACTCAGGTATAGTGCATTGGGAATGAAAAACATGAACAAGGGGATTACAAGTTTTAAATTTAACAGATGCCCGAAGGCTTACAAATTAAAAAGAGATAAGGTGCCCGTAATACCTTTCTTGTCCCTCTCCTTAGGAGGCAGGTCAAGGAGGCGAGAAGGGTAAAAGGAGCGCCTAGGCGAGCTACGGGTGGCAGAAGACACCAAGAGGACATCTTGGTGGCCGCCCAAGGGATGGATGGTGATGGCGGCACCGGAAGCAGAGCTCGAAGACGAGGCAGTAGGACGTCAGTGCACGTCGAAGGCGTCGGTGCCCGCGTACTCCAACATGACGACCTTGCCGCCCGCCCTCTTCCTCTTCCGCAACCTCCCAATGCCTGCCGCCAAGGGGACGGCCCCGAGAAGTTCAAGGAGCCGGCGACACGGATGATGTGGTCGCCGGTGCCACCAGGAGCGGCGCCCGACACCTAGTGGGACCCGTCATCCTGCCGCCTACCGCCCTCATCATCGCTGCTGCTGTCCTCCTCGTCACCCTCGCTCGAGGAGGAGTCTTCGTCATCAGAAGAGCTCTCCACGCAGCACCTTGCACGAGTCCCAAAGTGCCCGAAGACCTTGACGGAGAGAAGGCCACCCTCCATCAACTTAAAATGGAGAGTGAGCACATCCGTCAGGCTGTGGATACGAGAAAACGTCTTCCATCCCTGACGAAGATACATCACATGAGGAGCAGGGAAGTCGACGCGGACCCGCGTGCCACTAATCCCGCAACCCCTCATGTCCAGCCGCAATGACTCTGGCGGATCCAGCTCCATCTCCCGCGCAAATGGAGTCGGGAGACGAAGGCGACGGCGCGGCGACCGCCGCAACCTGATGAAGAACTTACAAGGGTCATCCCCAACATGGCACTCCACTAGAGGAGGAGCTGCTGGCGGGTGCAAGGCCGGCGGGCCACCCCGTCCTCCTCTTCCCCGGGCGCCCCAGCCTCGCCCACGGCCTCGCCCCCTCCCCCTTCCCCTCGCAGCCGGCTCTGCAACCGCAGGTGCGGGAGAAGGAGGGACGCATTGTCGAGCGGCTACCCTCGCCGCCACCGTTGAAGGGCCGGGGTTTCCTCTCTCCATAACGAACGGAAGAGAGGAGCAGAAGCTGAAGGAGGAAGAAGATGGAAGAGTGCGAGACGCCGTCCCTCCCCCCCGCTCTTTATAAAGGAATGGGGATGGGACTCGACCGCCCGGCCAATCACGACACGGGAGGCACAGGGAGCCAGGACCGACCCGCCGCCTCAACCAGCGACGGCCCGGTTTCCCGCCTCCACCATCTGCCACCCCAAGCGCATGGGAGGCACGTGGCAGACGTGCAGAACCGAGGGGACGGATGAGGCGACCTCTCCCCACCCCGTGATCGTGGGGAGTGGACGCCTTGAGGACCGTGCCTCGGCCCCATTCAGTAAAATGGGCCGCACCTCCACGCCTCCCCCTGTTTATGGGGAAGGCGCGAAGCCGCCTCTTTACTACGACGTGACGCATGCCTGCGGAAACTGCCCCGCGCATGCCGCCCACGTCACGCACACCCCTCCACGCCACACCGCGCGCGCGGGTCGTGGGAGGCGAAGCGCGCGGAAAATCATACCACGGTAAAAACCATCCCACCTGCCCGCGCACCGTTCTGGGCCTAGCCCAACAATGATTCGCGCTTATGTGTGGACCAGGCCCGAGGGCTCCTGTCGGTGTACAAAAAGAGGGGTACACTTTTTGCACCCCTATGACTGTGCACGAGCAGTCTGAGCCACGGGCACCACCACACCAAGCATGGCAAGGGAGGTGAGCTAGGGTAACACCGAAGCTCGATGGAACTGGAGCAACACCAAGCCAAGACCACAAAGAGCAAAGGGACAAAGCGGGTTTCCCTAGCAAGATCCTTGTCGGGAGCCAGTTTTAGCAGCCCCGGCAAGACCCTTGCCGAGGCAACTAACCCCACGCCTACGGAGCAGATCACCCTTGAGTCCATTGCCCCCATGGGGCAAGGATTCGGGAGATGTCCTCGTAGTGGCATGTAGATCTTTGTGAAGACATTCAAGATCAGATACACACTAAGAAGACGACGACCCTTGGCGAGATCCCAGCCAAGGAAGACCACAAGACCTTCGGCAAGCACCTTGCCGGGATGGTAGCAGGCGCCGCGGCAAGACCCTTGCCGGGGCCCCGGCAAGGCCCTTGCCGAGGACATCCACGGGGCCACCATCAGGCCCACACCAACTAAACCTCCACCGCCCTATGCAGCTGTCGACCCACCAGCTTGGCAGGCACCTACGTGGTGACATGCAGATCTTTGTGAAGACCCACCATTGCGCCACCTCAGTTGCGTGCCTACCTACATGGCATCTCAGGCATCGCTTGCCAGGGCGCGTGTCGACACAAGAAGGAGCAGCGACGGACAAGATGGATATCTCCCCCGTCCTCGATAAAGCAAGGACACCTAAGCAAGACACATTAAATGCGCCTTGTCATGTAATGTGAGGGATAACCTCGCATCACTGTACCCTTTCCACCTCCCGTGTGCCACTGTGGCGACCCCTTTTTCCCTATAAAAGGAGGCCCGAGGTGACTAGGAGGAGGATTCGGCTTTTTGGAGCTCCTGACGCCCCATAGCTAGCTGAAGAACACAAATATACAATCCACCAAAGCAGGAGTAGGGTTTCATGCATCCTCGCGGCCCGAACCTGGGTAAAGGAACCGTGTGCTATCTGTTTGATCCGCTCTTCTCTCAACCCCGTGCCCCGCAACCGTAGTAGGGATTCTTGTGATCCCATAGGTGTCGATCCAATAGACCTACATTGGGTCTGCACGCTTAACGTTCGATGCCAATCGGTATTATGAGTTTATGAGTTTTCATGTACCGAAGGTAGCTCGGAGAACCGGATGTAATCACGGACATGACGAGGAGTCTCGGAATGTCGGAGACATAAAGATTGACATATTGGACAGCTATATTCGGACACCGGAATGCCGAAGGGGTTACCGGAACCGCCGGGGGGAGTATTGGGCCATAGTGGGCCATGAGGGAAAGTGAGAGGTAGCCCATAGGGGCTGGCCGCGCCCCCTCCCTAGGGATCCTAGATGGACTAGGAGTGTGGGGGGAGGTGCCCCTCTCCCTCCTTCTTCTCTTCATCCTTCCTTTCCTACTCCTAGTAGGAATAGGAAAGGGGATTCCTACTCCTACTAGGAGTGGGAAACCTCCCTCTATGGCGCGCCCCTAGGGCCGGCCGCACCCCTTGCTCCTTTATATACAGGTGTAGGGGGCCACCCTAGGACACACAAGAAACATTGTTTTAGCCGTGTGTGGTGCCCGCCTCCACAGAAACAAACCTCGGTCATATCGTTGCAGTGCTTAGGAGAAGCCCTGCGCCGGTAGCTTCATCATCTCCGTCACCACGCCGTCGTGCTGACGAAACTCTCCCGTGACGTTCAACTGGATCAAGAGCTCGTGGGATGTCATCGAGCTAAACATGTGCTAAATGCGGAGGTTCCTTACGTTCGGTGCTTGGCTCGGTTGGATCGCAAAGATGTTCGACTACGTCAACCGCATCACTAGACACACTTCACCCTCTCGTTGCTATGCATCTAGTAGATAGATCTTGCGTGATCGTAGGAAATTATTTGAAATACTACGTTCCCCAACGGTGGCATCATGAGCCGTGTCTATGCGTAGATGATATGCACGATTAGAACATAATGAGTTGTGGATGAAAATAGTCATACTGCTTACCAGCATGTCATATGTTGATTCGGCGGTATTGTTGGATGAAGCGGTCTGGACCGACATTACGCGTACGCTTACACGAGACTGGTTCTACCGACCTGCTTCACACACAGGTGGCTGGCGGGTGTCAGTTTCTCCAACTTTAGTTGAATCAAGTGTGGCTATGCCCGGTCCTTGTGAAGGTTTAAACAACACATACTT
This sequence comes from Secale cereale, assembly GCA_902687465.1. Classification (NCBI taxonomy): domain Eukaryota; kingdom Viridiplantae; phylum Streptophyta; class Magnoliopsida; order Poales; family Poaceae; genus Secale; species Secale cereale. The sequence continues at coordinate 447,652,284 of LR738712.1, forward strand.
GACAAAAAATTGTTGTGGTTTTTGTATGCGTAGTGAAAATGGTTCTTGCTAAGCCCGTAGCAGCCACGTTAAACTTGCAACAACAAAGTAGAGGACGTCTAACTTGTTTTTGCAGGGCATGTTGTGATGTGATATGGTCAAGACGTGATGAGTTATACGTTATTGTATAAGATGATCATGTTTTGTAAAGTTATCGGCAACCATCACGAGCCTTATGGTTGTCTCTTTATTGTATGAATTGTGAAGGCAATGTAATTGCTTTACTTTATCACTATGAGTTAGCGATAGTAGTAGTAGCAATAGTTGGCAAGACGACCATGACGCTATGATGAAGATCATGGTGTCTAGCAGGGGACGATGGAGATCATGACGATGCTTTTGAGATGGAGATCAAAAGCACAGGATGATGATGGCCATATCATGTCACATATTTTGATTGCATGTGCTGTTTATCTTATTATGCTTCTTATTTTGCTTAGAACGACGGTAGCATTGTAAGATGATCCCTTGCAAAATTTCAAGGTACAAGTGTTCTCCCTGAGTATGCACCGTTGCGAAAGTTCATCGTGCTGAGACACCACGTGCTTATCGGGTGTGATAAGCTCTACGTTCAAATACAATAGGTGTATGACAGTTTTGCACATGTAGAATACTCAGGTTAAACTTTACGAGCCTAGCAAGTACAGACATGGCCTCGGAACACTTGAGACCGAAAGGTCGAGCGTGAATCATAGAGTAGATACGATCAACATAAGATGTTCACCATTGGAAACTACTCCATCTCATGTTATGATTAGACATGGTTTAGTTGATTTGGATCACGTGATCATTTAGATGACTAGAGGGATGTCTATCTAAGTGGAAGTTCTTTACTAATATGATTAATTGAACTTTAATTTATCATGAACTTAGTCCTGATAGTTTTTGCATATCTATGTTGTTGTAGATCAATGGCCCGTGCTACCGTTCCTTTGAATTTTAATGCATTCCTAGAGAAAGCTAAGTTGAAAGATGATGGTAGCAACTACACAATCTGGGTCCGTAACTTGCGGATTATCCTCATTGCTGCACAGAAGAATTATGTCCTGGAAGCACCACTAGGTGACAGGCCTGCTGCATGAGCAACTCCTGACGTTATGAACGTCTGGCAAGCTCGTCCTGATGACTACTCGATAGTTCACGTCCCAACGAGGAGCAGAAGGAAATGATAGGCAGTTTTATCTAAGGTATTTCCTGCAAGCACTGAAATTATCGGTAACATATAGTTTTGTGATAAGGTAATTGGTAACAAGTGACAAATAGTGAAAGTAAATAAGGTGCAGCAAGATGGACCAATCCTTTTTTAGCAAACGACAAGCCTGGACAAACCCTTATATGAAGGAAAGCCCTCCCGTGGACACATGGGAATGATCGTCAAGCTAGTTTTCATCACGTTCATATGATTCACGTTCGTTACTTTGATAATTTGGTATGTGGGTGGACCGGTGCTTGGGTGCTGCGCTTACTTGGAAAAGCATCCCACTTATGATAAACCTCTATTGCAAGCATCCGCAACTACAAAAGAAGTATTAAGGTAAACCTAACCATAGCATGAAACATATGGATCCAAATCAACCCCTTACGAAGCAACGCATAAACTAGGGTTTAAGCTTCTGTCACTCTAGCAACCCATCATCAACTTATTACTTCCCAATGCCTTCCTATAGGCCCAAACAATGGTGAAGTGTCATGTAGTCGACGTTCACATGACTCCACTAGAGGAAAGACAACATACGTCTCATCAAAATATTGAACGAATATCAAATTCACATGACTACTTATAGCAAGACTTCTCCCATGTCCTCAGGAACAAACGTAACTATTCACAAAGCATATTCATGTTCATAATCAGAGTGGTATTAATATGCATAATGGATCTGAACATATGATCTTCCACCAAGTAAACCAACTAGCATCAACTACAAGGAGTAATCAACACTACTAGCAACCTACAGGTACCAGTCTGAGGTTTTGGTACAAAGATTGGATACAACATATGAACTAGGGTTTGAGAGGAGATGGTGCTGGTGAAGATGTTGATGAAGATAACCCTCCTCAAGATGGGAGAGTTGTTGGCGATCACGGCGGTGACGATTTCCCCCTCCCAGACGGACGTATCCCCGGCAGAACAGCTCCGCCGAAGCCCTAGATTGGTTCCGCCAAGGTTCTGCCTTGAGGTGGCGGCGTTTTGTCCCGAAAGCATCCTTATAATTTTTTTCTAGGTCAAAACACCTCATATAGGAGATGATGGGCATCAAGGAGCCAACCTATGGCCCACGAGGCAGGGGGGCGAGCCCCTCACACTCGTGGACAGGTGGTGGCCCCCCCTGACATATCTCTTTCGTCAGATTTTTTTTATATTTTATGAAACGGTGTTTTGTGCAGTTTCTGGTCTTTTTAAGTTGTGCATAATAGGTCTCCAATGTTTGCTCCTTTTCCAGCCCAGAATTCCAGCTGCCGGCATTCTCCCTCTTCATGTAAACCTTGTAAAATAAGAGAGAAAAGGCATAAGTATTGTGACATAACATGTAATAACAACCCATAGTGCAATAAATATCAACATAAAATCATGATGAAAAATGGACGTATCAACTCCCCCAAGCTTTGACCTCGCTTGTCCTCGAGAGAAAGCCGATATCGAAAAATATGTCCAAATGTTTTAGGGATAGAGGTGTCGGTAAAAATAAAATACGGACATGAAGGCATCATGATCATTCTTATAACAACAACACATATATCTATTTTCATATGACTCTTATGCTAAAGTAACAATTCATTCACAATGTCAAGTATGAATTAGAAACTTCATTGAAAACCAACAAACTATGATCACAGTTAGTGAAGCAATTGCAATTTATCATAACATCGGAAAGAGTCAATATAAGAGCTTTTCAGCATGTCCAGATACTCAACAACATCTAGTCTTTCACAATTGCTAACACTCACGCAATACTTATGCGTATGGAGTCTTAATAGGACACAGAGAAAGATAGGGGCTTATAGTGTTGCCTCCCAACCTTTTACCTCAAGGGTAATGTTAACAGTAATAGATCATGATAGCTTACATCCAAGTGGGTATATATGTCAGGATCTTCCCAACACAATGTGTTTGCCAAAGGATAAAATGTAAAAAGGAAAGGTGATTATCACCTTGACTCTTATAAGGGAAGAATAATAGATAGGACCTTCGCAGAGGGAAGCAGAGGTTGTCACGTGCTTTTATGGTTGGATGTACAAAATCTTAGCGCAAAATAACGTCACTTTATATTGCCACTTGTGACAGAGACCTTTATTATGCAGTACGTCGCTTTTATTACTTCCATATCACAAGATCGTATAAAGATTATTTTCTCCACACTAATAAATCATACATATTTTAGAGAGTTTGCAACAATGAGAACTTACTTGAGGATCTTACTCAATCCATAGGTAGGTATGGTGGACTCTCATGGAAAACCCGGGTTAAAGGATGTATGGAAGCACAAGTAGTATCTCTACTTGGTGCAAGGAGTATTAGCTAGCATGTGGGGGAAAGGCAAGCTCTACACGTTGGATGATCCATGAAAATATACTTATTTTGTATATAAGAAATCATAACCTAATATGTTGTCTTCCTTGTCCAACATCAAATCATTAGCATGTCATATTTTAATGAGTGCTCACAATCATAAAAGATGTCCAAGATAGTATATTTGTATGTGAAAACCTCTCTTTCTTTATTACTTCCAATTAATCGCAACGATGACCAAAACTATGTTTGTCAACTCCCAACAACTTTTATTGATCATACTCTTTATATTTGAAGCCATTACCTTCCATAAGATCAATATGATCTCTTTGATACTTTTTATATTTTCTTTTATTCTCTCATGACCATAGTGAGAAAATCAAGCCCTTGACTCAACACTAATCTTTATTATATAGCTCATAAACTCAATTACAAAGGTAAAGATCAAAAATCAAAAGCTCACAACTAAATCATGCTAAACTTTATTCTACTAGATCAAGATATTAACAAAATGATCGAACTAAGAAAAACGGTAATGATAAGAGTGTGATGGTGATACGATACCGGGGCACCTCCCCCAAGCTTGGCAGTTGCCAAGGGGAGTGCCCATACCCATGTGATTATATCTCCTTCGGAGGTTGTGATGGAGTTGTTGATGATGTGGGCTTCCTCCTCAACTTGCACTTGAGGATAGAATTTTGCTCCTTTAGGTCATTGATCTCCTCCTCAAGGCTTAAAATATTCTTGCATATTCCCTGCTTGTTTTCCTGCAAGAGGCGAAAAGGGATAAACTCAATCTTGGGTTTCTTCGCTCTATCAGGGAGGCTTGACTTTTTGAACTCCACATGCATGTCCCCCGGCTGAGGTAATGGGACTTCCTCTTCATCTGAGCTGGTCTAATCCTTTCCCTTGGGATCATGGTCTTCTTCTTCCTCCGTGGTCCAACCATAATGCTCCCAGTCCCCGTAGAACTTAGGATCAGCAAGGAGATCAGCCACATAGCTTTCTCCCTCTAAATCCTGGGACGACATATTGCTCTAATCTGTGGCAGAGACAGCTTGAAAAAAAACAGAGGATTTTTGCGTGATACGATGGTCAAAACCTTCGGGAGAATATATAGTGAATTTTTACAGACCAAAAGAAGTAACTTGCAAGAAAACGGAGTCAGGGGGGCGCGCCCAGGGGGGTAGGGCGCACCCTCCACCCTCGTGGATGCCTCATGTCCTTTCCGGACTGCCTCTTATTTTTCTATTTTTCTAAATATTCCAAAACAGTGAAAAATTGCCATTAGAACTGTTTTGGAGTCGGTTTACTTACTGTACAACATACCTCTTCCTTTTCGCGGTTTGAATCGTTCTGGAAAGTGTCCCTTATGTATTCCTCCGGGGTTACGGTTTCAATAACATTGGTTGCAACATTTATAGGATTACCTGAGATATAATGTTTGATTCTTTGACCGTTCACCACCTTCGGATTTGTGCCTTCGAAGTTGTTGATTTTTATGGCACCGGAACGATAGACCTCCTGGATAATGTAAGGACCTTCCCATTTTGAGAGAATTTTTCCTGCAAAAAATCTTAAACAAGAGTTGTATAGCAAGAGGTAATCACCTACGTTAAACTCATGCTTTTGTATCTTTTTGTCATGCCATCTTTTGACCTTTTCTTTAAATAGCTTGGCATTCTCATAAGATTGGGTTCTCCATTAATCAAGCGAGCTAATGTCAAATAACCTCTTCTCACCGGCAAGTTTGAAATCGTAATTGAGCTCTTTAATAGCCCAATATGACTTATGGTCTAGCTCAAGAGGTAGGTGACATGCTTTTCCATAAACCATTTTATATGGAGACATACCCATAGGTTTTTTGTATGCAGTTCTATAGGCCCATAATGCATCATCAAGTTTCTTGGACCAATTATTTCTAGACCTATTAACTATCTTTTGCAAAATTAATTTCAGAACTCTGTTACTTAGTTCTACTAGACCACTAGACTGTGGGTGGTAAGGGGATGCAATTCTATGATTAACATCATACTTAGAAAGCATTTTACGAAAAGCACCATGAATAAAGTGTGAGCCACCATCAGTCATTAAGTATCTAGGGACTCCACACATCGAAAAAATAACTTCTTTAAGCATCTTAATGGAGGTGTTGTGATCAGCACTACTAGTTGGAATAGCTTCTACCCACTTAGGAACGTAATCAACAGCAACTAGGATATGTGTATACCCATTAGAGGAAGGAAACAGTCCCATATAATCAAAGCCCCAGACATCAAATGGTTCAATAACAAGTGAATAATTCATAGGCATTTCTTGACGTCTACTAATATTACAAATTCTTTGACATTCATCACAATATAAGACAAACTTACGGGCATCCTTGAAGAGAGTAGGCCAATAAAAACCAAATTGCAATACCTTGTGTGCAGTTCTATCTCCACCATGGTGTCCTCCGTAAGCCTCGGAGTGGCACTTGCGTAGGATCTGTTCCTGTTCATGCTTAGGTACACAACGTCTAATAATACCATCTACTTCTTGTTTATAAAGGTGTGGGTCATCCCAGAAGTAATGTCTTAAATCATAGAAGAACTTTTTCTTGTGATGGTATGTGAAACTAGGTGGTATAAACTTAGAATTAATGTAGTTAGCATAATCAGCGTACCAGGGAGTAGTATCACAAGCATTTATGAGAGCTAATTTTTCATCGGGGAAGCTATCATCAATAGGTAGTGGGTTATCAAGAATATTCTCTAGCCTAGACAAGTTGTCTGCAACGGGGTTCTCAGGTCCCTTTCTGTCAGGAATATGCAAATAAAATTCTTGTAGCAGGAGAACCCATCTAATAAGTCTAGGTTTAGCATCTTTCTTTTCCATAAGGTATTTGATAGAAGCATGATTAGTGTGAATAGTTACTTTAGAATCAACAATATAAGGTCTAAACTTATCATAAGCAAATACCACTGCTAAAAACTCCTTCTCGGTAGTAGCATAATTTCTTTGGGCACACTATAGAGTTTTACTAGCATATTGGATAACATTCAATCTCTTATCAACTCTTTGTCCTAGAACAACACTTACAGCATAATCACTAGCATCGCACATAATCTCAGAGGGTAAATTCCAGTCAGGAGGCTATACAATGGGTGCAGAGATCAATGCTTTCTTAAGTATTTCAAATGCTTCTACACAATCATCATCAAAGACAAAAGGAACATCTTTTTGTAAGAGATTAGTTAGAGGCCTAGAGATTTTGGAGATGTCCTTAATGAACCTCTTATAAAACCCGACATGAATAAGGAAACTTGTTATACCTTTGATGTCCTTGGGACACAACATCTTCTCAATAGCATCAACTTTAGCTTTGTCAACTTCAGTACCTCTTTCAGAAATTTTATGCCCCAAGATAATGCCTTCATTAACCATAAAGTGGCACTTTTCCCAATTCAAGACAAGATTAGTTTCTTCACATCTCTGTAAAACTCGATCAAGGTTGCTCAAGCAATCATCAAAAGAGGTTCCGTAAACGGAAAAATCATCCAGAGTATATCCGATAGCAGCATGGTGGTTCTTCAGAGTTTTCAATAATTTTTCTTCTTCCTACTCTCAAAGGTTAGCACTAATAATAACATGATATATCTTATTTTCATAGAGATAAACGAACTTAAGAGTATCAGGTAAAGGTTTAAGTTCAAACACGGGATCACCCTTGGGTGGAGGAGGATCCCCTAGCATTGTAACAGGCAAGTTGTTTTTCAATAAGGGTCCCTGTTTAAAGAATATTTCATCTATTTCCCTTCTCTCATTCATATACATATCATTTTCATGGTCTAGCAGATATTGTTCTAAAGGATCGTTAGGAGGCATAGCAATAGAATCATGGGGTTGTCTACGAAATTTAGCAAAGTTAAAATCATGAGACATATCCCCTAATCCAACAATAACAATATCCTTTTTGCAGTCTATCTTAGCATTAACAGTGTTCAAGAAGGGTCTACCAAATATAATGGGACAAAAATCATCTTGTGGGGAACCAAGAACAAGAAAATCAGCAGGGTATTGAACTTTCCCACACAAGACTTCAACATCTCTAACAATCCCAATCGGTGAAATAGTGTCTCTATTAGCAAGCTTAATAGTGACATCAATACCTTCTCGCTCAGCGGGTGCAATATCATGCATAATTTCATCATATAAGGAAATGGGTATTACACTCGCGCTAGCACCTACGTCACATAAACCATGATAGAAATGATCTCCTATTTTAATAGAAATAACAGGCATGCCTACAACAGGTCTATGTTTATTTCTAGTATCAGGTTTGGTGATTCTAGCAGCTTCCTCTTGGAGGTAAATAACATGCCCATCTAAATTTTCGACCAAGAGATCCTTAACCATAGCAACACTAGGTTCAACTTTAATTTTCTCAGAGGGTGTAGGTGTTGTAGTATTACTCTTACGAACCACAGTTGAAGCTTTAGCATGATTCTTTATCCTAACAGGGAAAGGGGGTTTCTCAATATAAGCAGTAGGAACAATAGGATCAACATTATAAGTGATAGTCTTTTCTTCAACTTTAACAGGTTCAACTACTTTTACTTCAATGGGACGACATAAGCATAGAGCTAGAAGATGGAATCTTCTATCAAGCATGTCGTGATGGCGCCGTGGTAGCTATTGTAGCCGATTACCCCGGCCTCATTCCTTCTTCTCATGCAAGTATCCAGGAAATACCTCCTTACAGAGAAGATTCCCAGTGCGCCTTACCCACCGCACTTTTCCACCCTCAAAAGTGTCGGCGCTCCGCACGTCGAACTGTGCGAAGATCGTCATCCGAGAGGGCGACGCCGGCATCGGCTGAGGCCTTGAAGCGAAAGAGGACCGCGAACACCACTGAGCCTTCGAAGAGGTATGTTTGTTTTAACACATGCTAGGTGGTGAAGCGGGTATTACAAATTTCCACCTTGTTTTTCCTTTTAGGAGGAACACACACCAGACTATTTCTAGAAATCCTATAGATCAAGCTCCAACCAATCCGGCATCCGGCCCGTCTACGAGGACAAGGGTTAATGCGGATTCAGCGCTGGATTGTCCCCTTCAAGAGGATTCAGATGAAATTTCTATCTCTAATTCCGAAGCGCAGGTCGCGATGGTTCACCAGCGGCGAAAACCAGCCATCCGTGACCCAGCCTTTTCTGAGGAGGCGTTTAACACCCTCAATTCTGCAAATTCTTATATCCGAGTCGCTCAAGACGGACTTGCTGGAGCCACTCACCAGCTTTCAAAAGATATGCTGCTAAGTGTAAATATTGAGGTTCCCATGCCAATAGCACCGAGACTTAAAGCAGTTGGTCCAACTGATTTGAGGATCGTTGTGTTTTTGCAGGTGCCCCAAGAAAAGAATAACATCCTATCCAAGGAGCTGGAAGAATGCAGGACCCAGTTGAGGACTGTCACCACCGAATTGGAAAATTCGAAGAAATCCGAAAAGGATACTAGTGGTAAGAAAAATGGTGTCCGGACAGTATGATATTTCTGCTGATCACTAGTCTTTAAGTACATACTGATTGATATACAACAACAGGGCCGACCAACCAATGGGAGAAGAAGCTAAGGGCTGCTCTGGTGGACAAAAAATATGCCGAAGGGGAAACATCTATTGGTAAGCGTATATTGACGCAAGCCATAGATAAAAGAAACCAAGAACAAGATAAAAACGTCAGGCTAGAACATGAGCTAAAGGGCGTAAGAGCCCAACTCTCAAATGCCATGGAAGAGAACAAGAGGCTAAAAGGCGGCATATTCAGTATGTCCCTTATACATAGCTCTCCTTATTGTCCCTTATTTTGAAAGTTTTTCATAAAACTTATTACTGTAGGTTTGTTAACTGGGAAGCCCAAAAGGGAAGTGTCCGGTTTGAAGGGTGATGTGCTGCAAGAGCTTTCCAGAGTACACGAGCGAGCTTGGAAGGCCATGAAGAATATGTCCAAGGCTTTATGGCCGTGCGATTCCCCTCAAGAAACTATGCATGATTTGGCGGACTTGTTCAAAGGGGCTCGACACCGCTTCGAACTATGGAAAGTGTCAGCATGCCGCATGGGCACTCGCGAAGCCTGGGCCATGGTGAAGACACACTACACACGTCTTGATCCGAACCATACGGCCCGTGTGGGACCTCGAGGATTGGATGGACAAGAAATCCCCGTTAGCTTGGTGTATGACCAAGTGGAGACAACTGCCAAGTTTTCCCAATAGGACTTTAGACTGGACAACCTTATAGAGGGAATAGAGAAAGAGTAGTTGTTTGATTCTATGTATCGATGTACTTTAACATCAAACTTATCTCCGGCCGAAATTATAAAAATATGGTCATGGCCGACCTTCCGCTTTAACCTCCATAAACCCAAAGGCTGGAGTGTTTCTGAATACTATACCTATGGTAAACACTTGGTATGTTCGCAAACCAGGCAATCCGGTCATAATTGCTTGAACAGACAAACTATTTTCAGGGAGTTATGTTATATTACTATTTAACGTAAGAACCATCTTCCAGAGGGAATATTTCCGTTAAGGGTTCCTTTCCCTGGGTCGCGTACATATGCAGGCCTAGGCTTTTGATCTTGTAAAAAAGGATTACAGGATGACATATCCTGTGATAGTTTCAAATATATGCGTTAAAAGCGATATGTTGTGTATCCGCCAACCGATTATTCCCATAAAAGCGCTATCTTTTGGCTTCACCCAGTCTGAGGTACATGTCTGGATTACCCGGTTGTAACAATCGTAGAGGTGCTACCTTTACACCATAGCTGAACAATCGAGAATGTAGGAGTAAGCATAGGAGCTAGGTAACCAAGCTTGGCCAGAACTTAAGTCATACTGGTGCATATAATAGCAAGGAAGGACTGTAAAAACAAACGACATTATAAGCAAGAATCTTTTTGGTATGGGGCTTCGTCAAAGAAGCCCCCAAGTATATTTGATGTAGATACATTCAAAGATGTACTTATCGTTTGGTAGTTCGAGTGAGCCGAATACTTACCAAAAAAAGTAAAAAGGGAAGGGGAGAAAAATAAAAGATAAGAAACAAGACCTAAATTAAAAGGAGGAAAAAATTGCTACCGAACTATCCATAGAATCATCGGAGCCTGGCAGCGTTCCACGAGTTCGGTTCAAGGCGGTTGTCTCGCCTGGCCTGTTGTTGATAAAATGCAAAATGGGCTTGCGCTGTATCGCACTCCTCTTCAAGTCCATCTAGATTGTCCTCCCGATCTAGCTCGGCTTGTCTCTCTTCATACATGCGCACTCGGGGTGAGTCATGAATAATGTCACAGGGCAGAACAGCCTCTGCGCCATACACCATGAAGAAATGTGTCTATCCGGTCGTCCGATTAGGTGTGGTCCGCAGCCCGCAGAGTATGTAGTCAACCTCTTCGACCCAGTGTTTATCATACTCCCGTAGGGAGCGCACTAGTCGGGGTTTAATGCCTCTCATTATCAGACCATTGGCTCTTTCGACTTGATAGTTTGTTTGAGGATGGTACATGAAAGCAAAATCAAGTTTAATACCTAACTTTGTGCACCAATTTTTTACCTCGTCATCTGTAAAGTTGGTGCCATTATCCGTGATAATACTGTGCGGGACACCATAACGGTGTACTACACCAGAGAAAAAATCTGTCACCGGCCATGCCTCACCTGTTTTTACTGGCTTGGCTTCTATCTATTTAGTGAATTTATCTACCATCACATGCAAGTATTTCTTTTTATGGCTTCCCCCTTTAAGAGGTCCGACCATATCAAGCCCCCAGACCGCAAAAGGCCAAGTAATGGGGATTGTTCTCAAAGTGGTGGGAGGCATGTGACTTTGATTTGCAAACAGGTGGCAGCCAACGCAATGTTGGACTACAGTCTGAGCATCTGCTCGGGCAGTGGGCTAGAAAAAGCCAGCTTGAAAAGCTTTGCCCACGAGCGCCCGGGCTGTGGCGTGGTGGCCGCCCATTCCAGCGTTTATTTTGTGAGAATTTCCCTTCCCTCCTCTTCGGAGACGCACCTTTGGAGAACACCAGTAGTGCTTTTCTTGTATAGTTCACCTTCGTGAACTTTTTAGGCTTTAGAACGCCGGACTATGCGGCGGGCCTCATTTTGGTCATCCGGGAGATCCTGCCTATTAAGGTCAGCTAAGAAGGGCTCTGCCCAGGGAGCTATGACATCCATGATCTCATGAGCTGAAGAAGTTATCTCCATGTCTGAGTCTCCGATGATATCTGCGTTAAGTTCTGGCGGGGTGTGTTTGGATCCGAATCAGTATCGCCACCCGCTTCCTGCCATGTTACTGTTGGCTTAAACATCCTTTCCACAAAGGTGTTTGGCGGGACTGGGTCGCGTTTAGCGCCCATACGAGCGAGTACATCAGCGGCCTGGTTATTATCCCGGGCTACATGATGGAATTTCAACCCCTCAACTCGAGCCGACATTTTCAATATGGCATTGCAATAAGCTGACATTTTTGAATCCTTCACATCAAAATCTTCGTTTATTTGGGAGATAACGAGGTTTGAGTCTCCGCGTACCTCGAGGCATTGTATGCCCATGTATACAGCTAGGCGGAGACCATGCAATAGTGCGGCATATTTAGCCGCATTGTTCGAGTCTGTGTACATAATTTGTAGTACGTACCGGACTGCATCCCCAATTGGAGATATCAATATTACGTCGGCCCCTAATCTGGCTAGCGTTTTGGAACCATCGAAGTACATTGTCCAGTGGGAATAAGAACCGTACTCTTTAGGGAGTTCGGCTTCGGTCCATTCTGCGACATAGTCAGCCAACACCTAGGATTTAATAGTCTGACGTGGCTTATATGATATTTTGAACGGTAAGAGCTTGATGGCCCATTTGGCTATGCGTCCAGTGGCATCTTTATTGTTAATAATATTGTTTTGTACTTCGGATGCCACTGTGATCGAACACTCTTGAAAGTAGTGTCGAAGTGTCGGTGTACTAAAGTAGGGGTACCTTAGTATCCCGACTTGTGCACGGGCAGTAGCAGCGTCCCGTGGCAGGGCTTGCCACGCGCCTGCCAAAGCCCGCTTTGGTTCCTTTGGAGCCATTCAAGAACAAACTATGCAAGTCAATGAAACAAGGCCCCGGCAAGAGGAGCTTGCCGCGAAGGCCGCTCCAGGCTCAAAACCATACCTATAGCACAAGACCCTGGCAAGAGGAGCTTGCCAGGAAGGCCAAAGCATGGCATTTCAGAAGACTCGCTGTGGCGCATCGCGCGCCCCGGCAAGGCCCGGAGAGCAACAAGCTTCCGGGTGCGGCAAGGTAGCGACCGCGGCAAGGCACTTGCCACGGCAAGCTTCCATTGTGTGCCCGCACTCCAGCTCATCTGGCCACGCGTCGCCCTGGGGCCCTTCCAGGGGCACGTGGCGGAAGGCTGTGCAGCCTGGGGGACACGGTGGCAAGCCACGATGACGAGGCTACCATCGTGGCGAACGGAGACGCCCTAACGGACACTTTTTGCACTGTTTGGGGGCGACGGCGACGGGCATTCAATGCCCTTGTCCCCTGCCGTCAGGGTTAGGTATAGACCACCGTACATATACTATTCATACACTGTTCCAACTACCACCATTTTTACACTTTTACCCCCATCTACGTTGCCACCTGTCGGTGACCCCTTCGACCTATAAAAGCAGGCCCATGCGCAACGTAGAGGAGGTTCCGACTCTCGATCACTCCCACGCTCGGTGTTGTAAGCGCCAAGTACTGTAGATCTTCTCGCTCCTGAGCCAAGAACACAATACAAACCAAGGCAGGAGTAGGGTTTTACGCATCCGTGCGGCCCGAACCTGGGTAAACTGCTCGCGAGTGCGCCTCGATCCGCTCTTTGTGCTTCCTCCGCTCCCTTGCCGTACCGAAAAGGGGCTCCGGTCCCATAGGTGTTCGTGGGCGATCAGTTTCCCCGACATCTTTGGCGCGCCAGGTAGGGGGCGTCAAGGTTGTGCGAACCTGATCCGGCGTTCACGCGGGCGCAATCTTCAGCAACTTCACCAACTTCGATAGCTTCATCGACATGCCGCCGAAGAAGAAAGCTTCGGAGGTAGGAGGCCCGTCCGCGTCGATTCCACCACCAGAACCAACAGTTGGTGGGGGAGACGCTAGCGGAAGGACGGACGCCGGCGAGGAAACTCACGGCGCCGCCAAATCCAAGGACAAGACGGACGACCGAGCGCCCTCCAAGACCTCGGCGTCCGTGCACGCACCGCGCCCCTCTCAGGAGGTGCCGGAATGGCAGCGGCATGGTACGCAGGGTACCATCCCCTTGCTGGGTCAAGGACAAGTTGGCGGGTCGCAGGACGCTCAAGGCCAACGTGCTGGCATGAGCAAGGCGCGGTCGCCAGGGCGAGACCCTGCTCCTTCTAACGCAGTTAGAAGTCCGAGCATATCTCGCTCCTCGCACCGCTCGCCACCGCTCCCCTCCACTCCGGCAGAAGCTCTAGCTAGAGCTCAGCTACTCCTCGAGTTCCCTCCAGCGGCAGACAAGGCCAAAGACTGGAGGGCCACCATCCAAAGCCTCATCGCCTTCGCCAACAATGACACACCGCAGCAGCCGGCGACGTCACGGCCGCGGCAAGTCAGCCAGGCGCGGGCTGATGGAGACAAGACCTCCGGGGACAAGACCGCCGGGGGTGCAACAACCGTGCACTCCCCGCCCTGAAGGCAAAAGTCGCCGACTCGCCGGATCAACGTCGACGACGACTCCACGGCGTCGTCGGATCCACGAGCTCGCCGCGATCAGCGCCAAGTCCTCGACGACAGACGACAAGAAGACGCTCTAACCCGCATCGAGCGTCGAAGAGAAGCGCGACGACAGTCCGACCAGCGCGCTGGGACCGCTGTCGACATGCACGCGCCCGGAGAACCGGGCGACTTGCCGTACGCGGCAGGTTGCCCTGCGTTCACCCGTGAGCTGCGGCAGGTCTAGTGGCCCAGCATGAAGAACTTCAAGCCCGACGTACCCGAGAAGTACGACGGCAAGACCCATCCCTCAGAGTTCCTCAGCATCTACACCATCGCGGTGTAGGCTGCCGGGGGACGCAACGAGAAGATACTAGCGAACTACTTCCCGCTCGTGCTCAAGCCAAACGTCAGGTCTTGGCTCATGCACTTGCCGGAGAACTCCATCTCTTCTTGGGCCGACCTGTGCCATCAGTTTGTCGGCGCCTTCACGGGCGGCCACAAGCCCCATGGCCAGGAGAGCGACCTGCATATACTTGCCCACAAGGAAGGAGAATCCCTGCGAAAGTACATCCAAAGATTCAGCCGCGTCCAGCACAACATCCCGGATGTCCACCCTGCCGCGGTTATTAGCGCGTTCCACCAGAACGTGCGTAACCGCCGCATGAGGGAGGAAATGGCGATGTGCAAGATACGAGACATCAGCGAGCTCTATGCCCTGGCCGACAAGTGCGCGCGCGCTAAAGAGGGGAGGAGACTCCCCGGGGAGGATGCTGGAGCAGGAGGAACAGACAGTGTGGATGCCGCCCCGGCAAGGAAGAACCGGCGGCGGAACAACAGGAAGAAGAAGAACAAGGAAGTACTGGCCGTCGAGCAGTCCGGCAAGGAGGCTGGCGCCAAGAAAGCTCAGGCTGGTGGCTCCGGAAAGGAAGCCACCACTGTAGCGGCCGCCGACAAGCAGGACGGCTCCGACAAGCAGTACTTCAAGATCCACCACACCAAGGGCCACGATCTCCAGAACTGCAAAAGGGTCGAATACCTCGTCGAACAGCAGAAAGCTGAGTACGAGCGACGCGACAAAGAGAAGGCCCAGGGAGGCGGAGTAGAGTCCGGCAAGAAGCGGCCGTTCAATGGCCAGGGAGGACGCCACGGCAAGGCCAAGCAGCGGCAAGGAGATAGACCTCCCCGCGGCCGCGACAAGGACGAAGATGAAGACGACGACGAGGACATGGACGACGGAGACAACAGCGAGCAGGAGTTCCAGAAGGCCACAGAAGTTCTGTGCGTCGATGGAGGTGCCTCTCTGCATACTTCCCACCGCCAACTCAAGCAATGGGTGCGGGAAGTTAATGCCGCAGAGCCACCCATCGAGTCGCGCAAACTCCTGAAGTGGTCCAGCACGCCCATCATCTTCGACATTGAGGATCAACCCGACCGCACAACTACGGTCGGGTGCTTGCCGATGTTGGTTTCGCCAACCATGCGCAACCTCAAGGTCACCAAGATGCTGGTTGACGGCGGGGCCGGTCTGAACCTGATCTCCTCTGCTGTAGTCCGAAAGCTACAGATCCCCGACAGCGAGCTCGAGGAAACCGGAACTTTCCAAGGAATTAACCCGGGAAGGAGCAAGCCGAAGGGGAAGATCACACTGCCAGTAACCTTTGGCGGAGAGCTGAACTTCAGGACTGAGAGGATCACCTTTGACGTTGCCGATATCCCATTGCCATACAATGGGATACTTGGCCGTCCGGCGCTCGCCAAGTTCATGGCAGCCTCTCACTATGCCTACAACATGCTCAAGATGTCGGGGCCGATAAGTGTCATCTCTGTCCCTGGCGACAAGAAGGACGCGCTTATCTCCGCCGACAAGATCTACCGGGACACAACAGCTGCAACAGATAACAAAACACTTGCCGCTGAAGCTCCCGGGGGGAAGAACAAGACCAAGTCCGGCAAGAGCTCTGGAGCCCACTCCGGCAAACGCACCTCCTCGGAGTGCTACGCTGCCGTCGAGGACGCACCATCGAGCTCCACCGGCAAGTGCAAGAAAGGAATGGCAGCTCCACCTGCAACCAAGAAGGCGTCCGCCAAGGAGGACGGCACTGGTGGTACTTTCACCATCAGTTCCACGCTCGACCCCAAATAGGAAAGCGCGCTCGTTGCTTTCCTGCGGGCGAATGTTGACGTGTTTGCATGGCAACCGTCTGACATCTCCGGCGTTCCCAGGAAAGTAATTGAGCACAAGATTGCCGTTTGTCCTCACGCGCGGCCCGTCAAGCAGAAGGTCGGAAAGCAAGCGGTGGAGCGCCAAGAGTTTATCGCGGAGGAAATCAAGAAGCTGGAAGCAGCAGGCCTTGTTAGAGGTGTACTTCATCCCACATGGCTGGCCAACCCTGTTGTCGTGCGCAAAGCTAATGGGAAGTGGAGGCTTTGTATAGACTTCACTGATGTGAATAAAGCTTGTCCTAAAGATCCATTTCCCTTGCCGCGCATCGACCAGATCGTTGACTCCACGGCTGGGTGTGAGTTGCTTTCATTCCTTGATGCATACTCCGGATACCACCAGATATTCATGGCTGAAGAGGATGAAGAGAAGACCGCATTCATTACTCCATGTGGCACTTACTGTTTCATACGCATGCCCTTTGGATTGAAAAATGCGGGTTCAACATTTGCAAGGGTGGTCCACACTGCTTTTGAGCCACAGATACACAGGAATGTGGAAGCATACATGGATGATATAGTGGTCAAGAGCAAGGACAAGGATACCCTGATTCAAGACCTAGATGAAACTTTTGCGAATCTGCGCAAGATTCAACTCAAGCTTAACCCCGAGAAGTGCGTGTTCGGGGTCCCCTCCGGCAAGCTTCTCGGGTTCTTTGTGTCTCAGAGGGGGATTGAAGCCAATCCCGACAAGATCAAAGCCATAGAGCAGATCGAAGCTCCGAAGCGCGTCAAGGATGTACGAAGGCTTGCCGGCTGCATGGCTGCTCTCAGCAGGTTCATTTCTAAGTCTGCAGAACGCGCCCTGCCGTTTTTCAAAATCTTGAAAACGGCGGGTCCAATGAAGTGGACTCCGGAAGCGGAGGCAGCGCTGCAAGACTTGAAAGAGTACCTGTCCTCCACTCCAATACTTGTCGCACCTAGGCCACAAGAGAAGTTGCTGCTGTACTTGGCAGCGACCAATCAAGTGGTTAGTGCTGCGTTGGTAGCGGAAGGGAGGCATATGAGGAGCCCACAGCCCCGGCAAGCGCATCCAGCGACAAGCAGGGGGCTTCCCCGACAAGCTCAGGCCCCGACAAGGAGGAATCTACGCAGATCCAGGAAGAGGTGCGGAAGAAGATGGTGCAGCGGCCAGTCTATTTTGTCAGTTCCCTCTTGTAGGGGGCTAGGTCAAGATACTCTGGGGTGCAGAAGCTGCTTTTCGGCCTCCTCATGGCCTCGAGAAAGCTGCGCCACTACTTCCAAGAACATGAGATAACAGTGGTCACTCGCTTTCCGCTGAAGAGGATATTGCAAAATCCAGAAGCAACGGGCAGGATTGTCGAGTGGGCACTGGAGCTGTCAAGCTTTGGTCTTAAGTTTGAAAGTACTTCAACTATCCAGAGCAGAGCATTGGCAGAGTTCATAGCAGAGTGGACACCAACGCTAGACGAAGAAATTCCAGAGACAAACATCCCCGTCAAAGAAGCAAGCAAAGAATGGATAATGTACTTTGATGGTGCCTTCTCGCTGCAAGGCGCCAGCGCCGGCGTGCTGCTTGTCGCGCCCACCAGCGAGCACCTTAAATACGTCGTCCAGATGCACTTTCCCAAGGAACAAGCGATGAACAACACTGCAGAGTATGAGGGTTTGCTTGCCGGCCTCAGAATTGCAACAGAATTTGGGATCAGGAAGCTGATTGTGCGGGGAGACTCGCAGTTGGTTGTCCGACAAGTGAACAAGAGCTGTCAAGCTTACGTCAACGAAGTGAGGAAACTTGAAGAACACTTTGAGGGCTTGCAGATGGAGCACGTTCCAAGAGCCCAAAATGACGTCGCAGACGGCCTGTCAAAGTGTGCTGCACTAAAGCTACCTGTGGAACCAGGGATCTTTGTGCTCAAGTTAACTTAACCATCTGTTACACCATCAGTTGGGAAAAGCAAGAAGAGAAAGTTGGTCTCCGGTGACTACTTGCCGGCAGATCTCCCTGAAGTCACCGCCAAGGTCCCCAAGATCAACGCCCAAGTTGCTGAGGAACAGTCTGCTCCTGCGGGCCCAACGGTTCGTACAGTTGAAGCAGGCGTTCCCGACAAGTCTTGTCCCGGCAAGCTTGCCGGGGAACGTCCAGCTCCGGCTGAGCCGCAGGTTCTTGCCGTAGAAGCTGACGTTCCCGCAGCAGCAATGATGCCTTTAGTCCTTGTTGTTGAGCCTCGGGCTCCAGCATGGGCGCAGCAAATTGTCCATTTCCTTCAGACGGGAGAACTTCCCGAAGAGCCAGAAGAGGCAGAAAGAATAACCAGGCAGTCAAGTATGTACCAGTTCGTCGGCAACGAACTGTATAGAAGAAGACTCAATGGTGTCAGGTTGCAGTGCATTCCCCGGGAAGATGGGCAAAATCTGTTGGCAGAGATATATGGAGGCATATGTGGCCACCACATTGGCGCAAGAGCACTTGCCGGGAAGGCGTTCCGGCAAGGTTTATTTTGGCCAGAAGCCCTCCAAGATGCAACTGCACAAGTAACCAAGTGTGAAGCGTGCCAGTTCCATGCCAATCAAATACATCAGCCATCTCAAGCTCTCCAGACGATCCCTTTGTCCTGGCCATTTTCGGTATGGGGGCTCGACATCCTCGGCCCCTTTCCCCGCGCAGTCGGGGGCTTTGAGTACTTGTACGTTGCCATCGACAAGTTCACAAAGTGGCTGAAAGTGGAGCCAGTGAGGAAGGTGACCGCACAGTCAGCAGTCAAGTTCTTCAGGTCAATTGTTTGCCATTTCGGAATCCCTAACAGGATTATCACCGACAACGGCACGCAATTCACAAGTCGCACCTTCATGCAATACGTCCAAAACCTTGGCGCCAAGGTCTGCTTCGCTTCTGTTGCTCACCCAAGGAGCAATGGTCAAGCGGAGAGGGCAAATGCTGAAGTGCTGCGCGGACTCAAGATAAGAACTTTCGACAGGCTGCACAAGTGCGGAAGAAATTGGATTGAGGAGTTGCCGGTGGCCCTTTGGTCAATCAGAACGACACCAAATCGAGCCACTGGACAGACACCCTTTGCTCTTGTCTATGGAGCAGAGACAGTTCTCCCCACGGAACTCGTATACGGGTCGCCTCGAGTGCTCGCTTATGATGAGCTCGAGCAAGAGCAGCTGCGGCAAGATGATGCACTGCTCCTCGAGGAAGACCGTCTTCAGGCTGTTGTACGAGCTGCTCGATACCAGCAAGCTTTGCGCCGCTATCATAGCTGCAAAGTCAAGGCCAAAAGTCTTGAGGAAGGCAACCTTGTTCTTCGGCGTGTTCAGTCCGCCAAGAATTCCAACAAGTTGACGCCGAAGTGGGAATGCCCTTATCGGGTGAGACAAGTCACAAGGCCCGGCGCTGTCCGCCTTGAGACCGAAGAGGGCTTACCGGTGAGCAACTCCTGGAACATTGAGCACCTTCGCAAGTTTCACCAATAAGGCACGGTTGCCGTGATCCGCTCCGGCAACCACCTTTTGTACAAGTCTTGCCGCTGTTGCATGTAAACCTTTGTACAAAGCCGGGCGCAGATCCCGTGCATCTGTAAAGCTTTTGTGCCTTGCACAACTTGTCGTTTCATGCATTTTTCTCTTTTACTTGCATGTATTATATGACACCTCGTGCAGCACACACCTCTGGTAAGCAATAACGAGCCGCAAGGCTCCATTTCTATGTTTTCTCCCTTTCTCTTTTCTCTCAAGCAGAAGAAGGATTCCTCGCGCACAAGTTTGCTGGGGGGAAGGAGACAGTGGTATGGACCAAGTGCCGTTCAAGAAAGCCTCGCCTTGCCGGGAAGCAGACCATAGACAAAAGCTAAGTTACCAAAGTTTGAGCATTAAAATTTTTAAATTTTCTATGTTATCTTCCTTGAACGACCACACTTTGTATGGAAAACCTATGCGCGAAGGAACCTACCCGTGGCTAGCCACACCCTTACTTTGTTTCGAGCACGCTCAACGGTTTAAGTGTGCTGCGACAAGTGTCGCGCCCTTACTTCGTTTTCGAGTTCGCTCAACAACCTAAGTGTGCTGCGACAAGCTGCGGCAAGGTTTCTTGCCGTTAAAGGCGTTGCCGGTAGGCTGCTGATGTTCCGCACTCAGCGCTCGCGGCAAGGGCCCCTTTGTCGGCAAGTTCCCTAAAAGCGTAGGGTAAAAGCATACAAAGTAAAGAAGTCAAGTAAAGGAAATAACACTGCATTAACTACCCAAAATAAAGTTATATTGCAAGATGACTTGTCGCTGTTCTAATAAACTGCTGTCCATGACTTAATGGGCAGCGACAAGGGAAGCGACAAGAAAACAGCCTAGTCTACACGGTCGCCGTCAACTCTCCTGATCTAGCCCACCTTGGCCACGATGGGGGCGACAAGAGCCTTCAGCGCTTCCTGGTCGGCGTCGGGCGGCAAGGTCCGGAGGACGTTGTCGAGGTTGATCCCGGGGTTGCGGTAGACTATCTTCGTCAGCACTCTCTCCACAACTCCCATGCAAAGCCTGCGCGCCTCGTTCGCCAGCTGCGTGGGGATCCTCTCACGGAGCTGCTCGAGAGCCGGCGCCACTCCCCTGAAGAATAAGCTCAGCTTGGCGCTGTGAGGGAGGTTCGCGTCGGGGTAGTACCCGAGGTGCTCTGTCCCCAGCCCCGCCAACTCTCTGTCGATGTCAGCGACGGCGGCGACAAGCTCCTCGGTCCACTGCTGCACCGTCTGCCTGAAGTTGTTTTGCGTGAGGGCGGCGCTATCCAGCAGTGCCCTCTCGGCCCGGAGGTCCTCCTTCAGCTTTGTCTCCAGGTTCCTGGCGCTGTCGAGCGATGCAGTGAGGGTGGACAGCTTCAATTCCAAATCCGCAACATAGTCCTTGGCGACGGCGAGCTCCTTGCCCTTGTCGAAGAGATGGACCTGCAGCTCCGAGTGGCTGTGGGCGTCTTTCTCCCTCTCCAACGTGAGCGCGACAACCTTCTCCTCGCTCGCCTTCAAGTTGATCTCCAACTGTGCCACCCTCGCCTCCAAGTCCCTCTTGGCGGTCTCTGCAGCTGCTGCGGCGTCCCTCGCTTCCTGCAGAGCCCCGCCAATGGACTGCTCACGCGCGGCAAGGTCGTCCTCGTGGCTGTCGAGGTCGACCTTCCGCTGCGTTAGCTCTCCTTCCCGCCGGGACAGCTCCTCGGCGGCGAGTCGTTGCTGCTCCTCTGCTTCAGCATTCTCGAGGATGAACGCTTGGTGCGCCTCGGCGAGCTCCTCCCGCTCCTCCGCCAAGGACCGGAGGGCCGCCTGGTTGGCGGCGCGGAGCTCCTCGGCGCGCTTCTCCAAATCGACGCCTGCCTTGGCAGCCAGAGCCTCTCGGGACTCCAGCTTGGCCTGCCTGGCACGGTACAGGGCCAGAAGCCGGCGCAGAAGCTGCTCCTCCTCGGGCTCGTTGCTGCTGCCGGGCACATCGACAAACTTCAACCCCGTGGAGGCGAGGACTTCCCCATCGAAGACCTCCCCCTCCGCGGGCGCCCTTGACATAGAAGCCCACGGAAGTTGGATGAAAACCCCGTTTCCGGCCTCCAAGTAGGCGCCAGTTCCGGACGCGGCAGCGGCGGGGTCGGCGGTCGGCGCAGCGTCAAACGCTCCTGCGGCCTCAGGGCCGTCAGTGCGACCGCTGGTCCCCTCCTCAGCCGCCGTGTTGGCGTCCCTGGTTGCCTCTTCGACGGCGGGCTCCTCAGTGATGACCACCTCTTCGGTAGCCGCGGCATCGCCAGCGTTGCCGCGCGCGGGCTCCTCGGTGGTGACCTCCGTCTGCATAGGCTCTGGAGCGGACGAGTCTGAAGACAAGAAGAAGAAAGAAGAATGATCAAGCAAATATCCAAAAAGAAGAAATCAAAAGAAGAAAGCTACAAGGCTTACCTACGCGGGCCTCTTCTTCGACGAGGTCCCTCGCCGGGGGGTCCTCCCTCGGCGGCGTGGTAGTTGCCCCTGCCGGCCGAGGGCCGCTGGCTCCTTCCCTTGGTGGGGTGCTCACCCTTGGCGGGGTACTCGCCCTTAGCGGAGTACCCGCCCTTGGCGGAGTACTCTCCCTCGCCGGGGAGTTCCTCCTTGGCGGAGAGGTTGGGGCATGCGGCTCGTCGGGAGCGGTTTCTTGGAGCTACTGAGGCTGCGGCTCCACTTCTGCACAAATCAGCAAACAAACAAGACGATTAACAAGGATGAGAAGCCCGCGCGCGCCCGACAAGCGAAGAAGTAAACAAGAAGACTCACGCTGGGGGCTGCTCTGTGGGGCAGCCGGCTGTTTCGGCAAGCTCGTCGCTGGCGCATCCCCCGCTGCTGCAACGGGCTCGTCCTCAAGATCGACCACCGGGATCTTGGCCTTCTTCGCCATCCTTTGGGCCAGGGTCCTGGAAGACAGACATCAAGCAGAATCAGGCAAAGAAGATTCAAAACAAAGAGCAACAAACGAAGGAAACAAGAATTGCAAGTACTTACTCTTCCTCCTCCTCGTCGGAACTGAGAACGGAGAAGTCGAAGTCTGCCTCGCGTGGTCCGGCGCGAGGAGCTGGAGGAGTAGGCGCCCTCGGCCGCCTACCGGGAGCGGGGTCGGTGGTCTGCGAAGACCCCGCTCCGGTCGTCGCCGAGGCTTGAGGAGCGGTGGAGCCCGTGCGGGAAGATCCTCCCCCAGCCGCTGCGGAGGCGTGAGGCGCCCCCTTGACGGCCTTGCTCGTCGTGGTGGCGCGCGTCGAGCGACGCTGCGGCTGCTGGCCCGCCGGCTGCTTCGCCGTGTCCGTAGCCTTGCGGAGACGCTTCTTCGGTTGAGGCGGAGGACTTGGTGGTGGCGGAGAACTCCCCGAGGATGAAGAGGAGTCGTCAAGGCCCAGAGACCCGCCTGAGTCTTCTGAAGAGTCTCCCGATTCGGCGCCTTGCTCGGCGGGCTCGCTCGACTCTGTGCCTTGCCCGGTAGCCTCGCTCGTCTCGGCGGGCTGCCCGGAAGGCTTTATCAGTTTGAGGATCTCTTCCTCCTCGGCCCGACTCACCGCGTCCGCTGCATCCGCCTCGTCCAAGGAGTACCCAAACTCGCCTACGGCCTCGGCTACGGCTGCCTCCTCCATCCTGGTGGCGATATACGCACCTCCCGGTCGGTGGTGTCGCGGGTGAGACCTTTCTTCTCATCGAGATTGATCGGCAGCTCCACCAAGTTGTCGAAGAAGGTTTGCGCGGCTTCATCAGAAGGCGTCGGCCAAGTGGGGTCAACCCCGTGGGAGTCGCACAACGGCATCGCTGCACGGATAGCACTAAGTGACGAATTGTTGCATAGTGGAACTACCCCCCGCGGCGAGGCGAACCACTCCGGGTGCTTGGCGTCGTGCTTGAACAGCTCACGGAGCATCCCTTTGAGCTCCTGGATATTGAAGTTATAGTTAAGGCCGGGGCACAGCCTCATACAGTCTGCCGCATTGCTGAAATCCCAAGCAGGCCTCATCCTCTCCTGCAAGGGAGCGATGCGCCGGCGAAGGAAATCTGCCCCGACCTCACCTACAGTAAGATTGGCTTGCCGGAGACGAAGAATCCTAGTGAGGGCTATCTTCAGCTTCTCGTCCTCCAGGGCCAGATCACTCCAGTCCTTGCCGCGCACTATTGCAGCTCGGCGTGCGGAACTAAACTGCTGGGGTCCATCCTCCATGATCCAGCACCAGTCGGCCCTCCACTCCTCCCACTTGCCGCGGAGCTCTCAAATCAAGTATGCCTCTTTCTTATTGAGCCTAAAGATCCAAGAAATCCCGCTGGACAGGGGGGACCCAGACTCTACCCGAGGCGTACAAAAATGGCGGAAGAGGGCTACATTGGGGTGGACTCCGACAAAGTTTTCGCACAGATGTGCAAAAACGGCCATGGTTAAGACTGCGTTCGGGGTGAAATCCAAAAGATGGAATCCATACGTGTTCATAACATCGCAGAAGAATTCGGAGTATGGAGGGCAGAGTCCACAATGGAAGGACGGGGCAAAGTAAGGATAACCTCCCGGAAACATGTCGCAGGCTTCGGCGGGGAGAACCCTGGTGCGCGGGTGAGCTTTCGTTTCCCTCGACCAGAAGAGGTAGAACTTGTCCTTCAGCTCCCTCGCGCTGAGCCTCGGCGGGAAGACCACCATCCTCTTCCGCATTGCTGCAAGCTTCGCCGCCCGTTCGGTCTTTGCGGCTTTCGACTTGTCGCCCTTCGGGGCCATGGCGGGGACGACGAGGGGGGCCGCGGCGCTGGGTAGGCTGGCGGCGGCGGAAGAAAGGCGGAGTGCTGCTCTCTTTCAACCTTCGGGGAGGAGGGGAGCGGCGGGGGTTTCTGGAGGTTGAAGACGCAATGAAGCAATGGGCGAAACTGCCCCTGTTTCCTCTGCTTTTAAGGGGGAGAGGGGGACGTTCCGCATTTTCCCATTAAAGAAACAGGCCATGATCTCTCCCATGACGCCGCAATCGATGCGTGCCGTTAGGGAGGGATGCGGCGGATACGGAGTAGGCTGCGGCGCGCCGCGGGCCGCGTGTGCCCGTGCATTGTTTTGGGCCTGGCCCAACAGCGCTCGACACCGTGTGTGGCCCAGGCCCGGGGGCTCCTGTCAGTGTACTAAAGTAGGGGTACCATAGTATCCCGACTTGTGCACGGGCAGTAGCAGCGTCCCATGGCAGGGCTTGCCACGCGCCTGCCAAAGCCCGCTTTGGTTCCTTTGGAGCCATTCAAGAACAAAGTATTCAAGTCAATGAAACAAGGCCCCGGTAAGAGGAGCTTGCCGGGAAGGCCGCTCCAGGCTCAAAACAATACCTTTAGCACAAGACCCTGGCAATAGGAGCTTTCCAGGAAGGCCAAAGCATGGCATTTCAGAAGACTCGTCGTGGCGCATCGCGCGCCCCGGCAAGGCCCGGAGAGCGACAAGCTTCCGGGCGCGGCAAGGTAGCGACCGCGGCAAGGCACTTGCCGCGGCAAGCTTCCACTGTGTGCCCGCACTCCAGCTCATCTGGCCACGCGTCACCCTAGGGCCCTTCTAGGGGCACGTGGCGGAAGGCTGTGCAGCCTGGGGGACACGGTGGCAAGCCACGATGACGAGGCTACCGTCGTGGCGAACGGAGACGCCCTAACGGACACTTTTTGCACTGTTTGGGGGCGACGGCGATGGGCATTCAATGCCCTTGTCCCCTGCCGTCAGGGTTATGTTGTCAGGCCCATTTCTGAGAACTAAATCACAGAATAGCCTTAAGTCACACTGGCTCCCAAGCACAACGAGTGGACAACCTTGATATAGATAACCAGTACAATAATATTACACAGGGTTGAGTCAGGGTGACTCAATAATTTATTACAACAACTCAGTGTACTAGGATGGCGGAATATGACAGTGGGTAGTGGAACTCAACACTGATATACTAGCATAGAGTCAAGCGTCAGTGTGAGGCTTGACTATTTTATTGGTGTGGCGGAAGCTTGACGGATGGTACACGTGATAGACTCCAAGGCACAGGTGTGCTGACTGGGAACCTTCTAAGCGTCGGCCTCGCTAGCGCAATTCTCCTCCAAAAGCTCGTCCTCCTCCAAGTCTGGCCAAGTAAATAGCCAGGGACAAGCCAGTGAGTACTTTGAATGTACTCGCAAACATTAAGAACATAAGATATACTGAAAGCATATGCCATGGAGGATAAACTACATGCATGCAACAATTATCAAGACTTGGCATGGTGAAACATGGTTAATACAAAAAAATAAATATTAGTCATAATAATATAAAAAGATAAAAAGAATGCCGGTCGGATGCCAAGTGACATCACGGTAGGACTTGAAGAGAAATGCCAGTCGGGTGTCCACAAGAGTAGTGGCGTGAAACCGCCTGACACTCGAGGGACGCCACAAAAAGGACTTTAAGAGAAATGCCAGTTGGGTATCCACAAGAGTAGTGGCGTGATAAACCGCCTGACACTCGAGGGACGCCACAAAAGGACTTTAAGAGAAATGCCAGTTGGGTATCCACAAGAGTAGTGGCGTGATAAACCGCCTGACACTCGAGGGACGCCACAAAAGGACTTTAAAATAAAAACGAGCGTCCGGGGTAGTCTAGCCAGCCCCTGAGACACTCTTGAAGGTAACAATAAAATCATAGGGTTAGTCCATAAGCATAATATTCATCATAAATAAATTCATGATAAATACTGACTGTGACAAAAGCATCATGCAAACATAACATGCTCAAGTATATTATTTTCCTCCAGAGACTGACACCGGGACCGAATACTTGACCCACCCAACTAAGTCCTTGACCGTGGACGCGGCTATTCGAATAGATATAACTCTGCAGAGGGTGTACTCTTTACCCACGCGTATGGGCTTTCCTTATACAGTACCGTGCACTGACTAATACCCAATACGGACTTTGGGTTGAAAACACGCCTGACGCATACGCACCGACCGGATGCCAGGACTCACCCAGAGCATCGCTCCAGAAACCTTAAGTCAGGGAGGCTACAACCTCCGAAAAGCATGGGATCACTATTAAACGCGCGGATTACAAGGGGTGCCCCCCTCTCGGCTACAACCGGAAACACCCATGCCCCTGACCCGATGACAGGCTACAACCTTCATCGTAGTATCTGTGTGGCGTGCACCCGTACAGGGGTTATCAACTTACTAGGCCGTGCCCTCCTTTCGGAAGGACCCGTGGCAGCACGGTGTACAGCTAGGTGTATAGAGCAAGACTCGATCTAGGCAGACTCAGGAGGTAATGTCAAAAATAACACCAGTGTTCTTTATCAGTACCACACGACACCACTGTGTCAACAAAGGACCATGCCTACTAGCATGTCCCAACCAGCAGCAGCATCTCTGCCCTCGCGTAACCACTTGTATTCCAGACAAGCTAGTGTGACATGCAAGCCAAGGTAAAACAAACATGACATGACCATGCGTGCACATGTGATATAACATGCAACGTATGTGATGCACTACCATACTATGTAGCCATGCAAGGAAGCAACATCATATCTCAAGTTCAATCATGCTTGCCTTGTCCAAAGTAATCAGGAGAAAACCCTTCAGAAACCCCAGCAAAAGTTCCTTCCTCTTTTTCTGAAAAATTCAAATTTGAATTCGAATAAGCAAATCAACACAGAACAGAAAAAAGTTCTCAAAATATTTTTAAATAAATCTTAAAATAAACTAGAGCAGAAAAGAAAATTTTAGCAAAAAGAATCAACTCATTTGGATTTATATTTTAAAAGTTATTAGCTTTTCAAAACCAGGGGTTTTTCTGTAAAACAGAAGTCCCTGAGTTGTTTTAAAAGAAAACGTTTCGGATACGAGTGCGTCTTCCAGTGCAGAAGACGTAAAGCGCAGAGTGCGCTTCCACTTAAAACGGAAACAGAGAGAGAGAGAGCTGACGGGTGGGGGCCACCCGTCAGGTTTAAAATTTGAACGCGCTCGCGCGCGAGTACAGAGAAGCGGCGGCGATCGCCGGCGACGATCGCCGGGGTCTCAGGGTCCGGCGCTGGTCGCAACATGACCAGCGTGGCCTTCCGCATCTAGGGGTGGTGGAGGTGGCCACCGGCGGTCACCTGAACGGCGGTGAGCTCGTCGCCGGCGGACGGTGATTCGGGTGAAGTGGTGGCTCGTCGGAGAGGGCTCGGGAAGGGAAATTGACTTAGGGATTCGGCATGGTGGTGGAAAAGGGGAGGATCGATGGAGTTTGGGCTGCTCTGGTGGTGTAGGTGCTCGGGTCGGTTCGAGGACAGAGGCGGCGGAGCGGTGGCCGGAGAGGGAGAAGATGACCCCCTCGGGGCCTGGTGGGTGGTCAGGAGGGAGTGTGGGTGGTGGTGGAGGCGAGTGCTGGCGCTAGAGGGGCTCGGGGACCCTTTTTATAGGCGGTTCGAAGATAGCCGAAGCGGGTGAAGATCGCCAGAGTTAATATGGCCGCCGGGGTTGGTTCTGGCCGGTGGTCTGGGCGATGGGGCATTCAAGAGGCCCGTGGTGCTCGTCCGAAGCTTCCGCGTGGACGAGCTCGTGCCTGCTTGACACGTTTGCGATGTGCTGTCCGCACGGGCGCGGCGGAGCGGCCGGCTCCGGCGACTGCCAAACGGGCCCCGTGCGGCGTGGCCGGTGTGTCCTTTGCGCGGAGGTGTGAGGGAGAGTGACGCGTGGGCGGAGAGGTAGGTAGGGGTGCTGCTGGGCAGTGAATGGCGGCCTATGGCCGTGGCGTTCCGCTCGGCCCGGCCGTGGACGAGCTCGGGGAGGCTGCACCGGCCCGGTGCCATCTCACCGGAGTGGAGTGGCTGGGCGCTGGGCCAGGGGGAGCTACGGCATTGAACACAGGCGACATCGCCGTGCGGGGGAGGAAGATGATGGATGCACGGCATCGCTGTCCCTGTCGGCCGAAAGAAATTCAGTTAACTGAATTTCAATTCAGTTATGAACAGTGCATGCCAACTGTTTGATGAATTGCTTTGGGGGTTTAAGCAACTTGTTTGATCATGGGGTTTTGTGTGGTGGTGTGTAGTTACTCAAAAATGAGTTTGCCAGGAGGCCAAGAATTTTGGTGAAGTTTGGAAATGGTTTGGGGCAGAAATATGATTTCTGGACCAAATTTGAATTGAATTTGATTTGAAATTTTTGAACTGTGGGACCAAATGTTTTTGGAGAAATGGGTTGAGGGTACCATATATATGTAGGGATAATGTTGGTGGAGGCAGAAGAGTCATAGAAAATATAGTTCCTTTGTAAATGTCAAGAAACTATGATTAATTCAAATTCCACTTTTGGAATTCAAAATATATAGAAAGAATATTTTTGTGGAGTGGGGAGGAGTTGAATAATATCACAGAAGGTGTGCATGACTTGAGAGGTAAATCTTGGAGTGGCAGAAAAAATATTTGGAGAGGTTTTATGGTGCTAGAAGAGGTGGAAAGGACCTTTGCCTTTGAAAATAAATAGCTAAAAACCAAAGATTCTTTAGAGAGAAAAAGTTTTGAAAACCTCCAAAACAATTAAATCAAATAAGTCCACCCTTCAAACAGAACCCTCCAAGAAAATTTTTAAATCTTAGCTAAAATTTTGAAAAGTTTTCAAAATTCCAAATAAATATTTTTGGGGTGTGACAGCACCTACCCCCTTAAGAAAAATCTCGTCCCCGAGATTCCAGCTGTCCCTCAAACAGGTACGGATACTCAGTCCTTAAATGATCCTCTCTTTCCCAGGTTGCCTCTTCCTCGGTGTGATTGCTCCATTGGACTTTGCAAAATTTTATTACGTTCTGTCGGGTCCTCCGTTCAGACTCCTCCAAAATCTTTATGGGACGTTCCCGATAGGTAAGATCTGGTTGAAGATCCACTTCTTGGTGCTGCACTTGTTTTTCGGGTGTCTTGGAGTAAATTAGTATATCATCGATAAATACCACCACAAATTTATCCAAATATTTCATAAAAACCTTGTTCATGAGATGCACAAAATATGCCGGGGCATTAGTTAAACCGAACGGCATCACGGTGAACTCATATAATCCATATCTGGTAGTAAATGCCGTCTTAGGTATGTCCGTCGTCCGAATTTTTAACTGATGATAACCTGATCTCAGGTCTATCTTCGAGAAGACTTTAGCTTCTGCTAGCTGCTCAAACAAATCGTTGATTCTGGGCGGTGGATATTTATTCTTGATAGTGACCATATTAAGTGCCCTGTAATCAATACATAGCCGTAGGGTACCATCCCTCTTTTTGGCGAATAGAACTGGCGACCCCCATGGTGACGAGCTGGGTCGTACGTACGTAACCTTTCTCCGTCAACTCCTTAATTTGCTTCTTTAATTCTGCCAATTCCGTTGGAGCCATACGGTACGGCTCTTGTATATGGGTGTCGTTCCGGGTGCGAGTTCAATAACAAACTCAATTTCGCGGTCCGGAGGCATTCCTGGTAACTCTTCAGGAAATACATCAGGATACTCACAGACTACAGGAACCTTACTTAATTCCACCGTATCCACTTGATTTAATTTCCCTTGGGATGTGGCAATCTTCCTTGTACCCACTTTTATTGTCTTTCCTTGGCAATTGGTAAGGGTTACCGTACGGTTATAGCAGTCTATGAAACCTTTGTTTGTGGTTAACCAATCCATTCCCAGAATAATGTCCAAATCAACTGCGTCCAGTATGATAAGGTTGGCTAGGAATCCCATTCCTTCAATTTCGATGTTCACATCCTTGCAGTACCATTGAGTATTTTGCTTTGATCCCGGGGACTGAATAACCATGGAATTTTGTAACGGCAAAAAGGGAAACTGATTCTTCGAGGCAAATCTTTTAGAAATGCAAGAGTGGGAAGCTCCGGAATCAAATAAAATTGTAGCATCTACTGAGTTGGCGGGGAACGTACCAAACACGATATCCGGTGCGTTCTGAGCTTCCTCAAAAGTCACGTGGTTGATATGCCCTTGCTTGTGGTTGTTATTGGGGTTGAAGTTGTTGCGTCGCGGAGCGTTGGTCCACCACGGCCATTGTT
The DNA here is from genome assembly GCA_902687465.1 of Secale cereale. Classification (NCBI taxonomy): domain Eukaryota; kingdom Viridiplantae; phylum Streptophyta; class Magnoliopsida; order Poales; family Poaceae; genus Secale; species Secale cereale. Next base: position 447,683,274 of record LR738712.1, read on the forward strand.
GTTGTTGTTGGCTTTGGGAGGGTTGTTTCCTTGTTTTGGGCACTGTTTAGCATAATGCCCCGCTTCTCCACAGGAGTAACAGGTGACTCCAGGATAAAAATTTGTATCCTTGGTCCTATTGTGGAATGCACTGCGGTTCTGTGGTGGAGCTGTATTTGTTGGTCGGGTGAATACTGGTTTTTGAACATCATTCCTGGGCCTATTGTTGCGGACCTGTCCTGACTGGTTCATGCGACGCTTGCGAGCCTCATCCATATTGCGATGTTCATTTTCCAGAATAATAGCCTTATCCACAAGTGTCTTAAAGTCTGGAAAGGTATGAACCATCAGCTGGCATTTTAGCGACGAAATAAGTCCGTCGAGAAATTTCTCCATCTTTTTATTCTCTGTCATATACTCGTCGTTGGCGTACCGGGCCAACTGAGTAAACTGATCCAGGTATTGGGATACTGTGGAGCCCTGCTGCTTGAGATCCTCAAATTCCCTCTTCTTTAATTTCATAATGCTATTTGGGATATGCGCTCCTCGGAAATTCTCCTTGAATTGTGCCCATGTCATATTTGCTCCGTCAGGGTGGGTGTGACATAAGTTTTCCCACCATGAAGCAGCTGTTCCAGAAAAATAGTGTGGTGTGTATAGCACCTTTTCCTGGTCAGTACACTGGGCAATGACCAGTTTTCTTTCCATGTCTCGAAGCCAGTCGTCTGCCTCTAGTGGCTTGTCAGTGTGCGTAAAGACCGTTGGGCGGGTCTTTTGTAACTCAGACAGTTTGGACCTGGGTTGCTGTTGTTCATGGTGATTTCCCCTGTTAATCAAATGCTGCATCATTTCCTGATGCTGTTGCTGACTCTGCTCATACAGGCGACACATTTGCGAGAAGGCTGAATCACTGCTTTGCTGGCTAGTCTGCCCTTGAGTGAAATTATTTCCCATCTGTCCAGAGTTGTTCTCAGTTGGAGTTGGCATAGAACGGGTCCAGGGACGATGCATTTTCTTTCTGGGGTAATTGCATAACACCAAAGAAACTAATCAAATAGCAGAAATTAAATTTCCAAATAAGTTTTTTTTCCCCGGACAAGGTAAGACAAGGCAGCCAGTTATATTACATAAGTGATTTAATTATACAAGCAGGATTTAATTATACAGGATACATGCGGAAACTGTATCATACAAGATCATTTATTCTACTGGCGCACTCTCCGCGCTCTCATCGACCAGCGGTCCTAACATCGCTATTTTACAAAGGCGAGGCAGAACAGGAAATAAAATATATTACACCCGTGTTCTCAAGCAGTCATCTGGCGAAGAAAACTGCGTTCGTCCACACAGCTCATCCTAGGTCCTGCTGAGAGTGAGACTCAGGCAAGGCACCCAGGATGTGACATCGCCCTCGTCTTCCTCTTCCTCGAGGATCGCCTCTAGTCGTGTGGTCGTTGATGCCGTGCCTGCTGGAGGTGGCACCGTGCTCGTCAGTGGAGAAGCTCTGGTTGGAGTGGGTGCAGCCAGACGGCTAGCATCGCCAGTTGAGGTCGAGCGCTGAGCCGCGGGACTAGCCAGAGAAGTATTTGATGGGGTGGAAGTGCGGGGAGCACGAGGCGAAGGAGAGCGGTACTCGCTCCTGCGAATGATTCTCGCACGAGACAAGTCCATCTGCGCAGTTAGGTAGTCATCCACCAGGGAGGTGAAAGCTGACTCCAAGGCCATGATATACTGGACAAGTGGCTCAATAGCCAGATCCTTTTCCCCTATGGTGCAAGAAAAAGCATAGTGGCTGGTGTATGGAACGTGGCAAGGCAGGTAGTAGTAGGGACGGTCCTGCATAACGGTCAGAATGTCCCGGAGACGTGCGATAGCCTCACGTGCGGCCATCTGGATAGCATGCCTCTCAGTGGGCATGGCTCTCCCCATGAAGCGATAGTTGCGGAAAGACACGGACGCACCACCCCGAATATATACCGAAGCCTGGTACATAGTCAGGGTCTCTGAGATCTTGTCCGGGTAAACGACGTACTCCGGACGCCCGAGGGACCCCATCGCGTCCCTCGCGATGCTCGCGAGAAGGCGGGAAAATCCCGCAGGCTCGTTGGCGAAAACTTGCGATGGGCAGCTGCCACCAGCCATCTACAACAGTAGACACAAATCCAAGTAGCCATGTCATAAGTGTATGATGACTAAGGAAAAATTTTGCTACGATGCATGAGATGCATGCTGGGAAAATGTCAGTACTGACTCGGTAACTAGCGATCGTGCTTAGGGCTCCTACAGTCAGCCTGGCTCTGATACCAAGGTCTGTCAGGCCCATTTCTGAGAACTAAATCACAGAATAGCCTTAAGTCACACTGGCTCCCAAGCACAACCAGTGGACAACCTTGATATAGATAACCAGTACAATAATATTACACAGGGTTGAGTCAGGGTGACTCAATAATTTATTACAACAACTCAGTGTACTAGGATGGCGGAATATGACAGTGGGTAGTGGAACTCAACACTGATATACTAGCATAGAGTCAAGCGTCAGTGTGAGGCTTGACTATTTTATTGGTGTGGCGGAAGCTTGACGGATGGTACACGTGATAGACTCCAAGGCACAGGTGTGCTGACTGGGAACCTTCTAAGCGTCGGCCTCGCTAGCGCAATTCTCCTCCAAAAGCTCGTCCTCCTCCAAGTCTGGCCAAGTAAATAGCCAGGGACAAGCCAGTGAGTACTTTGAATGTACTCGCAAACATTAAGAACATAAGATATACTGAAAGCATATGCCATGGAGGATAAACTACATGCATGCAACAATTATCAAGACTTGGCATGGTGAAACATGGTTAATACAAAAAAATAAATATTAGTCATAATAATATAAAAAGATAAAAAGAATGCCGGTCGGATGCCAAGTGACATCACGGTAGGACTTGAAGAGAAATGCCAGTCGGGTGTCCACAAGAGTAGTGGCGTGAAACCGCCTGACACTCGAGGGACGCCACAAAAAGGACTTTAAGAGAAATGCCAGTTGGGTATCCACAAGAGTAGTGGCGTGATAAACCGCCTGACACTCGAGGGACGCCACAAAAGGACTTTAAGAGAAATGCCAGTTGGGTATCCACAAGAGTAGTGGCGTGATAAACCGCCTGACACTCGAGGGACGCCACAAAAGGACTTTAAAATAAAAACGAGCGTCCGGGGTAGTCTAGCCAGCCCCTGAGACACTCTTGAAGGTAACAATAAAATCATAGGGTTAGTCCATAAGCATAATATTCATCATAAATAAATTCATGATAAATACTGACTGTGACAAAAGCATCATGCAAACATAACATGCTCAAGTATATTATTTTCCTCCAGAGACTGACACCGGGACCGAATACTTGACCCACCCAACTAAGTCCTTGACCGTGGACGCGGCTATTCGAATCGATATAACTCTGCAGAGGGTGTACTCTTTACCCACGCGTATGGGCTTTCCTTAGACAGTACCGTGCACTGACTAATACCCAATACGGACTTTGGGTTGAAAACACGCCTGACGCATACGCACCGACCGGATGCCAGGACTCACCCAGAGCATCGCTCCAGAAACCTTAAGTCAGGGAGGCTACAACCTCCGAAAAGCATGGGATCACTATTAAACGCGCGGATTACAAGGGGTGCCCCCCTCTCGGCTACAACCGGAAACACCCATGCCCCTGACCCGATGACAGGCTACAACCTTCATCGTAGTATCTGTGTGGCGTGCACCCGTACAGGGGTTATCAACCTACTAGGCCGTGCCCTCCTTTCGGAAGGACCCGTGGCAGCACGGTGTACAGCTAGGTGTATAGAGCAAGACTCGATCTAGGCAGACTCAGGAGGTATTGTCAAAATAACACCAGTGTTCTTTATCAGTACCACACGACACCACTGTGTCAACAAAGGACCATGCCTACTAGCATGTCCCAACCAGCAGCAGCATCTCTGCCCTCGCGTAACCACTTGTATGCCAGACAAGCTAGTGTGACATGCAAGCCAATGTAAAACAAACATGACATGACCATGCGTGCACATGTGATATAACATGCAACGTATGTGATGCACTACCATACTATGTAACCATGCAAGGAAGCAACATCATATCTCAAGTTCAATCATGCTTGCCTTGTCCAAAGTAATCAGGAGAAAACCCTTCAGAAATCCCAGCAAAAGTTCCTTCTTCTTTTTCTGAAAAATTCAAATTTGAATTCGAATAAGAAAATCAACACAGAACAGAAAAAGTTCTCAAAATATTTTTAAATAAATCTTAAAATAAACTAGAGCAGAAAAGAAAATTTTAGCAAAAAGAATCAACTCATTTGGATTTATATTTTAAAAGTTATTAGCTTTTCAAAACCAGGGGTTTTTCTGTAAAACAGAAGTCCCTGAGTTGTTTTAAAAGAAAACGTTTCGGATACGAGTGCGTCTTCCAGTGCAGAAGACGTAAAGCGCAGAGTGCGCTTCCACTTAAAACGGAAACAGAGAGAGAGAGCTGACGGGTGGGGGCCACCCGTCAGGTTTAAAATTTGAACGCGCTCGCGCGCGAGTACAGAGAAGCGGCGGCGATCGCCGGCGACGATCGCCGGGGTCTCAGGGCCCGGCGCTGGTCGCAACATGACCAGCGTGGCCTTCCGCATCCTGGGGTGGTGGAGGTGGCCACCGGCGGTCACCTGAACGGCGGTGAGCTCGTCGCCGGCGGACGGTGATTCGGGTGAAGTGGTGGCTCGTCGGAGAGGGCTCAGGAAGGGAAATTGACTTAGGGATTCGGCATGGTGGTGGAAAAGGGGAGGATCGACGGAGTTTGGGCTGCTCTGGTGGTGTAGGTGCTCGGTTCGGTTCGAGGACAGAGGCGGCGGAGCGGTGGCCGGAGAGGGAGAAGATGACCCCCTCGGGGCCTGGTGGGTGGTCAGGAGGGAGTGTGGGGCATTCAAGAGGCCCGTGGTGCTCGTCCGAAGCTTCCGCGTGGACGAGCTCGTGCCTGCTTGACACGTTTGCGATGTGCTGTCCGCACGGGCGCGGCGGAGCGGCCGGCTCCGGCGACTGTCAAACGGGCCCCGTGCGGCGTGGCCGGTGTGTCCTTTGCGCGGAGGTGTGAGGGAGAGTGACGCGTGGGCGGAGAGGTAGGTAGGGGCGCTGCTGGGCAGTGAATGGCGGCCTATGGCCGTGGCGTTCCGCTCGGCCCGGCCGTGGACGAGCTCGGGGAGGCTGCACCGGCCCGGTGCCATCTCACCGGAGTGGAGTGGCTGGGCGCTGGGCCAGGGGGAGCTACGGCATTGAACACAGGCGACATCGCCGTGCGGGGGAGGAAGATGATGGATGCACGGCATCGCTGTCCCTGTCGGCCGAAAGAAATTCAGTTAACTGAATTTCAATTCAGTTATGAACAGTGCATGCCAACTGTTTGATGAATTGCTTTGGGGGTTTAAGCAACTTGTTTGATCATGGGGTTTTGTGTGGTGGTGTGTAGTTACTCAAAAATGAGTTTGCCAGGAGGCCAAGAATTTTGGTGAAGTTTGGAAATGGTTTGGGGCAGAAATATGATTTCTGGACCAAATTTGAATTGAATTTGATTTGAAATTTTTGAACTGTGGGACCAACTGTTTTGGGAGAAATGGGTTGAGGGTACCATATATATGTAGGGATAATGTTGGTGGAGGCCGAAGAGTCATAGAAAATATAGTTCCTTTGTAAATGTCAAGAAACTATGATTAATTCAAATTCCACTTTTGGAATTCAAAATATATAGAAAGAATATTTTTGTGGAGTGGGGAGGAGTTGAATAATATCACAGAAGGTGTGCATGACTTGAGAGGTAAATCTTGGAGTGGCAGAAAAATATTTGGAGAGGTTTTATGGTGCTAGAAGAGGTGGAAAGGACCTTTGCCTTTGAAAATAAATAGCTAAAAACCAAAGATTCTTTAGAGAGAAAAAGTTTTGTAAACCTCCAAAACAATTAAATCAAATAAGTCCACCCTTCAAACAGAACCCTCCAAGAAAATTTTTAAATCTTAGCTAAAATTTTGAAAAGTTTTCAAAATTCCAAATAAATATTTTTGGGGTGTGACAGCACCTACCCCCTTAAGAAAAATCTCGTCCCCGAGATTCCAGCTGTCCCTCAAACAGGTACGGATACTCAGTCCTTAAATGATCCTCTCTTTCCCAGGTTGCCTCTTCCTCGGTGTGATTGCTCCATTGGACTTTGCAAAATTTTATTACGTTCTGTCGGGTCCTCCGTTCAGACTCCTCCAAAATCTTTATGGGACGTTCCCGATAGGTAAGATCTGGTTGAAGATCCACTTCTTGGTGCTGCACTTGTTTTTCGGGTGTCTTGGAGTAAATTAGTATATCATCGATAAATACCACCACAAATTTATCCAAATATTTCATAAAAACCTTGTTCATGA
>LR738712.1:447689888-447711742 GCA_902687465.1 Secale cereale
ACAGTACCGTGCACTGACTAATACCCAATACGGACTTTGGGTTGAAAACACGCCTGACGCATACGCACCGACCGGATGCCAGGACTCACCCAGAGCATCGCTCCAGAAACCTTAAGTCAGGGAGGCTACAACCTCCGAAAAGCATGGGATCACTATTAAACGCGCGGATTACAAGGGGTGCCCCCCTCTCGGCTACAACCGGAAACACCCATGCCCCTGACCCGATGACAGGCTACAACCTTCATCGTAGTATCTGTGTGGCGTGCACCCGTACAGGGGTTATCAACTTACTAGGCCGTGCCCTCCTTTCGGAAGGACCCGTGGCAGCACGGTGTACAGCTAGGTGTATAGAGCAAGACTCGATCTAGGCAGACTCAGGAGGTAATGTCAAAAATAACACCAGTGTTCTTTATCAGTACCACACGACACCACTGTGTCAACAAAGGACCATGCCTACTAGCATGTCCCAACCAGCAGCAGCATCTCTGCCCTCGCGTAACCACTTGTATGCCAGACAAGCTAGTGTGACATGCAAGCCAAGGTAAAACAAACATGACATGACCATGCGTGCACATGTGATATAACATGCAACGTATGTGATGCACTACCATACTATGTAGCCATGCAAGGAAGCAACATCATATCTCAAGTTCAATCATGCTTGCCTTGTCCAAAGTAATCAGGAGAAAACCCTTCAGAAACCCCAGCAAAAGTTCCTTCCTCTTTTTCTGAAAAATTCAAATTTGAATTCGAATAAGCAAATCAACATAGAACAGAAAAAAGTTCTCAAAATATTTTTAAATAAATCTTAAAATAAACTAGAGCAGAAAAGAAAATTGTAGCAAAAAGAATCAACTCATTTGGATTTATATTTTAAAAGTTATTAGCTTTTCAAAACCAGGGGTTTTTCTGTAAAACAGAAGTCCCTGAGTTGTTTTAAAAGAAAACGTTTCGGATACGAGTGCGTCTTCCAGTGCAGAAGACGTAAAGCGCAGAGTGCGCTTCCACTTAAAACGGAAACAGAGAGAGAGAGAGCTGACGGGTGGGGGCCACCCGTCAGGTTTAAAATTTGAACGCGCTCGCGCGCGAGTACAGAGAAGCGGCGGCGATCGCCGGCGACGATCGCCGGGGTCTCAGGGTCCGGCGCTGGTCGCAACATGACCAGCGTGGCCTTCCGCATCTAGGTGTGGTGGAGGTGGCCACCGGCGGTCACCTGAACGGCGGTGAGCTCGTCGCCGGCGGACGGTGATTCGGGTGAAGTGGTGGCTCGTCGGAGAGGGCTCGGGAAGGGAAATTGACTTAGGGATTCGGCATGGTGGTGGAAAAGGGGAGGATCGATGGAGTTTGGGCTGCTCTGGTGGTGTAGGTGCTCGGGTCGGTTCGAGGACAGAGGCGGCGGAGCGGTGGCCGGAGAGGGAGAAGATGACCCCCTCGGGGCCTGGTGGGTGGTCAGGAGGGAGTGTGGGTGGTGGTGGAGGCGAGTGCTGGCGCTAGAGGGGCTCGGGGACCCTTTTTATAGGCGGTTCGAAGATAGCCGAAGCGGGTGAAGATCGCCGGAGTTAATATGGCCGCCGGGGTTGGTTCTGGCCGGTGGTCTGGGCGATGGGGCATTCAAGAGGCCCGTGGTGCTCGTCCGAAGCTTCCGCGTGGACGAGCTCGTGCCTGCTTGACACGTTTGCGATGTGCTGTCCGCACGGGCGCGGCGGAGCGGCCGGCTCCGGCGACTGCCAAACGGGCCCCGTGCGGCGTGGCCGGTGTGTCCTTTGCGCGGAGGTGTGAGGGAGAGTGACGCGTGGGCGGAGAGGTAGGTAGGGGCACTGCTGGGCAGTGAATGGCGGCCTATGGCCGTGGCGTTCCGCTCGGCCCGGCCGTGGACGAGCTTGGGGAGGCTGCACCGGCCCGGTGCCATCTCACCGGAGTGGAGTGGCTGGGCGCTGGGCCAGGGGGAGCTACGGCATTGAACACAGGCGACATCGCCGTGCGGGGGAGGAAGATGATGGATGCACGGCATCGCTGTCCCTGTCGGCCGAAAGAAATTCAGTTAACTGAATTTCAATTCAGTTATGAACAGTGCATGCCAACTGTTTGATGAATTGCTTTGGGGGTTTAAGCAACTTGTTTGATCATGGGGTTTTGTGTGGTGGTGTGTAGTTACTCAAAAATGAGTTTGCCAGGAGGCCAAGAATTTTGGTGAAGTTTGGAAATGGTTTGGGGCAGAAATATGATTTCTGGACCAAATTTGAATTGAATTTGATTTGAAATTTTTGAACTGTGGGACCAACTGTTTTTGGAGAAATGGGTTGAGGGTACCATATATATGTAGGGATAATGTTGGTGGAGGCCGAAGAGTCATAGAAAATATAGTTCCTTTGTAAATGTCAAGAAACTATGATTAATTCAAATTCCACTTTTGGAATTCAAAATATATAGAAAGAATATTTTTGTGGAGTGGGGAGGAGTTGAATAATATCACAGAAGGTGTGCATGACTTGAGAGGTAAATCTTGGAGTGGCAGAAAAATATTTGGAGAGGTTTTATGGTGCTAGAAGAGGTGGAAAGGACCTTTGCCTTTGAAAATAAATAGCTAAAAACCAAAGATTCTTTAGAGAGAAAAAGTTTTGAAAACCTCCAAAACAATTAAATCAAATAAGTCCACCCTTCAAACAGAACCCTCCAAGAAAATTTTTAAATCTTAGCTAAAATTTTGAAAAGTTTTCAAAATTCCAAATAAATATTTTTGGGGTGTGACAGCACCTACCCCCTTAAGAAAAATCTCGTCCCCGAGATTCCAGCTGTCCCTCAAACAGGTACGGATACTCAGTCCTTAAATGATCCTCTCTTTCCCAGGTTGCCTCTTCCTCGGTGTGATTGCTCCATTGGACTTTGCAAAATTTTATTACGTTCTGTCGGGTCCTCCGTTCAGACTCCTCCAAAATCTTTATGGGACGTTCCCGATAGGTAAGATCTGGTTGAAGATCCACTTCTTGGTGCTGCACTTGTTTTTCGAGTGTCTTGGAGTAAATTAGTATATCATCGATAAATACCACCACAAATTTATCCAAATATTTCATAAAAACCTTGTTCATGAGATGCACAAAATATGCCGGGGCATTAGTTAAACCGAACGGCATCACGGTGAACTCATATAATCCATATCTGGTAGTAAATGCCGTCTTAGGTATGTCCGTCGTCCGAATTTTTAACTGATGATAACCTGATCTCAGGTCTATCTTCGAGAAGACTTTAGCTTCTGCTAGCTGCTCAAACAAATCGTTGATTCTGGGCGGTGGATATTTATTCTTGATAGTGACCATATTAAGTGCCCTGTAATCAATACATAGCCGTAGGGTACCATCCCTCTTTTTGGCGAATAGAACTGGCGACCCCCATGGTGACGAGCTGGGTCGTACGTAACCTTTCTCCATCAACTCCTTAATTTGCTTCTTTAATTCTGCCAATTCCGTTGGAGCCATACGGTACGGCTTCTTGTATATGGGTGTCGTTCCGGGTGCGAGTTCAATAACAAACTCAATTTCGCGGTCCGGAGGCATTCCTGGTAACTCTTCAGGAAATACGTCAGGATACTCACAGACTACAGGAACCTTACTTAATTCCACCGTATCCACTTGATTTAATTTCCCTTGGGATGTGGCAATCTTCCTTGTACCCACTTTTATTGTCTTTCCTTGGCAATTGGTAAGGGCTACCGTACGGTTATAGCAGTCTATGAAACCTTTGTTTGTGGTTAACCAATCCATTCCCAGAATAATGTCCAAATCAACTGCGTCCAGTATGATAAGGTTGGCTAGGAATCCCATTCCTTCAATTTCGATGTTCACATCCTTGCAGTACCATTGAGTATTTTGCTTTGATCCCGGGGACTGAATAACCATGGAATTTTGTAACGGCAAAAAGGGAAACTGATTCTTCGAGGCAAATCTTTTAGAAATGCAAGAGTGGGAAGCTCCGGAATCAAATAAAATTGTAGCATCTACTGAGTTGGCGGGGAACGTACCAAACACGATATCCGGTGCGTTCTGAGCTTCCTCAAAAGTCACGTGGTTGATATGCCCTTGCTTGTGGTTGTTATTGGGGTTGAAGTTGTTGCGTCGCGGAGCGTTGGTCGCACCACGGCCATTGTTGTTGTTGTTGGCTTTGGGAGGGTTGTTTCCTTGTTTTGGGCACTGTTTAGCATAATGCCCCGCTTCTCCACAGGAGTAACAGGTGACTCCAGGATAAAAATTTGTATCCTTGGTCCTATTGTGGAATGCACTGCGGTTCTGTGGTGGAGCTGTATTTGTTGGTCGGGTGAATACTGGTTTTTGAACATCATTCCTGGGCCTATTGTTGCGGACCTGTCCTGACTGGTTCATGCGACGCTTGCGAGCCTCATCCATATTGCGATGTTCATTTTCCAGAATAATAGCCTTATCCACAAGTGTCTTAAAGTCTGGAAAGGTATGAACCATCAGCTGGCATTTTAGCGACGAAATAAGTCCGTCGAGAAATTTCTCCATCTTTTTATTCTCTGTCATATACTCGTCGTTGGCGTACCGGGCCAACTGAGTAAACTGATCCAGGTATTGGGATACTGTGGAGCCCCGCTGCTTGAGATCCTCAAATTCCCTCTTCTTTAATTTCATAATGCTATTTGGGATATGCGCTCCTCGGAAATTCTCCTTGAATTGTGCCCATGTCATATTTGCTCCGTCAGGGTGGGTGTGACATAAGTTTTCCCACCATGAAGCAGCTGTTCCAGAAAAATAGTGTGGTGTGTATAGCACCTTTTCCTGGTCAGTACACTGGGCAATGACCAGTTTTCTTTCCATGTCTCGAAGCCAGTCGTCTGCCTCTAGTGGCTTGTCAGTGTGCGTAAAGACCGTTGGGCGGGTCTTTTGTAACTCAGACAGTTTGGACCTGGGTTGCTGTTGTTCATGGTGATTGCCCCTGTTAATCAAATGCTGCATCATTTCCTGATGCTGTTGCTGACTCTGCTCATACAGGCGACACATTTGCGAGAAGGCTGAATCACTGCTTTGCTGGCTAGTCTGCCCTTGAGTGAAATTATTTCCCATCTGTCCAGAGTTGTTCTCAGTTGGAGTTGGCATAGAACGGGTCCAGGGACGATGCATTTTCTTTCTGGGGTAATTGCATAACACCAAAGAAACTAATCAAATAGCAGAAATTAAATTTCCAAATAAGTTTTTTTTCCCCGGACAAGGTAAGACAAGGCAGCCAGTTATATTACATAAGTGATTTAATTATACAAGCAGGATTTAATTATACATGATACATGCGGAAACTATATCATACAAGATCATTTATTCTACTGGCGCACTCTCCGCGCTCTCATCGACCAGCGGTCCTAACATCGCTATTTTACAAAGGCGAGGCAGAACAGGAAATAAAATATATTACACCCGTGTTCTCAAGCAGTCATCTGGCGAAGAAAACTGCGTTCGTCCACACAGCTCATCCTAGGTCCTGCTGAGAGTGAGACTCAGGCAAGGCACCCAGGATGTGACATCGCCCTCGTCTTCCTCTTCCTCGAGGATCGCCTCTAGTCGTGTGGTCGTTGATGCCGTGCCTGCTGGAGGTGGCACCGTGCTCGTCAGTGGAGAAGCTCTGGTTGGAGTGGGTGCAGCCAGACGGCTAGCATCGCCAGTTGAGGTCGAGCGCTGAGCCGCGGGACTAGCCAGAGAAGTATTTGATGGGGTGGAAGTGCGGGGAGCACGAGGCGAAGGAGAGCGGTACTCGCTCCTGCGAATGATTCTCGCACGAGACAAGTCCATCCGCGCAGTGAGGTAGTCATCCACCAGGGAGGTGAAAGCTGACTCCAAGGCCATGATATACTGGACAAGTGGCTCAATAGCCAGATCCTTTTCCCCTATGGTGCAAGAAAAAGCATAGTGGCTGGTGTATGGAACGTGGCAAGGCAGGTAGTAGTAGGGACGGTCCTGCATAACGGTCAGAATGTCCCGGAGACGTGCGATAGCCTCACGTGCGGCCATCTGGATAGCATGCCTCTCAGTGGGCATGGCTCTCCCCATGAAGCGATAGTTGCGGAAAGACACGGACGCACCACCCCGAATATATACCGAAGCCTGGTACATAGTCAGGGTCTCTGAGATCTTGTCCGGGTAAACGACGTACTCCGGACGCCCGAGGGACCCCATCGCGTCCCTCGCGATGCTCGCGAGAAGGCGGGAAAATCCCGCAGGCTCGTTGGCGAAAACTTGCGATGGGCAGCTGCCACCAGCCATCTACAACAGTAGACACAAATCCAAGTAGCCATGTCATAAGTGTATGATGACTAAGGAAAAAATTTGCTACGATGCATGAGATGCATGCTGGGAAAATGTCAGTACTGACTCGGTAACTAGCGATCGTGCCTAGGGCTCCTACAGTCAGCCTGGCTCTGATACCAAGGTCTGTCAGGCCCATTTCTGAGAACTAAATCACAGAATAGCCTTAAGTCACACTGGCTCCCAAGCACAACCAGTGGACAACCTTGATATAGATAACCAGTACAATAATATTACACAGGGTTGAGTCAGGGTGACTCAATAATTTATTACAACAACTCAGTGTACTAGGATGGCGGAATATGACAGTGGGTAGTGGAACTCAACACTGATATACTAGCATAGAGTCAAGCGTCAGTGTGAGGCTTGACTATTTTATTGGTGTGGCGGAAGCTTGACGGATGGTACACGTGATAGACTCCAAGGCACAGGTGTGCTGACTGGGAACCTTCTAAGCGTCGGCCTCGCTAGCGCAATTCTCCTCCAAAAGCTCGTCCTCCTCCAAGTCTGGCCAAGTAAATAGCCAGGGACAAGCCAGTGAGTACTTTGAATGTACTCGCAAACATTAAGAACATAAGATATACTGAAAGCATATGCCATGGAGGATAAACTACATGCATGCAACAATTATCAAGACTTGGCATGGTGAAACATGGTTAATACAAAAAAATAAATATTAGTCATAATAATATAAAAAGATAAAAAGAATGCCGGTCGGATGCCAAGTGACATCACGGTAGGACTTGAAGAGAAATGCCAGTCGGGTGTCCACAAGAGTAGTGGCGTGAAACCGCCTGACACTCGAGGGACGCCACAAAAAGGACTTTAAGAGAAATGCCAGTTGGGTATCCACAAGAGTAGTGGCGTGATAAACCGCCTGACACTCGAGGGACGCCACAAAAGGACTTTAAGAGAAATGCCAGTTGGGTATCCACAAGAGTAGTGGCGTGATAAACCGCCTGACACTCGAGGGACGCCACAAAAGGACTTTAAAATAAAAACGAGCGTCCGGGGTAGTCTAGCCAGCCCCTGAGACACTCTTGAAGGTAACAATAAAATCATAGGGTTAGTCCATAAGCATAATATTCATCATAAATAAATTCATGATAAATACTGATTGTGACAAAAACATCATGCAAACATAACATGCTCAAGTATATTATTTTCCTCCAGAGACTGACACCGGGACCGAATACTTGACCCACCCAACTAAGTCCTTGACCGTGGACGCGGCTATTCGAATAGATATAACTCTGCAGAGGGTGTACTCTTTACCCACGCGTATGGGCTTTCCTTAGACAGTACCGTGCACTGACTAATACCCAATACGGACTTTGGGTTGAAAACACGCCTGACGCATACGCACCGACCGGATGCCAGGACTCACCCAGAGCATCGCTCCAGAAACCTTAAGTCAGGGAGGCTACAACCTCCGAAAAGCATGGGATCACTATTAAACGCGCGGATTACAAGGGGTGCCCCCCTCTCGGCTACAACCGGAAACACCCATGCCCCTGACCCGATGACAGGCTACAACCTTCATCGTAGTATCTGTGTGGCGTGCACCCGTACAGGGGTTATCAACTTACTAGGTCGTGCCCTCCTTTCGGAAGGACCCGTGGCAGCACGGTGTACAGCTAGGTGTATAGAGCAAGACTCGATCTAGGCAGACTCAGGAGGTAATGTCAAAAATAACACCAGTGTTCTTTATCAGTACCACACGACACCACTGTGTCAACAAAGGACCATGCCTACTAGCATGTCCCAACCAGCAGCAGCATCTCTGCCCTCGCGTAACCACTTGTATGCCAGACAAGCTAGTGTGACATGCAAGCCAAGGTAAAACAAACATGACATGACCATGCGTGCACATGTGATATAACATGCAACGTATGTGATGCACTACCATACTATGTAGCCATGCAAGGAAGCAACATCATATCTCAAGTTCAATCATGCTTGCCTTGTCCAAAGTAATCAGGAGAAAACCCTTCAGAAACCCCAGCAAAAGTTCCTTCCTCTTTTTCTGAAAAATTCAAATTTGAATTCGAATAAGCAAATCAACACAGAACAGAAAAAAGTTCTCAAAATATTTTTAAATAAATCTTAAAATAAACTAGAGCAGAAAAGAAAATTGTAGCAAAAAGAATCAACTCATTTGGATTTATATTTTAAAAGTTATTAGCTTTTCAAAACCAGGGGTTTTTCTGTAAAACAGAAGTCCCTGAGTTGTTTTAAAAGAAAACGTTTCGGATACGAGTGCGTCTTCCAGTGCAGAAGGCGTAAAGCGCAGAGTGCGCTTCCACTTAAAACGGAAACAGAGAGAGAGAGAGCTGACGGGTGGGGGCCACCCGTCAGGTTTAAAATTTGAACGCGCTCGCGCGCGAGTACAGAGAAGCGGCGACGATCGCCGGGGTCTCAGGGTCCGGCGCTGGTCGCAACATGACCAGCGTGGCCTTCCGCATCTAGGGGTGGTGGAGGTGGCCACCGGCGGTCACCTGAACGGCGGTGAGCTCGTCGCCGGCGGACGGTGATTCGGGTGAAGTGGTGGCTCGTCGGAGAGGGCTCGGGAAGGGAAATTGACTTAGGGATTCGGCATGGTGGTGGAAAAGGGGAGGATCGACGGAGTTTGGGCTGCTCTGGTGGTGTAGGTGCTCGGTTCGGTTCGAGGACAGAGGCGGCGGAGCGGTGGCCGGAGAGGGAGAAGATGACCCCCTCGGGGCCTGGTGGGTGGTCAGGAGGGAGTGTGGGTGGTGGTGGAGGCGAGTGCTGGCGCTAGAGGGGCTCGGGGACCCTTTTTATAGGCGGTTCGAAGATAGCCGAAGCGGGTGAAGATCGCCGGAGTTAATATGGCCGCCGGGGTTGGTTCTGGCCGGTGGTCTGGGCGATGGGGCATTCAAGAGGCCCGTGGTGCTCGTCCGAAGCTTCCGCGTGGACGAGCTCGTGCCTGCTTGACACGTTTGCGATGTGCTGTCCGCACGGGCGCGGCGGAGCGGCCGGCTCCGGCGACTGCCAAACGGGCCCCGTGCTGCGTGGCCGGTGTGTCCTTTGCGCGGAGGTGTGAGGGAGAGTGACGCGTGGGCGGAGAGGTAGGTAGGGGCGCTGCTGGGCAGTGAATGGCGGCCTATGGCCGTGGCGTTCCGCTCGGCCCGGCCGTGGACGAGCTCGGGGAGGCTGCACCGGCCCGGTGCCATCTCACCGGAGTGGAGTGGCTGGGCGCTGGGCCAGGGGGAGCTACGGCATTGAACACAGGCGACATCGCCGTGCGGGGGAGGAAGATGATGGATGCACGGCATCGCTGTCCCTGTCGGCCGAAAGAAATTCAGTTAACTGAATTTCAATTCAGTTATGAACAGTGCATGCCAACTGTTTGATGAATTGCTTTGGGGGTTTAAGCAACTTGTTTGATCATGGGGTTTTGTGTGGTGGTGTGTAGTTACTCAAAAATGAGTTTGCCAGGAGGCCAAGAATTTTGGTGAAGTTTGGAAATGGTTTGGGGCAGAAATATGATTTCTGGACCAAATTTGAATTGAATTTGATTTGAAATTTTTGAACTGTGGGACCAACTGTTTTTGGAGAAATGGGTTGAGGGTACCATATATATGTAGGGATAATGTTGGTGGAGGCCGAAGAGTCATAGAAAATATAGTTCCTTTGTAAATGTCAAGAAACTATGATTAATTCAAATTCCACTTTTGGAATTCAAAATATATAGAAAGAATATTTTTGTGGAGTGGGGAGGAGTTGAATAATATCACAGAAGGTGTGCATGACTTGAGAGGTAAATCTTGGAGTGGCAGAAAAATATTTGGAGAGGTTTTATGGTGCTAGAAGAGGTGGAAAGGACCTTTGCCTTTGAAAATAAATAGCTAAAAACCAAAGATTCTTTAGAGAGAAAAAGTTTTGAAAACCTCCAAAACAATTAAATCAAATAAGTCCACCCTTCAAACACAACCCTCCAAGAAATTTTTTAAATCTTAGCTAAAATTTTGAAAAGTTTTCAAAATTCCAAATAAATATTTTTGGGGTGTGACATATGTATAGACCACTGTACATACACTATTCATACACTGTTCCAACTACCACCATTTTTGCACTTTTACCCCCATCTACGTTGCCACCTGTCGGTGACCCCTTCGATCTATAAAAGGAGGCCCATGTGCAACGTAGAGGAGGTTCCGACTCTCGATCACTCCCACGCTCGGTGTTGTAAGCGGCAAGTACTGTAGATCTTCTCGCTCCCGAGCCAAGAACACAATACAAACCAAGGCAGGAGTAGGGTTTTACGCATCCGTGCGGCCCGAACCTAGGTAAACTGCTCGCGTGTGCGCCTCGATCCGCTCTTTGTGCTTCCTCTGCTCCCTTGCCGTACCGAAAAGGGGCTCCGGTCCCATAGGTGTTCGTGGGCGATCAGTTTCCCCGACACGAAGTTTCCGAGATGACATGAAGACCACATAGGCAATTTTCTGATAGTGGGGGTACCGTGATTTGCGCAGTGTGAGAATCTAGCATACGTAGTATACGGGTTTTTGAACGGGGAACTTATGTCCCTCTTCGGCTCGTTGTACGATGAGCACAGCACTCACTACCTGGTGAGTGGCTGATATATACAGCAACATTGGTTCGCCAAAACTCGGGGCGGCTTGGATTGCGTTGCTCACTAATAGAGTCTTTATTTCTTCCAATCTAGTTGTGGCGGCGTCAGTCCTTTCGAAGTTGTCAGTGCGTCGTAGCAATCTATAAAGTGGCAATGCTTTCTCACCTAACCTGGAGATGAAGCGGCTCAAAGCCGCTACACAGCCTGCTAGATTTTGCACTTGTTTGAGATAAGTTGGCGTTTTGAGCTCTGACAAGACCGGAATTTTAGTTGTGTTAGCTTCGATTCCTCTTTGTGATACAATGACCCTATTAGCTTTCGGGCCAGAACGCCAAAGACACATTTTTCCGGATTGAGCCTTATGTCATATTCTCGAAGGTTATCAAACGTAAGGCGGAGATCGTCCTTCAATGCCTCGACGTGTTTGGTCTTAACCACTACGTGATCAACATATGCCTCCATTGTCTTGCCAATTTGTTTTTCTAAGAATGTTTGAATCATACGTTGATATGTGGCACCAACATTTTTGAGTCCAAAGGGCATAGTGTTGAAACAGAAATGATCGTACGGGGTGAGAAATGTCATTGCAGCCTGATCGGATTGCTTCATCTTTATTTGATGGTATCCGGAGTAAGCATCAAGGAAGCACGGCGAGTCGTGTCCGGCCGTTGCATCGATAATTTGATCAATGCGTGGCAAATGAAATGGATCCTTTGGGCAAACCTTGTTTAGGTCTGTAAAGTCGACACAGAGGCGCCAGGATTTATCCTTCTTTGGTACCATGACTAAGTTGGCTAGCCAATCCGGATGTTTAATTTCTCTGATGAATCCGGCTTCCAATAGCTTGGCTAGCTCTTCACCCATTGCTTGTCTTTTGGGTTCGGATAATCGTCGCAGTGAATGCTTGACTGGTTTGAACCTTTGATAATATTGAGGCTGTGTTCGGCCAGCCTGCATGGGATTCTCAGCATATCTGAAGGGTGCCAGGTGAATATATCCCAATTTACCCAAAGGAAGGTGCGTAACGCGCTGTCTACCACCAGATCCAGCTGTGCCCCGATAGACGTTGTCTTATTAGGTTCCGTTGGGTGCACTTGGAATTTTATAATTTCATTTGCTGGCTTGAAGAAGGTAGATTTCGTTCTTTGGCGAGGATTACATTGTCCTTGTTCACCGTGGATCGTAAGGTAGTTAATTCTTTGGCCGCGAGGGCTTCGGATAATGCCTCTAAGGCTAAAGATGTCGTTTTGTTCTTGGCGCAGAGTGCTCTATCCGGATCACTTGTTAGTGTGATTACTCCATTGGGCCCTGGCATTTTAAGCTTCAAGTACCCATAATGAGGTATGGCTTGAAAGCGTGAGAAAGCGTCCCGTCCTAGAAGGGCATGGTATCCGCTATTGAAGGGAACAATGTGGAAGAGCAGTTCCTGTGACATGTAGTTATCGGTTGTGCCGAATACTATGTTGAACTTAATGATTCCCGAACACCGGGCTTCTCGGCTGGGAATAATTCCTTTGAAGGTTGTGTTAGTGTGCTCAGTGCGGGATTTGCCAACCTGCATTTTTGCAAGCGTTTCCTCGTATATGAGGTTCAGTCTGCTCCCACCGTCCATAAGTACTTTAGTGAGGCGAAAGCCGTCTAATACTGGATCTAGTACATGAGCTGCTGTTTCTCAGATCTGCCAGACTCGAGGTGCGTCTTCGACAGAAAAACTAATCGCCGTGTCGCTCCATGGGCTTGCTGAGCTAATTTGGTAGACCTCGGCAAGTTCGCGATTGACTCTCTTGCGGCGGTTGTTTGAGGAGAACTTCTCGAAGATAGCAAAGACACCGACGTCCTTCTCCCCTGATAATGCGGTGGTGAGGATTGCTACACCGCTTCTTTGCTACCTGTCGGAGTACCCAACTTGCCCTAAGGCAGTGGTTTGGGATATTATCCATGGCTGCATGTATTTGACAAGCTTTATCGAGCAGTTCATACAGTACGAACCTGCGTACTGTAGAAGGTTTGTTCTTCTTGCCAATAGGCATATTGTCGGATCACCTGCTAGGGTATGTTCGTTTTGCCTTAACAGTGTGTTGTCCGGATACGGACTGTTCAAGGGGTGTATTCTGGGCTCTCAAAGTGTTTTCCATTGCGTCGTACTTTCATTGTAAGTGTGACAGGTCTTTGAAACTCAAGACACCCTCATCCGTACAGTTGTGGTGAAATAAGGGGACCACATCATCGTCGCAACAGTCTTTAATCTTGTTCTTGACAAGTAGGAATCTGGCCCAAAAATGGTTGACCGTCTCCTCGGGCTGCTGCTTTGTGTTCGCGAGATCATATGTCAGGGAGTCCGGATTTACTTGGAGAGTTTCTCCCAGGGTGGGTGGGTGTTGGTAATTTTAAATCCCGACCCAATGTGGTATTTGGGGTTTTGACAACCTCCGATGTGGACGATCCGGGTTCAGCAGGATCGGAATGTTCCGTGGGCCTAGCGTCAATCCCAGAGCTCTGAAGACACAAAGTGCCACCCAACAGGGGTGTGTTCGTCTTGATGGGTTCGGAGATCTAAACTATGACGGTCTCTGTCTCAAGAGAGGGAGTATCTTCGGTGCCGTCCTCGACTGCTGCCACTAGATGAGTGATCGGGATGGGATCGATCTCATCCTGACCGAATTTAGGTCCGATCTGATCTCCTGGCGATGAAAGCCCCAGGGCGGCGATACAATCCAGCACCTCGTTTAAAGGCGAGAGATCTACCGAGGTCGCGTCATCGGAGTGGCTGGAGTCAACATTAGGGTGATGCTCAATGACCGCAGGGAGTGTGGCCGGCCCTGAGGCCACGCGGGCGCATACAGCGAACCCGCCGAGCTGGCCAATGTCCAAGTTGTTTCCGAGGGTGATCGCATCGTTGATGATAATACGAGCCATCGATTGCTCATCGCGAGCGCACAACGAAGCTCTTAATTAAAGCACCATTGTTGGTATCAAAACCGGCAGATCTCAGGTAGGGGGGACCAAGCTATGCGTTTAAGGATCAATGGTAATAGGAGACTGGGGACACGACATTTACCCAGGTTCGGGCCATCTCAATTGATGTAATACACTACTTCCTGCTTGATTGTTCTTGATGAATATGTGTTACAAGAGTTGATCTACCTCAAGATCGTAATGGCTAAACCCTAAAGCCTAGCCTATGAGGATGTTATGATTCTGATGTTAGCCTCTATAGACTAAACCCTCCGGCTTATATACACACCAGAGGGGGGCCTAGGGTTACAAAGGTGACTTGGGGAGGAAGTAATAGATACATCCGGATATTACGCTTGCCTTTCTACGTACATAGGAGTCCTGAACGAATACGTGGGAGAGTCTTCTGCTTCTATTTTCTTGAGCCATCAACACGGCCCATCCTCATCGACCCGGACGCCTAAGGACCCCTGAATACAGGACTCCCTCAGGCGTCCTCGGTGACGCTGGAAGCTCCCCACCCGCCCTTCGAATCGGAGCCAGCCATGGCCAAATTGAGGAAATGACTGGAAAGGTTCTGGAGAAAGGATGGATCTGGGCGCTTGAGCTCAAGAGATTGGGAAGGCGATAGCCATGGAGGAAATGAGAGCGTATGGAGAACTTGGTGGTTTCTCCCCTTTCATAAGGTGCCATAAAACCAAGGGTACTTTTACTGCGCTGTAGACCTCGCCACTTCCCGTTATAATCGTGTCGTTATGCGCGCATGGCATAACCCAAATCATAGATCATATCCCTTAAAAACGGGGGACGATCTCCAAGTTGATCGGACGTGCCAATGGAGCAACTGTGTCACATCCCTAGCTATGCTATGCACTTGGACTAGATTGGTTGTTACATCATGTCTAAATTTATTTTATACTTGAAATAGGGATGTTCAAACCCTAGCACCAAATGGAATTCAACCAGGCTTAGTTCAAATACAATTGTTTCAATGTACCCAAAATTTCCTTCAGAAAAGATCATTATTTTTTTAATTGGTTTAAAACCTATGCCAAAAATGGTGCACATTTGTCTAGGTCATCCTGAATTTTTTATTTATTCATACAAAATTTAAACTAGGGCATTTAAATTCTATAAATAATTTAAATGGTCTAATAACTTTTTATATATATTTAAGGCATCTAGAATAATTCAGAGAGAGCCCTTGAATGTTTTCAGAATTTATAAAAATATGTTTGGTCTTTGAATCAAATCAAAACAGAATAGAAAAATAGTAAATAGAAAACAAATAGAAAAAAATAGAAGCGAGAGAGAGAGTACGCGGCCTTACCTGCAGCCGGCCCAGCTGGCAGCCGGCAAGATAACCCAGCCCACCAGCGACAGGGGCGTCTTCCTCCCCACGCCAGCGAGACGCCACGCGTGTAGCCGACGCACGCTAGCATGCGCACGACCACTTCCTGCTTGCGAGCTCACTGCTGGAGACGGCACTGAGCGCCATGATACCTCGGAACATCCCTGAACTCTCCCCATGCTTCTACCCTCCTCTGTCTCCCTTCTGCGCAACCACCCGAGCGCCACCGTCACCGCCGCACACTGTAACCATGGCCACCACATCTCCCTCGTCCCCTAGAGCTGTCCACAAGCTCCGCCTTGTCCCTTTCTTCCTCCTCACTCGAGTGTCAGGGTACACAAACAGGGGTGTATGTTTCCCCCTAACTTGTGCACGGATAGGCTAGCCCCGAGGACGACAACAAATATGCGAGATTGCAACAGCAAGGCAAGGCCAAGCTGAAGGTATAGCTCTTTGTAAAACCAAATGGCAGATCAAGAAGAGCAAGACAAGGTAAGGGATCAAGATGTCACCAAGGGAAGACCTCCCTTTCCGGGCAGGCGAGCCCTTCCAGGTTGAGGTTGTGCCAAGACAAGACTTAGAACTCACCTGGTAGGCTTGCCGAGACGCCAAGGGTGAGTCATCCTACCAAGACACCACCACTCCACCGCAGAGAGACTCATGTCACTTATCAGCGCGGTGTCGAGTTGTCGGATAATTAAGTGGCATCCACCGAGCACGTGGTAGCCACCGACAAGGCGTCTTTTCCCAAATGACACCCGTCTAGTGACGTGTCAGGCAGATGAGGTAAGAGACAGATAAAGTAGTGCGGCAAGGCTTACCGAGCTACGCCACGACGTGACACTAAGTGGCGCATTTATTGCACCCTGTCTTGTCTACAGAGTTAGGTATGATAACACTATTGGCCTTCTAATAAACCGAAAGTGATCATGTCGCCACTTGTAATGCCCAGGATGGGACTATACCTCCTACGTGTCGAGGCACGACTTAAAGGTATAAGCCCATTCTGGAATGATCTCAAGTTTGGTATCTTTGCACGACTCATGTAAAAATAGGGATGAAATTGCAAAAGGATAGTTGGCTTACACTCGCCACGTCACACAATACATTACATAAGCAAATCATCATCCAAAACATCACAACTCGACTACGGGTGAAGATCCAAAAGAAAGATACCAAATACATAAAGCCACAGGTCCGAATCGCCCCTAGTAGAAACCACTACTGATCGTCGAAAAACACACATACATACGGCCACTCTCTCATCCTGGGCATTACACCACTATTCCCCTTGAACTATAAAGAGAGGGTTGAGGCGAGCTTAGAAAGGATTCGGACCCTTGTACACTCATACACACATAGCTGCTCTTCCCGAGGCTTCCTTGCAGGGCTTGAGCACTATGTGCTCCTTGCACTTCCTCATCAAATCCACCAAAGCAGTAGTAGGGGGGGCGACTCTGACCGGCGTGCTTGCGCCGGTGGCCACTCCGGCCCCGGAGGCCATCTCCTCACCTGCCCTCGGCCAGTCCGGCCTTGGCAGCCACCTCTCTTTTCTCCCATGGCACCTTTCGCCCTCAACTTCGATGTGACGTCCCAAGACCGGTGCTAGAGAAGACTTCCAGCTATTCCGGGTTTCGCCGTGTGTTTCTTTGTGCTTGCTTTATTTATTTTGCATTGCATCATGCCATCATGCCATCATGTCATTTATTTTCTCTAAAACTCAACTAAATAATTTGTGTGGATCTTCGATCCATTTAAATCGAGGGAAGAGTGACTTCTCTTTATAACATATCCTCCTAATAATTATGGAGCTATTATAAAAATATTTCGTTAATTTGGAATCATAAAACACACTTGCAACTATTCCCATGCCTCTTTTGCTTCAAGTTTCACCTTCAAAACCTTGCCAATAATTCGTTTCCCACTAATTGAGGATCTTCCTAAATTTTCAACATTTTGGAACTCCCTCACCCACATCCATTCAAACCCATTTGAATTATATTCAAATGAATTTGAATTTAACTCTTGCATTCGTACCACTTCCTATTTTGTCGGACCAAGAACATTTTTGTGAGTGTGGGAAAAATATCCGCATGCGCAAATTCTTTCCCAAAGTGCCCTTTTCTTTTTCCTCTCTCTTTTACTCCTCTGTTTTATTTTTTTAGAGGGAGAGAGGCAGAAGAGGCTCAGCCATTGGTCTCCATGGCCCATTTGGACTTAGGCCCAAGGCCCAGCCAGCCCCACCTTATTCCCGCGCTCCCGGTCAATACCTAGCCTAACAACCAGCTCTCCCCTCGATCTCCCTCTCCCCTTCGTCCTCCTTCCCCACCACTGCTCACACCATGAGAGGGAGGAGCAACTCCTCGCTCGTCCCTGCCTCCCGCACCTGGACCGTTTCTCCGCTCATGCTTCCCATCGCCTGGTGACACCCCGGCCCCGCGCCTCTCCACCATCCTCTCCGTGCCACGCCCCCTCCTCTGCTCCGCCTCTTCCGCGCCGTCGCCTCGCCAGGGTGCTGCGTTCGGCCTCCCGCGCCACGACCGGAGGCCAAACTCCGGCGGCCCTTGCCTCGCCTCCCCCACCGCCAGCATCCAAAGAACCAGGCCGCCACCGCGATGCCTCGCCTGCGCCTTCCCTTCGTCCTCGTGCCTCGCCGCCTCGGATTCGCCGAGCTCGTCGGCAACCGCGAGCTCGCCTGTCCCGCAGCTGTGCACCTCCTCCTCGACCGCGTCCCCGCCGATCTTCCTCACACCAGCCAAGTTTGTCGCCCACAGTTCCCTTGCCTCGAGCTAGACTGCTCGTCTTGCTCGTCTAGCATCGGGCCACTTTTTCCCCATCATCCCGTGGCCACACCCAAGTCATGGCCGATTTACTGCCTGCTGGCAGAAGCGCTTCTCGTCCTTGAACAACTCCGACCCAACCACCCCATGGGATTTTCGCCAAGTGCCAGAATCACTATGCACCTCTACTGTCACCTATGGAGTCGACAAGAACGAGTAGCGCTACTCCTGAACGACTACGGACCGAAACGCCAAGTACCACTACGACCGTGTGCCACTACTGTCGACCCTCGAAGACCCCATGGATGTCAAGTACCTCGACAACCGATGCCGAACAACTACCGTCGGTTTGACCCGAACATCTACGGAAACGTGAACGACTACTTCCTCTTAGAAATATGTACCTACTTCCCTCAGCGAACTCTAACTGCCCCGAGTGCACTCTTCGAAGGTATAACCGCCGAGCCGATGACCCCGTGGATGAATGTTGTGTGATATATGAGATGAATCACATGTTTGCACCGTGTCCAAGTTACCCCTCATTTGCCATGCCATCGACCCATCATCTTGCTTGACACGCTCACGCCGCCCTTCTTTTGCACCGGCATCTCGACGAGTTGTCGGATCATTGGAACGTTGCCGTGGCACCGTTTCCATTAACGCACCCATGGCACCCCTTTTTTTCAAACCACGGTGACAAATGCTTCGTATCTTCTTATGTCAACTTTTAACAAAAATTGCATAAAACTTGCATTTTTCATCCGCATCATGATAACAACATTTAAATGGTTAATATTGTTGCTTGCTTGAGAATTGCTAAATATGACATGGGGATTTTCCGGAATGGTTCTTTGTTATTTCCGGCCTCATTTAAAATGACTAGATAGTGTAGTTTTGCTCATGCTTCACCTCTTGCCATGTTTAATAAAAACATTTAAACTTGTTGGGTTCATAACGATATCAAACTAAATAATCTAATGTGGTGTTTCGTCAATATGCAACTCGTTGCATATTGAGCACCATTTAATTTGTAGTGTTGTTTGTGCACTTTGCCATGCCATGCATATTTAAATCGGACATGCATCATACTTGTTTGTGCATCATATGCCATGTTTATGCTTGTGTGTTTACCATGTTGTTTGCTTCTTTCCGGTATGCTCCTCTTGTTAACTTCGGTTTCGTTCCGGAGTTGTGGGGTTTTGTTCGTCTACTTCATGGACTCGTTCTTCTTCCTTGCGAGATCCCAGGCAAGATGACCGTTCCCCGATATCACCTCTATCTTTGCCTATGCTAGTTGTCTCGCTCTTTAGATATGCCTTGATGCCTATTCCTATTTGTCAGCCTCTTATTGTTGCCATGAAACACTCTAACCGCCTTCCTAGCAAACCGTTGTTTGGCTAAGTACGCTTTTGCGCAGCCCCTCTTATAGCGTTGTTAGTTGCAGGTGAAGATTGAAGATTGCGCCACGCTCGGACTTGTTTTATTGGGATAACACAATATGAACCTATTATAAACTAATGCAACTATATATTGGCAATGGGTGGAAGGATTGGCCTTTTGCTTGGTGTGTTGTTCCACTCATGCCACCTTAGAACCCGATAAACCGGTGTTATGTTCCTTTGTTTTGCGTTCCTAACACGGTTGAGGTTTATGGGCCCCCCTTGATAATTCGCACTACTTAGAGATTTTCCAGCAAGGACCAACATTGGTTTTAATTTTCCTTATAATAAAACCAAGTATGATGGTGTTGGTCCCAAACGGGGGTCCTGCTGGGCCACCACAGGGAAACTCGAGGTTTGGCTCCTGTAGCATCGCCCATCCGGTCGTGGCCTGAGACGAGATATGCACGGCTACTATCAGGGTGTCGGCACGCTGGGAGGTCTTGCTGGATTAGTTTTACCTTTGTCGAAATATCTTGAGCACGGGATTCTGAGAATACTCGGGTCTTCCCGACATGGAGTTGCGACTCCGCAGATCGTGAGCTTGTGATGGGCTAAGTTGGGACACCCCTGCAGGGTTTGATCATTCGAAAGCCGTGCCCACGGTTATGTGGCAGATGGGAATTTGTTAGTATCCGGTCATAGATAACTTAACACCATATCCTTAATAATACACTACCTGTGTGAGTAACCTTGATGGTCTCTTTCCGAAGGGCTTCGGGAAGTGAACACGGTGGGGTTATGTTTGATCGTGAGAAGCTAGGATCACTTCTTGATCAACCTGGCGATCGTTGGCACTTGTTGTCTTCTCGCTCTGAATTCGTAAGCTAGTTTCTTAGAGCTGCTGCAAACACTTTATTACCCTTCCACACCTAAGGCTTTGTTAGTTTTGATACCCGGGAATGGGATTGCTGAGTCGTTGTGGCTCACAGATTACTACACACACCAGATGCAGGTACCGCTGTGAACAGTGCAGGAGAAGGTTCAGAACTTCACTAGGATCTCGATGAAGATAGTGGCCATATGTATGTGACGTTTTTCGACGATCAGTAGTGGTTCCTACAAGGGGCGATCAAGCCTTGTGTTTATGGTATCTTTCTCATTTGGTTTTCGTCTGTATCTGGACCCTGTCTTATTTGGATGAATGAATGTTATTGTATTCATTGTTTGACGTGGCGAGTGTAAGCTATCTATCTTTTACTCTTTCATCCCTGAACTTTTACATGAGTTGTGCAAAGATACGACGCTTGCGATCACTACAGAATGTGCTTATGTCTCTAAGTCGTGCCTCGACACGTAGGAGATATAGTCGCATCCTGGGCATTACAAGTTGGTATTCAGAGCCTTATCCGACCTAGAAGTATATATATATATATATATATATATATATATATATATATATATATATATATATATATATATATATACAGCCGGTCTATTCTCATAACATTATGAGAATAATATTCTCATAACACTTCCGAACTGCATTGCAAAATTCCATTGGAGAGCTAAACGCACCGCACCACAGAGACCAGTGAACTTCATGTTGAAAAAACTGTACGTGTTGTTTTTTCTGTACCTTTTTTGCTCTAGTTTTTTAACCGTTAATCGGAATTACGCGTGTAATATACCGTTGAAAAGCTATGGAGTAGACGCATCTTCGCCATGTTGAACACTTTTCCAAATTCATCATAGTTTAAGAGCAGTTTCGAAAATCGTGCGGCTCACAACGAATAGCAGCGAGTGTTTTTTGACGTTTTTTTCTAAACCGCTCGTCGGAACGAAACATATGATACACCGTTGGAAAGGTATCGTCGCCACGCATCTTTTTCGTATCTATTATTTTTTCTAATTCGGTACGGTTTAAGAGCAGTTATGAATTTACTAAATCGCGGAATTGTGTTTTTCGATTTTTTTTTCAAATTTTCGGCACTGTTTTCATTCCAGTTTTTTGACCGTTTGTCGGAACAAGGCGTGTAATATACCATTGGAAAGCTACGAATGAGGCGCAACTTTCATATGTTGAAATGTTTTTGAGATTCCTTACGGTTTTTAGTTAAATTTGAAAGTCGTGCGGCTGGCTACGAACTGCAGCGCGTTGAGAAGTGTTTGAGAAGTGAGCTGCTTTCCGATGTGTGTTTTGTTTTTTGATCACGAAGTGAACCGCATTACTCTTTTTGTGTTGTTTTTTGCGCGCGTTGAGAAGTGTTTGAGAAGTGAGCTGCTTTCCGATGTGTGTTTTGTTTTTTGATCACGAAGTGAACCGCATTACTCTTTTTGTGTTGTTTTTTGCGCGCGTTGAGAAGTGTTTGAGAAGTGAGCTGCTTTCCGATGTGTGTTTTGTTTTTTGATCACGAAGTGAACCGCATTACTCTTTTTGTGTTGTTTTGGTAACAATTTTTTTTTGAGATTCCGCTATTTTTTTTT